>JAVLUX010000215.1:16550000-17150000 GCA_032164185.1 Moxostoma hubbsi | reverse complement strand
CTGAGGTACACTGATATAGCTCTTGAGATAAAACAACAAGGATGGCGTACACAGGTACTTCCGGTAGAAGTAGGATGTAGAGGATTTGTGGCCACATCTATAGCCAAGCTCCTGAAGGGGGTGGGAGTTCGGGGACAGGCCTTCAGGAAAGCAATCAAATCACTGTTGGAGGCAGCAGAGCGAAGCAGCAGGTGGATCTGGATAAAGAGGAAGGACCCCAACTGGGCAGCAAAGAACAATAAAGAGGAGTAAAAGCAGAAGGGGGGCTCACCTGGGATGCCAGGTGTTGCCGTTGAGCCCTCTGGAGGTGTCGTGGGCCTATCAACGAAACACCGGTGAAGGAGGGTTTCCATCTGAAGACCCTGATGACGTTTTTACCCCTCTACCCATTTAAAACAAGGAAGTGCTGATTATTAGGGATATTAACATCAAGTCCTAGAAGCTGAACTAACTTTTGTCGATTTGACATCCATAAAATCTAATTATAATTCTGCATTTGCTACCTTCTTTTAAATTCAGAAATTAATTGGAATTTAAAATGTAATCTTACTTTAATTCTTAATTGCGAAACAACCCTATAAGACAATGTCAATTCCTTATCCCAAATACAAAATATCCATGCACATAAAAGAAGCACCATTCCGACTTCACGTATTTCACCATCTGTTCTTAGAGTTAAGAATCCTTTAATATATGTTATTCTGCAGATTGTGGAAAATAGTGGAGAAACAGAGCAACATGAGCAAAATCAACAAGAGTAATGTATTAAATTCACCTGGCAGGACTATTGTATTGGCGAAACACAACCCCAATTGTGTAAGGGCGCAGACGAACTATAGCAAACTCCATGCACCACATCTATCTTTCTGGAGAAGAGTAAAAAATTACACATTGGAGGAGATGAAGTGTCCTCTATCATAGTTATTGCCAGATAGACAGACCCATAAACCTGCAATCATGCTCTGGGTTGCTGTGAATACATTGAACAAAAATACCAACAAAAAAGTCACCTTTTGTACACTTCACAGAGGTCACAAAAATGGAATTCTGTGTTCTATCATGAAGGCATTTCTTTAAACCCCTGATTTGTGTTATTTCAATAATTTATATAGGAATAAACATAATACAAGCATTCCAAATAAATAAATAAACCAACATTAGATGGGTACAGACTAAAGTAGCAACAATACTAATCTACCAACATTTTCCAGTAGTGAGACAATAGTTGTTAAAATAGTCTAGCTTGCAAGCTACTTTTCCAACAAGCAGTGGTGTAGCGTGACCAAACACGTCAAATTTCATTAATATTTTTGAACACACAGCTTTACTACCACACAAGAAGAGAAAATAATCCAACACTTCTCCTAAACGGTTGTCTCTCATTTGAAGGGCTGGAAAGCCTGATTCATTCTAGTGAATTGGTTCGTCCTTATCGTTCCGTGTTAATCTATCGTGTTCGATTACTGAATCGGTTAATCTTTCACTCTCTCTAAGGGTGCATCTCATTCAGCTCCCTAGTTCAGTAGTTAGTTCACTGACTCAGGGAGTTGGCCATTTCTAGCTTTGTGTGTCCCCATGTACACATGTGTGGACATTGTATTTTGGCTTTGCTATAGGCAACACATAATTTATTTTCATTTAAACCTACTGATCTCAGTTCAGGAGAATCTGAGCTGTCAGAAAAGGGTTAAACTTACGACGTACAGAGTCATGTGGCAATACAAAATGCCACTGATCACAGCAGAGTATGTATTTGGGAGAAACGGCAACAAAACCACATCTGGTAAGAAACCTAATACATGTTTTACATTGAAACCAGTCAAGAGTTAAGAGATAAGAGTCTCATCTCATCTCATGCCATTTTTTAAATTTGGGTGATTTACTGCAAAACGCCACACTGCTAAACACAATATACACTAATGGGTACAATAGCACAAGGTTTTCATTATAAATCCTATATTGACTGTGAATTTTCACACTGAGAAAAAAAGATTGCTTTCAGAGGCTTTATATGAAAGTTAAGATGAAAATATAGTGCATTTCGAACTATATTAAAACCAGTGGAGGCATACAGCTAAGTCATTACCTAAATAGGGAGCAAGGGAGCATCCTAAAGCTTTCTTATGAAGCCAAGTGCATTCAATCTAAACTTCCTATCAAAAGTTCATTTTTAGACAGCAGATGATGTTTGAACCTCTTAACAAGTTTGGCAGGTAATCGGTAAATATGTAGATTCAGAATTTATCATGTATAATATTATTTGTAACACGCTTGGTAGTGATCATACGATACTGTCCTGAAATTAATTATGATAATTTCTGATTGGTAAAATACTTCAGCACTGGCTATCACTAGTTTGTTTGACAGTGCAAAGAGAGAACACTGAGATTTTGTAGCCAAAGTAGAAAAAAATATTTTAACATAAAAGTCAAGTGGCCTGAAATGTTAACTCCCTAAAAATTCCCAGAATGTACCGAAAAAATCAGGGAGCATCGTTGCTCACAATGTTCCCTTACCTAAAGCATTGTCATGTCTTCTTAAGTCATAAGAAAAGCACAAGTGTAAAACTATTAAATCAAAGCCATATTTTCTCTTTAAAATACATTTTGTTTGTATGTCTTTCATCTATGATACATATGAAAGGGAAAAATTATTTTAAATATTACATGAAGGTTAAAAATACACTCCATTCATTATATGTATTTATATTTATTTCTATAATTTATCATTCATAATAACACTGTATGTTTAAATATTTACAACAAAAATGCACAACGGTGTCATTTATACAGCAATGTTGTTTATGAATTACACCAGCTGTGTTTTAATGAACAAGCTTGTAATCGTGTCACAGGTGATTGAGTCATAAGAATGAGAATCAGCTTTATTGCCAAGTATTCTTACACAAATAAGGAATGTGTCTCGGTGACAGGAGCTTCTAGTGCACAACAATGCAAAAAAACTATACAAAAACAGCAGCAAGACATAGATAATAATAAAAAATTATTATACACATACGTACATAGATACACATATAAACATACATAGTACAATTCTAATACAAATCTGTTATGTACAGTGCAAAATATAAATCTGCTATGTACAGTGCAATTTTTTTTATTTTTTTCAGAGGAATGAAATGGCAGAAATGGCAGAAGAGGTAGATGTGTTGGATAAATATAAAAAAGACTAAACTGTGTATTGCAAATAATTATAGCTCAATGGGACAATTTTAACTGTTCATGGAGATGGATAGACTGAGGGAAAAAACTGTTCCTGTGCCTGACGGTTCTGGTGCTCAGAGCTCTGAAGCGTCGGCCAGAAGGCAACAGTGCAAAAAGGCAATGGGCAGGGTGAGTGGGGTACAGAGTGATTTTTCTATTGTATAGTTCTTGAAGGGGGGCAGGGGGCAAAACATAATCCTCTCAGCAGACCTAACTGTCCTTTGTTATAAGTGATATCATTTATAAGAATAAATGTCCCAATGTTCAGTGGATGAACACCGTTGACAGTTCCCAAATTCATGTTCACGATACACTGATTCATGACATAGGGAGCTTAGAAGCTGACTAAGTCATTCCCTTCATTGTGTTTGAAAATCTGAGTCATTCAATGAATCGGAATATCTTAAACCATTCCCTCACTCTCATATGTAGCATTGCAAATTGGTTCGTTTGGAAAGGTCAGGTAAATTAACCAATTAAAAATATATATATTTGAGTATTACATGCAATTAAGTTCAATTAAGTTCACTCTATATTGCCATAGGCACTATGGGGAGTGTCCTTCTTCTTGACCTTGTTGAAACCCTTATAAAATCACGCCAATCCTCTGATTGGAAATGGTGTTTGAGCCCCGCCCCTCCAGGCGAGCAGTTGGCCTATATAAGTGGGCGCTCAATCACCATTTCTTCCTTCAAGACTGCAAACTTTGTCTACATCTTAGAACCCTCTCTACTTCATAGTCAAGATACACTTACAGCTGTGGTCATCGCTTCAGATGCTCATCGTTGATTGTTCAGAAAATCTCATACCTGCTTCACACAGCGCTCTGGCTGGAGTTACTGTATCCTTTTTATATATCCTATATATTCTACGTGCCTAAGGTTTTATCAATGCCCTTCAGGGCTCAGGTGGTTTGTTTGCAAGCCTTCTTTTCCTCACCACTTAATTCAGATGAGGAGCAATCTTTTCATATGTTGAGCGCACCTGCCAGTTTAGTATGTCTTGTGCCAGTGTCAGTGCTTTATTTGTTATGGAGGATGCACAAAATTAATGTCCGTGTCCAAACAAAGGCTCTCTCCCTGGATCATTGATGCGATCGCACTCGCTTACGAATCACAGGACGCAAATTGCTCTATTGGTGTCAAAGTGCATTCAGCCAGAGGCATAGCCTCTTCATGGGTGTGGACAAAGGGTATGTCCTTACAGGACAAAACACGTTTGCAAGATTTTATAACCTGGACGTGGCGTCTATCTCCTCACAAGTCCTCTCTGTATAGAGCACTCCTTACATTCAAGCAGGTGAGCCCAAGCCCTTATTACGGGTGGGCTACTGACTATAATCAACACAGCCACCTAATTATATGATGTTGAACTGCTTTTTAAAAGTCATAAGCACACCTATAAGTAATAAATCCTACTTTCCATACCTTGTTCTGAGAAGGTTAATGTGGTTCTTATAGGTCCCAGACTACATTAATTACCATCTGGCATATGTAGGACTATTCATATACTCAATAAGACTTCTAAATCATCAGCCAGTAGCCTTTGACTCCTTATGAATATCTCTATTTAGTGTTAAAACTCTGGGAGTATAATTTCTCGTAGTACGGCGTGATGGGATATCTTTATATTCTTATAGCAATGTGGAGTGAACTGAATCTAAAGGAATCATCTCCAGTTACACATTTTACCTTGGTTCCTTAGATGAATGAAACGAGACTTTGCAAAAGTTGGCCACACTACTACTTCAGTTTCCTGAGTTACTTGTCCCTCTGTCAGAAAATTCTGAAGAAATGGTGACTGAGTGCCTGCTTATATAGGCCGACTGCATGCATTAAGGGCCATGGCTTAGTCACCATTGCCAAACAGAGGATTGGTGTGATTGTATAAGGGTTTCAACAAGGTCATATGAAGGACACTCTCATAGTGGTTACAGGAATGTCTCGTTCTCTTCATATCAGGGAACCAAGGTTGCGTGTGTAACCAGAGACGTTTAAACACAAAAACTCCAAAATATAACAGATGAATTTGATCTACCAGACTCATATCCACCAAAAAAGCAACTTTAATCATCTGTTTTGGAGCATTTGAATGACCAAGGGTTACTGAAGACAGCGGATGAAAAGAAGTCAGAGGACAGAAATCATATAAAGATACACAACAATGGGACAAGATGTTTCACAAGTCATCCAACAACAAACTAGTGAGTTTAATATTTTTTGCTGTGGTGCAATAAAAGTAATGTTCAAGCATACCCAGGATGCAGAATACGATGTTGTGCCCAATATTAGAGAGTCTGTTATTAATAATTGCATATCTCCTATTTATATTTGGTGTATTTAGCAGTTTTCCATGCACTTAGAGTCCATACAGTAGTGGCCAAAAATATTGGCACCCTTAGTAAATATGCACAAAAAAATCTGCATTGTTTAGCCTTTAGATCTTTCATTAAAAAATGCACAAACAACTAAACTTTAATTGAAGTAAAACAATTGAAACGGGAAATATCTCAATATTAAAAAAAAATTGTTTTTCCAAAATGCATTGACCATAATAATTAACTTTTATTCAATACATTTTTCAACATCCCTTTGCCAAGATAACAGTTCTGAGTCTTTACTTATAATGGCTAATAAGGTTTGAGAACACCTGGCAAGGGATCTGAGACCATTCGTGCATACAGAATCTCTACAGATCCTTCAAATTCAGAAGACTATGTTGGTTGACTCTCCTCTTCAGTTCTCCCCACAGATTGTCTATGGGGCTTAGGTCAGGGGACAGGGATGGCCATGGCAGAACCTTGATTTTGTGGTCAGTGAACCATTTTTGTGTTGATTTTGATGTTTGTTTTGGATCATTGTCCTGCTGGATGATCCAACAAGGGCCCATTGTAAGCTTTCTGGCAGAGTTAGTCAGTTTTCGATTTTTTTATCTGTTGGTATTTGATAGAGTCCAAAATGCCATGTATCAGAACAAGATGTCGAGGACCTCTGGCAGAAAAACAACCCCACAACATTCAAGCATGCACCACATTTAACCGTGGGCATTGGGTACTGCATCTCTGTGTATGCCAAACCCATCTCTGGTGTTTGCTGCCAAAAAGCAAGTTTTTTGTTTCATCTGACCATAGAAGTCCATTTGAAGTCCCAGTAGTGTCTGGAAAACTGAAGATGCTTGAGTTTGTTGTTGGATGAGAGCAGAGGCTTTTTTTTCTTGAAACCCTCCCAAACAACTTGTGGTGATGTAGGTGAAGTCTGATTTTTTTAGACATTTTGACCTCAAGACCCATCTAATTTCTGCAATTCTCAAGCTGTGATCTTTAGAGATTCTTTGGCTACTTGAACCATCCTCCTCACTGTGCGTGGAGACAATATAGACACACATCCTTTTCCATGCTGATTCTTAACATCTCCAGTTCTTCTTAATTATCACCTTGGTGTTGGAAATGGGTATTTTCATTACTTTGGCTATTTTCTTATAGCCAATTCCCATTTTGTGAAGCTCAACAACCTTTTGCTGGACATCAGAACTATATTATTTAGTGTAACCCACTATGATTGATGTTTAAGGAATTAAGAATTTAACCTATGTTTTACTTCATATTTATACCCCTGTAAAAGAGGAAGTCATGGCTGAACAATTTCATGTTCCTAGTCACCCAGGTGCACTAAACAGTGTGTGTAAAACAGATCAAGTTCGTGGGCAAGGAAGAGGCGAGAAACCGGCTTAACATATAAAATAATAGGTTTAATGGAAAACTCAAAATACAAACACATAAGACAACGGACATGTCCGTGAACGATCTCTCTCTCCTGCATCACTGTCCGCGAGTGGCCTTTATCCCTCTTGACGGCTTAATTAGCCTAATACGGGACCGGGAGTGCATAATCACACCCCGGTCCCGCCCTCCACCGTGTGAAATATGAATGTAAATATACTTCAGATATATTTTACTCAAGAATTTATGTGGGTGCCAATAAATGTGGCCAACATGTTTTGGAGAAAAATATGTATTTAATAATGTGATATTTCCCCTCTTTCAATTGTTTTACTTCAATTAACGGTTAGAATTTTGTGAATTTTTTTAATGAAAGATCAAAAGGATAAACAGTGCACATTTTTTTTTAAAACCTTCTTTGCTCATATTTACCAAGGATGCCAATATTTTTGTCACTGTATATCCCTTATAAATGCATCCACTAACACGTTCAATTCTGGTATGACATTAACTGTTTTCCTTAGTTCTGCTGCATAATAAGAAAATGTGCAAATAATGTAAAACCGGTTAACCATTTTCTTTCTCCAATGTTAATCAAAAATAACCATCAAAAACTCACACCACAGAATCCCTAAATGTTCCTTGGGACTTTGTTTAGTGATGTCACTGTGTGATCTGGGAAAGCTGAGGTCGTATGGTTAGCATTGGTCTCCACGCCTCTTAATCATTATTTTTGATTCCCAATTCTTCATTTACAAATTAAGCACTGCTTTTAAAAGATGTTAATAAAAATAAATTAAAAAAAGTAAACAGGCTCCAACCACATAATACATAGCAAAGGGCTAGAAAACACTTCTACAGTACAGTAATATCAGTCCATCCATTGGAGCAAAGACGAAAGGAAGATTGACTATGTATGTCTTTGTACCTGTGTTCCCAAGTCTTTATCTTTTGACTCTCAGATGAAAAGCATCTTTGTGGGTGACCCCTGAGGCTGAGGTGAGGATTTAGAGAGGCAAGCCTGTCTTTGACAGCAAGCTGCAGCATCAACTGTGGTAGAGTGGAGAGCAAGGGGACGTCGGTCAATATAAGAAGACCCAATTAAGGCAAGGTCTGAATGTAGCCAATGCTGTAATTACAATGCCTTTCAGAGGTCATTTGATATACTTAAACATGTACATGTAATGCACTTCTTACATTACTTGGAGGGGAGCACGGCGGCAGCCTAGAATGAGCCACTGCAGGATTCAGTGCACACAGTAAATACATGATTTAAAAAAATCCTCATAGTGAGCACAACGTGGAGCTAACATTTTTTACATTGACTTTGACTGTTATTTGCAGCTGGGAGATGAAACTTTGTTCAAACTAATCAACTTGCAAATCTACCAGCCGTCTTCCCCTACAGTAGTTCCCTTCTCAGTATCTTTCTTGTTTCTTTATCAAGGACAACTTATCTTTCAAGGTCAGTTTTTCACACACTAAGACTCTAAGACCCTTAATTAAGGGTAATTGTGCAATCTAGTAAATTGCATGTGAGCTTTGTGAGTGTATTTTGTGGGTAATTTACTAAGAATGTTTGCATAATTAGCCACACATTCAAGTGGGATGGACACAGCCATATTTAAAGCTGAAGTATGTCATTTCTGCAACACTAGAGCCACCGAATGGAATTTCAAAAATAAACAATGTTTTTAAAACAGCTTTCTGAATACTCTCCTCATCTGCTGCTGTTCAAACAGTCAGATAGCCCTGCCCCAAACTCACACCAATGGTTGAGTAACGTTGTTGGGGTGGGTCTAAGAGGGACACTCATAACAACCACAAGAATTTGTTTAGTGATGCAGAAACACAGTGTATACAGTTTTTGAGACAATTAACCTATGAATGGCTACTGTAGTTCTCTCTGCATATTAAGCTGGGATAGAAGTATATTAATACTGAAAAACGTTACATACTTCAGATTTAAAGGAGGCTTTTGCATGTGGTGATTGCACCATATGTTGGCCATGCATTTCACTTGTGAATGCCACTAAATACCAGAGATTTCAAATATGAAGATTTATATGATTCCTATTAAAGGAATAGTTCACCTAAAATTTTCAATTATCCCTTATGTCATTTGAAGCCCATATGACAATTGATTATTTTAAAGGACTGTTCTGGGTTCAATACAAGTTAAGCTCAAGTGACAGCATTTGTGGCATAATGTTGATTACCACAAAAAAAATATTTTGACTCATCCCCCTTTTATAAAAAACAAAAAAGCAAAAATCGTGGTTACAGGAAGGCATTTACACTGGAGGTAAATGAAGCCAGTCCATAAACATTAAAACAGTTCACATACAATTTAAAAATTATGTCTGCAAGATGTAAACAGACCGGAACATAGAAGCCAATGTTGACAGCAATAGGGTAATCAACATATAAACTCTGAGCTGCATAAAGGCCATCACATTTTCATAATTTTACATGTTATTATTCAGATAAACAAGTGGTAAAATGTGGCTCCTTATAAAATGCCCTCTGCCCATGTTAAGCGATTTAACGCACATTCACATTGTATTGTAACTCTGAGATTTGGTAAGAAATTCAGAGGGAACGTACAGATTTCAATAATGCTTATGGCGGGAAAATATGCAAAGAAGTAGTGTTTTTAATAGTCAACTACACTCACCTAAAGGATTATTAGGAACACCATATTAATACTGTGTTTGACCCCCTTTCGCCTTCAGAACTGCCTTAATTCTACGTGGCATTGATTCAACAAGGTGCTGAAAGCATTCTTTAGAAATGTTGGCCCATATTGATAGGATAGCATCTTGCAGTTGATGGAGATTTGTGGGATGCACATCCAGGGCACGAAGCTCCCGTTCCACCACATCCCAAAGATGCTCTATTGGGTTGAGATCTGGTGACTGTGGGGGCCATTTTAGTACAGTGAACTCATTGTCATGTTCAAGAAACCAATTTGAAATGATTCGAGCTTTGTGACATGGTGCATTATCCTGCTCGAAGTAGCCATCAGAGGATGGGTACATGGTGGCCATAAAGGGATGGACATGGTCAGAAACAATGCTCAGGTAGGCCGTGGCATTTAAACGATGCCCAATTGGCACTAAGGGGCCTAAAGTGTGCCAAGAAAACATCCCCCACACCATTACACTAACACCACCAGCCTGCACAGTGGTAACAAGGCATGATGGATCCATGTTCTCATTCTGTTTACGCCAAATTCTGACTCTACCATCTGAATGTCTCAACAGAAATCGAGACTCATCAGACCAGGCAACATTTTTCCAGTCTTCAACTGTCCAATTTTGGTGAGCTCTTGCAAATTGTAGCCTCTTTTTCCTATTTGTAGTGGAGATGAGTGGTACCCGGTGGGGTCTTCTGCTGTTGTAGCCCATCCACCTCAAGGTTGTGCGTGTTGTGGCTTCACAAATGCTTTGCTGCATACCTCGGTTGTAACGAGTGGTTATTTCAGTCAAAGTTGCTCTTCTATCAGCTTGAATCAGTCGGCCCATTCTCCTCTGACCTCTAGCATCAACAAGGCATTTTCGCCCACAGGACTGCCGCATACTGGATGTTTTTCCCTTTTCACACCATTCTTTGTAAACCCTAGAAATGGTTGTGCGTGAAAATCCCAGTAACTGAGCAGATTGTGAAATACTCAGACCGGCCCGTCTGGCACCAACAACCATGCCATGCTCAAAATTGCTTAAATCACCTTTCTTTCCCATTCTGACATTCAGTTTGGAGTTCAGGAGATTGTCTTGACCAGGACCACACCCCTAAATGCATTGAAGCAACTGCCATGTGATTGGTTGATTAGATAATTGCATTAATGAGAAATTGAACAGGTGTTCCTAATAATCCTTTAGGTGAGTGTAGCTGTTGCAGAACAAGTACCCGATTAGAGTGGAGCACGAGCATGGCAGCCATTTATTTTGTGTGGGCTTCATAGAGCACAATAACAGACCGTCTTACATCTCCTTCGAGTGGGACATGGGTGAGGGGGTGTGTCTTAAAAATGAGTTGAAAGTTCATTAGTTGCTCGAACGTGTCAGCTGTCCAATGGCATTTTATAGCTCAATTGTCAAATGGATAAAGAAAAGCAATTGGCAAATCTAAAAAGAAAAGCCAAAGTAAAATGTAAAAGAAAAGCCATTGGCAAATGGATGAAGTAAAGAAAACTGCAAATAAATGAATAATAGCAATTGCCAAATGCTTTTTTAGAATCTGCTTTTTAAAAAAATGACTTATTAATGTGCTATTTTATGGTTATATTTAATTGCATTTTCAACATAAATTAAATATATGATTTAATATTTCACAATTTTATTGTTAAAAATAATTACATTTTTAAACATGAATTATAATAACATTTAAATGTGTCTATACTATTGTCAATTTATAAATTGGTTTATTTATCCACAATTTTATTTTCAAATTAATAGATTGATCATTTATTTCTTAATTAGCACTCAGTGGCTTTCATAATGCACATATTTAGTTAGAGGATCTTTACATGTGCTATAAAGTTTGCAAATGTTTTTCTATCAAATTAGGTTTTAAGTGTTTAAAAATGTAAACGGTTTAGTATACCAAGTCTATTCCTGTAACTCTCGTCCCCTCTCTCTCTATCATTGTCGCTCTCACTCTCTCTCTTCCATTATCTTAGGTTTCTCATTTGTCTGTATCACTCGTCTCTACTTACCTTGAACATAGAAAAGGTCACCTCACTCATCTGAGCGTGTTGTGGGCCACCTTCACAAGAAATTAATGGTTTGTGCCAACGATTGCTGCCTCTCCCTCCCCAGCGTAATATTTTTGGTTTACTTAAAGGACACATTTATTGAAGGAATATATAAAAATGAATTCCTGACAGGTACTTAGTTTGATGCATTTGTATATCAAGCCCCCCCCCCCCCCTTTTTTTTTTTTTGTTGCTCCATTGCTCAAGTAAGGTATTTTAGAGACAACTGATATACTGTATAATATAGAGTGTCAGCTTTCAGTGAGGCAAGAGTGCTTTGTGATCTGTAGGGTGCAGTTTTAAGTGTTGACTGATGTTTTTTGCTCAGAATGGCGGTTGCTGAGGGAAATCATTGGTGCATCCATGCCTTTGGAGGCTCTTTACACTCTTACAACTGTCGGCATATGGTTGAAATGATTTGCCAGCCTCACAACTAGACTAGAGCAAATAATCTACTAAACTTGTCCTTCCAATGACCTGAATATTTAAAATATTATAGGAGTCAAAATATGTTCAAATGGTCAATAATGTTTTTTTTTTTTTTACAGAACTTCAATCTTCATTTCTTTTACATTTCATTGAAGTGTAAAAACTGATGCTTGAAAAAAAAAAATTCTACCTATATGGCAAAATAATATATATTTTGTGTAGCCAAAACATTATTTTAAATATATAACAAAGCAAAAAAACATATTGTAAAGTATATATGATCAATAGATGTTCCTATATATATATATATATATATATATATATATATATATATATATATATATATATATATATAATACAGTAATAATAATTTATTATTATAATAGTTTATTTATTTTTAAGTATACAAACATGGCCAAAATATATTTTGACAATATAAATTACTTTAAAATCTAAATATACAAACATATTCCAAAATATATATTTTGGAATATAAAGCTACATACACTATAACGTGTTGATGCACTCAAATAAAAAGCATAGAAAACTGAGTTTGTTCTAATCTTTTTGTCACGTATTGCATTTTTGTTCTTAGACTTTTATGTTGAAACTCTTGTTTAGTTTCCCCGTTCATGTTTCCTGTGTTAGTTTTGTAATCATTTGTAATTTTATTTCTTGATTGGTTTTCTCCTGATTGTTTCCCCAGGTGTTCCTCGTTCCCTTGTGTATTTAAGCCCTTGTTTCCCCTGGAGTCTTTATATTCTGTGTATTTTCTTTTGTTTCATTAAAGCTGCATTTTAGATCCCCATTCCTCACCTGCTTGTTACTCTATTGGCATGCCTACCAAAAAGGATATTGGAAATTTCCTGCCGCTGACACATTTGTAATTATATTCTGAAATTAAGGTTTAAACAACGTATATGGAATATATATTTCTTTCAACCTTGCTGTTTACAACACATTTTAAAAAATCATATAGGTCCTGGTGATCCTTTTACATTTTAATCCAAACTACCTCATAATTCATTGCAATCTGCTCAATATGGCCTTGACTGTCCAATTGTTCCCATACATTAGAACCCTATAGTCCCTCAACTAGCTCTATTAATCAAACTGACATACTCTGCAGCCCTTAAACATTTATAATTTGTGCTTTACTGCAGTTAAAAGCCCATCTGGCAACAAGCTGTAGTAGAGTCCCAGCCATAAACCCGGATTTACCTATTGCTATTGTTAAGTCTGGACTTTTTATGTGAAAGAAAAAATATGTGACACTGGTGATTTATAGCAAAATGAGGTTATGTTGTTCCGTAAATGTATCGCAGCAGTTTTGAGGTGAAACGTCCACTGTGTAGCATTTAAAGTGAGTTAAACGTTCCAAACAGATGATTTCTTTTAAGGGTAATGCTCTAACAAGTTCTACATTAAAATCGACCTCCTTACTGATAGTGTCATAAAAGCAAATGTGAGATAAAAAAATATGATCGCTAAAGCCTCTACATAATTTTGTGGTGCTTCTACAATAATTTCGACTCACGTGTTTGCTTGCATGCTTTTCAGAACTCGTACCCCAGTGGTCCTTTGTGCTGCAAGTGCAACGCTCTATCAGTTAATCTACTGCACATTTAGATCATGCTTGTACTGTAAATGTATTTGGTTACGCAATGCAAACATTCGAATGTATTGATTTAAAAGTCATACACTAGACAAAGTGTTTAGATGTCATAAGATAGCATAGTGTGGAGAACAGGGCAAAAAGTACATCTTTATGATCCAATAATCTGCCATTCTATTCATTATTTGTGAGAAAGTGAATAAAAGTAATTGTTTTTGTAGCACCTCTAGTGTTCATTTTACCAGGAAACTGCCACAATATGTACACCGTGTCACGTACAAATCATTTTGAAAAACTGTAGGTATTTGTAACACGATCATACTCTATATAACCATGAGTTCAAGAGGAATCATCAATATTTTTGGTCCATTGTCCACTTCAGCTTTTACGTCCAAATATGGGAACAATTTATTAAAGGAATATTTCACCCAACAAATTGCCATAATGTTGCTCCAAACCTATATGACTTCCTATCATCTGTGGAGTACAAAAGGCTAAATTAAAGTTTTAAAGGATTATTTGCTATTTAATGAAAGTGAACAGTGAATCCTTACTTGATGATCTCCCCACATTAGTTGATTCGTCAACGTCAACCTCATTGGCTCTTGTGAAATAGTCATGATGATAGGTCACAAGACGCAATAAGAACCAATTAGGTTTTATGCTTGATATTTCAATGCTTTGTTTAAGGATATTTTTGTTTACTTTTGTATTATAAACAATGTTGGTTCTCTGTTGGATCGGCACATGATGTCCAAATCTAGATCCTGAAACAAAGACTGTTGAGAATCACTGTGTGTGTGTGCGTGTGTGTGTGTGTGTGTGTGTGTGTGTGTGTGTGTGTGTGTGTGTGAGAGAGAGAGAGAGAGAGAGAGAGAGAGAGAGAGAGAGAGAAGTCTGGGTCTGTAGTAATGGTAGGACACAAGGGGACACTTTAGGTAGATTTACATTTGGCTCACCGCTTGGGAATAGCACAGTAGATGATATGATAACAGACTTAGATCCTTCATCTCTCAGAGCATTCACTGTTAGAGAACTAACCCCTCTATTCAATCACAGCCAAAAAAATGTATTTTAAAAAGGACAAAGACATTAATAGCACACAGCCAAGTAAGCTGTACAATATCAGAAAACCATACAGATGGGCTGAAAACAGCACAGAGGTGTACCAGCTAGCAATAAACAGCCAAACAATATAACTGCTCTTTGACAACTTTCTGGATACCACTTATGCTCACACTAAAGGTGTTCATTTGACTGTGAAAGATATAAATGATATGTTTGAAAAAAAAATCTGCAAAACAGTCAAAAATTAAAACAAAATCTGGACAAAATTACCCATTAAAAAAAAAAAGACAAAAATTGGTTTGAACAAGATTGTCAGGAAATTCATAAAAAAACCTCTTTAGAACACTCTCTAATAATAATAAAAACAACAGATGCAAATAACACATAGATTTGCCATATTTACTGAGAATCATTAAACACTCAAAAAGCACAATACACCAAAAAGCAACTGACAATATGGGGTGGAAAGAGTACTAAAAAAAAATCATACTTAAGTAGAAGTAATGTTACTTCCCAAAAGATGTAGTATGAGTAGAGTAAAAGTAGCTGTCCTAGTAACTACTCAAGTAAGAGTAAAAGAGTAGATTATTTAAAAGTACTCATGAGTAGTGAGTATTGAGTAATGAGTTGCAAAACCTATGCCCCATTATAATGAACACTGCATGCTAACTTTTAAAATACATCACTTATCTATGATAAACACTAGGGATGTGCACGAGTAGTCGAATATTTGAATATTCGTTATGTAATAATTATTCGAATAGTAAAAATACTTTTTGAATTTCGCAAAGTTGTGCTTCGCTGGCGATATATACAGTGAGATGCATGTTCAGTCCTGAACACGCAAACTAAAACTGGCAGTAATATCAGAATGCACTGGGTGGCGCTGTTGAGTGTGGACACAAGTTGATCACATTTGTTGAGCAAACGGTTCTGTCAGCACGTTCAGATGGACACCAAAAAAGTGGGTTATTGTGAGAAAGCTGGGTTCCGGTTTAAATGTACTGGATAAGCGGTGTACACTTTACTCTCGTATATGTGCAGCTCATCAGAAAGCAGCGTCCCCATAGCAACGGAATCCCCACAGCGCTTCTGTAAACAACAAACATGGCATCTGAGAAAGACTTTGCTAGCTGAGGTAAGGGACATTCAATCATTTAAACTGGTGTTTACAAATGAGTATAGTTTACTGAGCATGTGGATATGCTTGTTTATCTCAACAAAAAAAATAAGGTACAATATAAACATAACTAAGTTTGTGACTGGTGGAATGTTCTGCTCAAGTATTGCTCTACAAATGTTGATCTTTATAAAGGCTAAGCATAATTATTAATTATTTTATAATTTCTACTTTACTGGTCATTTATTATACCAATTAACACTCTCTCTCTCTCTACATCTGGGGTATTATTAAAAAAAAACGAACAAATTAAAAAAGTATATTATTATTTAAAATATCAATGTTTAATTCTAATTACATTAATACTTTTAAAGCTACTTAAGTTATACAGCCAAAAGTAGTGAGTGGTTTCCTTGTTATTGTTTATATGATATATAGCCTTCTAGACAGTGTTTAATTCACATGTACACTTCAAGTCTGACATTTTGATACAAATACGTTTTTTGTCCCAATGTTTAAAGTTCACTTTAGACAAACGACTGCGTTTACATTAAATCCTCATCAAGATGGGCATTGGCGGAATTATAAAGTGTATTTGATCATTTAGGCGCGAACCGGCATTAGCTCTCTCGGAGCACGCGCATGTAAAGCGTACAAACTTTAACCGCCTGTCAATCAAACAATGCGCAGTTACAGATGTCAGGAAATAAAAAGTAAATGTCAACCTACAGCATGTATTCCAACTAGTGGTTGTCTTGCTATCGCTATCGATGAAATTAACTACTTCTAGATGTATGATAGGCTAAATATAGAACACTACTCAAAAGTTTGATTGAGAACATTTCTCTTTTTTCCGATAAACATCTAGATCATTTTAATCTCTTACAGCAGCCCAATAAACTCAGTGATAGATAGTTAAATTACAGGCTACGTTATAGACAGAATTTAGTAAGCAGTAATATGAAATTTACCTCAATATGTTTCTTCAAATCAACTCGCATGATATAGTCAAGCAATTGGCCTTTTTCACAGCGAAAATCCCTTTTAGGTGCAGCCATGCTGTTCAGGTATTGAACTGTGTTTGAGGCATTCTCCACAGATGGTGGCATGGCGCCAAATCTGCAGCTGCTGTTCAAATTTGTTAAGTGTGATTTAATTTGACAGAAGTCACAAGAATCTCATAGCTAATCGTGTTGATAGATAAAAATAAATTCAGGACAGGCAAGTAGAGAACACAGACGGTGGGAAAATAGCGCAGTAAAAGTACAGTTACAGCACTTAAAATGTACTCAATTAAAAGTATACAATTTTTAATCTACTTAAAGTACAACTCTTGGGAAAAAGTAGTTAATTACAGGAATGTGAGTATTTGTAATTTGTTACTTTACACCCCTGCTGACAATAATCGAGAAGTCAGTCAATGCAAACCAATTTTGCGACAATTGAAACAAAATGAAAAACAAAACAAAAACTGACCTGGAAGAATTAGCAATCCAAAACGGAAACTCATTACTGACACACATTGTAAGCAAAATCAAACAACTAAACAATTGGAAATACTAGAATTGACAAGCAAAAATAATCAAAACGCATTAGACTTTCCTATTAGTGAAAAGGCAAAATTAATTAATTAATTAATTCTCTAAATCACAAAAAAGCATCTGGACAAGATAGGAATGAAATGTTAAAATATACCAGCACTAAATTCCAATCAGCCATTTTAAAATTATTTAATGTGGTTCTGAGTGTAGATTAATTCCCTGACATTTGGAATCAAGGACTGGTTACACCCATATTTATAAATGGAGATAAATTTGACCTGAATAATTACAGCATTTGTGTGAGTATAGCAACCTGGGAATGTAATTTTTTAGTAATAATACATTTGAGATTTTGGACTTCACAACACAATGTCTTAAGCCGAAGTCAAATTGGATTTTTACTAAATTATTTTAAATCTGACCATATTTACACATTACAAACCTTAATTGAAAAACTTGCTGTCCAAAATAAAGGAAAATATTTTGCATGCTTTATTGGCTTTGAAAAAGCATTTGATTCAGTCTGGCACAACAGATTATTTTACAAAATCATTGAAAGTGGCATAGGAGGTAAAGCCTATGACCTCATTAAATCATGTACACTGAAAGTATATGTGGTGTCAAAATTAACAATTAACAAAAAGAACAAGATATCTTTCCCAGGTGTGTGAAGTGAGACAGGGTTGCTGTTTAACATTTACATCAACAAACTGGCTATCAGTCTTGAGAGATCTATAGCCCCTGATCTCACTCTTTACGACTCAGAAATCAAATGTCTGCTGTATGCAGATGACCTGGTTCTGTTGACCCCACCCCCCCTTAACAGGGTCTACAGCAGAACCTGAATCTGATAGAGCAATACTGTTAGACCTGGGCCCTTACAGTAAACCTCAATAAAACTAAAATCATGACCTTCCAGAAAAGATCCCAGGGTGTGCAACGAATATTCACATTAGGAATTAACCAAGTGAAACTTCATCCCTGCAGTGAATGAACTGAGTTCATTCTAAGGCCTTATATGCCTTAAAATGCCTCGGGTTACTTAACTGTAACCCCTGTTCCCTGATAAAAGCGGAACGAGATGCTGCGCTGATTTTAGCGCGTTGGGAACCGCTTTAGGTGTGACCAGCTGTGAATATGTGTGCAACATGTCAATGAAATTGACCGGAAATTATATGACCGGATGTACAGTCGAGAAAGGAACCTTAGGCAGGTAGTCAAGATGAGAGTGCAAAATTGCTTTAACCATTCCTGGGGCAAAATTTAAGCAGGCTGGCAAGACAGAGTGAGCCTGTAGATCCCCAATTCTTTTTAGAGAAGTAATTGCCATAAGAAAAACCATCCTGAGTCAGAAGTTTATCAGACACTGACTCTAGAGTTTCTCAATCAGACCCTCAATGACTATTGCTAAGTCCTTTGAAGGGATCCTGGTCCTCACCGGAGCAAGCATGTTTACTGTGGAGAGAACAGAAAAATCTCTTCGTCATAGGGGCCATAGAACATGTTCCCCATCCAGAGAGAGAGTCAGGTTACCACAGCAGATACTTCCTGGTTCCCAAGAAGGATGGGGGGTTGCATCCGATTTTAGACCTTTGAGGCTTGAATCGCTCCGAGGGCGTTCAAGTTCAAGATGCTAACCATCAAGACGGTCATGTCTCAAATCCAACATCATGATTGATTGGTCATGATCGATCTCATGGCCGCGTACTTTTATATAGAAAGTCTGCAAAAACACAGGAAGTTCCTGAGGTTCGCTTTCGGGGGCAAGCTTTCCAATATCATTGTAGTGGGAACCATGCCGTTGAAACGCTGAGGATGGCGAACAAATTCAATTCTGTAGCCTTTTTCTACTGTTCTTAGGACCCACATAGAATCACCTGGCAGTAGTTTCCATGCTGCCAGGTTCTCTGAGATGGGTATTGATTCTGACACTTCCTGTTGAGGGTATGTCGAGTGTCCTGTGTCCTGGACTATGGCAGGAAGCAACGGAACACCCAACATTTAGCTGGAAACCGCTAACTCCTGAAACAGATGGATGTTTCACGTGACCCGTCCCAAGGGGGGGGGGCTAACCCCACAAGGCTGGGTGCAAAACCGTCAGGGTTTTTTCCTTTTAAGAAATAACTGCCCTGAGGTCTTGCTTTGGGGGCTGCTGAGGGCAACGAACCGGTCCCCAGTCTTTTACGAGGGGGAGCACAATTCGCCACACACTGTTTTTCAGTCTCCCGTCTAGAAGGGGTGGGGCTGGGTGGCCGATGGTCCCTCCCCTGAGTGCGGCGAGGAAGGAATTGCCCAAAGGCATCCTTGTGGCTTTTTTCCTACTGGAACCTGGTGATAACTACTTTCATAGTGTCACCAAATAAACCAGAAGGCGAAACCGGGCATTGAGAAGGAAAACTTTGTCCTTATCTCTGATGCCCAACAGGTTGAGCCATAAGTGTCTCTCTGTGCTGACTAAAGCATACATTGTCCGGCCAATGGTGTGCGCCGTCTGCTTGTTCGCCCGGAGCGACATATCCGTGGCTCGACAAAGCTCAGAGAAAGCCTCTTCGTCGACCGTGTTGCCTGCACTCAGGTCCTTCAACAGATCAGCCTGGTACGCTGATAACACTGCCATAGTGTGCAGGCCAGCACCAGCCTGACCTGCTGCCTGATAACTGGGACTCTTTAGCGATGATGCAGAGCCAGGTGAGAGATAACCCGCAAGTGTCTCTTCTACCTGCGGCATCACCGAATACCCCCATGTCTCAGCACCTATGAGAGTCGAATATGTTGACGTCGAGGGCACGAAGACACAGGAAGTATAAAGATTCCTCCATGAATGAGAAAACTGATATAGTGTTCCCTTTTTTTCTTTTTTTTTGGCCACCAGACAAAAATCTG
Organism: Moxostoma hubbsi; assembly: GCA_032164185.1. Lineage (NCBI taxonomy): Eukaryota > Metazoa > Chordata > Actinopteri > Cypriniformes > Catostomidae > Moxostoma > Moxostoma hubbsi. The sequence goes on along the minus strand of JAVLUX010000215.1, from coordinate 17,129,643 downwards.
TCTTCTAGTTTGGACCATTTGGGTCTCTTATTCACGTGGCAGTCTAACTATAGCCTGGTCACAGCCCGAGTAACCACCTCGAGTAATTCCTCAGCCGCTTTATTATTGTGCGTGGAATGTTCAGAGGTGGGTGCTTAAAGTCCACAGACTCAAGAGATTCAGAAGTAAGCGAGACAAGGGCGAAGTATTTTGACTGTAAACAGATCGCAATGCTAGCACCCGCCCCAACACAAGAGCAGCATGCTCTTCTCCCAAACACACAAAACAAAACTGGTGCATGTCCGTTTCAGCCATAGAGGGTAAACACGGGAACACACACTGCTTGATTTGCTTCACACTCATTCTTGGAAAGGAAAAAAAGGTTTTCTGTGCACTGCCTAACAAATTCTAACTCCTAACAGAGGAAAGAAAGTTCTGACAGCTTGAGAAGTACAACACACACAGGGTGATCTGAAGACAAAAGATCTGACGATGCACCTGTGACGCATCTATTTATAGCCCTGCTACAGGTGCATCCAATTGATGTTACCAGCAGAGGCTATAAATTCTGGTCAATTTCATTGACGTGTTGCACACATATTCACAGCTGGTCACACCTAAAGCTGTTCCCAAAGCGCTAAAATCAGTGCAGCATCAAAGTTTATCTTTTTGACAGGGAATGACAATGCCCTATAGAGATACCTCACAGAATTTGGTTAAAGAAATTGTAATCAGCAATTGAGCCAATTGCCCTGTATGACAGTTAAGTGTGGGGTCCTCTGACAAATCCAAATCAAGAATTCACCAAATGGCATAAACATCCAATAGAGACCATACATGCAGAATTCTGTAAAAATATTCTACAAGTACACTTGCACATAAAACATAACGCATGCACGGCAGAATTAGGCAAATATCCACTAATTATAAAAATACAAAAATGGGCAATCAAATTCTGGAAACATCTAAAACTCAGTGACCCATAGTCATACCATTATAATACCATTGCCCTGCAATACCAAGAGTTGAGCAAAGAAACCAATACCCTCACTCAGCAGGTCTGGAGGTTTAGTCAATTTAGAAGAAGGATTTTAGAAGAGGGAGTGGTACTCCAGGTTGCTCCGGGGGGATTGTCCCTGTAATAAGGGCTCTGTAAGTTGCTTTGGATAAAAGCGTATGCCAAATGCATAAATGTAAATGTAAATGGCACCGATGTGTGTGGCTTGCCGTCTGCTCCCCTCTCTTCGTTTAATCTTTATTTTATTTATGTAGCCTATAGTTATTCATTGCTGGTTTATGATCGCCAAACTCTGCTTGATATATGCAACTCAGTTGCTAAGCTTTCCACGCTTTATCTGAGTGGGCCTCGCTTCTGCTCGCATCCTCCTTCACCAAATGTCCCTGATTACCTGTGCTGGAGGGCTTTTGATTTTCCGCGGAGGAAGCGCCGCAGGAGACGTGGCAAGCGAGCAGGTGTCGTGGTCAGGTGGAAGTACGGCCGAGCTTCGGATCTTGCTCGCCGGTCTAGTTCGGCCCTTACAACACCGGCTCTCTATTGCCGAAGGAGCGTCGTGTGGCGCTCATTGGAGTTACCTCATTGGTGGATTCGCTCACTTTTCCCTGACTCTCCTGCCCCTTGGTTCACCCCTTGGTGAATTTCACCCAGGGCACACCGAGGAGAAGTGAACCACCTTAATCTCCGTACCATCAGCTGTGTAACAGGCACTGCTAGTAAACCATTACCGCTCAGGATTGCACTTACCAATGCACAGACTTTGGTAAATGAAACTTTTATATTACATTGCTTTTTTAAGTCAAGTCAAGTCAATTTTATCTGTATAGCGCCTTTCACAACACACATCGTTTCAAAGCAGATTTACAGAAGTTCAGGCATTAACAGACAATAAAACTGTAATGTCTATAATGTTGACGAATCATCATTGTGTAATTAGATAAAATACGATTGTTAATTGTGTTTAAAAATAAGTAAATAAATAATAATTGTATTAATAAGCCCAGTGAGCAAGCTGAAGTCGACTGTGGCAAGGAACACAAAACTGCATAAGATGTTGATTAATGGAGAAAAATAACCTTGGAAGAAACCAGACTCACTGTGGGGGCCAATTTCCCTCTGGCTAACATCATGAATATATTGTAAATATTACTTATGTATAGTTAAAGTCATGGTTTAAAATTATCAAACGATTAATTAGTCAAGGATCAGTGTTTAAACATTGATTTTGTTTGAACTGTAAGATTAATGACCAATGTCTTTGAAGACCATCCTGGATTAACTGCAGAAGTTCACATAGATGCAATTGTCCTTGTAAATTGGCTGATGAAGGCTTTTGTTGGCAATTGTTAGTCTATGTATTCCATTTTAAGATCGTAGTCCATCAATAAACCGAGGTGATGCAGGCAGAGATCAGGGATGTGAAACGCAGTTCAACTTGGCCGGTAATTTCGGTGAGGTTCGGTGTGGTCCTTCCTAAATCCAAGGTTCAGACAATGGCATATGAAGTATCCCATGTCTTATGGTTGGAGTTGGCATCAGTTCATCCTCTGAAGTCCATCATAATAGACTGAAGTGATGTTTGGCTGGCACTGGCTGCATTTAGTCATCATCATTCAGTGACACGTAGCAGTGGAGTCCAACACGAAGCAGGAATGGTGCTGGATCCAGCCGGTTCTGGTGACCTCAGGATAGGAGTCCCGAGGTTGAGACAGGGAAACAAATAAAATAATATAAGCATAGATACCATTTAATTTATTGCAGAGTTATAAATCATGACCAATGTTTCTGGTTCCATCAGACTAAACTAAAGCAGCCTAATTGTGGGTTGGAGGAGAAATTAGGTGTATGCCTGACTAAATTGATGAGTCTTTAGTCTAGACTTAAACTGAGGGAGTGTGTCTGCATCTCGAACAGCGTTAGGGAGACTATTCCATAGTTTAGGAGCCAAATATGAAAAGGATCTACCTCCTTTTGTGGATTTTGATATTCTAGGAACTATTAACAGGCCAGAATTTTGCGATTGTACTGAACGTGATGGAATATAGCGTGGTAGAAGGTCACTTAAGTACTGTGGAGCTAGACCATTCAAAGCTTTGTATGTAGTTAACAGAATTTTAAAATGAATACTGAATTTAACAGGTAACCAATTTAACGATGATAAAATGGGGCTAATATGATCAAATTTCTTGGTTCTAGTCAGCACTCTGACTGCTGCATTTTGAACCAATTGAAGTTTATTTATTGATCTTGCTGGACATCCTCCCAGTAATGCATTACAATAATCTAGTCTTGAGGTCATGAACACATGAATTAGTTTTTCGGCATCAGCAACAGAGAACGTGCTGTAATTTAGCAATATTTCTTAGGTGGAAGAATGCTGTTCTACAAACATTGGTAATTTGATTTTCAAAGGACAGATTGGTTTCAAATATAACACCTAAGTTCTTTGCTGTTGAAGATGATGTAACAGTACATCCATCGAGAGTCAAATTATATTGTAGTGGCTTATTTTTAGAGTTTTTTGGTCCAATAATTAGTAACTCTGTTTTGTCAGAATTGAGTAGACAATCTTTGTATCATTATACTGTTGGGTGATTTTAGCATTCACTTATGCTGTGCTTCTAATCCACTATCTAAGGAGTTTTCAACCCTTATTAACACCTTAGATTTTGTTCATTGGGAAAATGGCCCACTCATTCTCATGGTCATACACTTGACTTGGTATTAACGCATGGATTATCTGTTGACAGTATTGAAATCTGTGACAACACCTTTTCTGATTACAATCCAATCCTATTTTCAACCTCTCTCTCTGACTCTGTGGTAAAAGTCCCATCTTAGGTACGCTTGTCACATTATTTTCTCCACACTCCTCTACAGATTTCTCCAAATCATATAACGAGGTCCGTAAACCCCTGGATTTTGCATCTTCAACAAATAATTGGGATGCTGAGGAACATCTCAATTTATTCAATTCCATCTGTTCAAAAACTTTAAACTCTATAGCTCCACAAAAAGCACGTCATCGAAAACCGAAATCAGAGCCCTGGTTTAATGACACTACGCGATCAGGTAGATCTGCCGCCAGGCGTAAATGGAAAAAGGACCATCTACAAGTGTCTCATGAAACAATGAAGAATGCACTGTCCACCTTTCAAAAAGCTGTCAAATCTGCTAAATCGAAATATCTATCTGAGATTATAATTAAAAACTCCCATAGACCCAGAACTCTTTTTTTTCCACCATCAGCGCGGTTTTAAATCCTAGTACAACTATTTTTCCTGAGACATCAGTGGATTTAAGTGAAAACTTTCTTAATTTTTTTTTACAAAAAAGGTCACCAGTATTAGATCTCAGCTGCTATCAGATGTTCATGACCTGGTTGAGACTCCATCTTGTTCAGCTGTTTGGAGTAAATTTGAGCCTGTTTCTCTCCAATTATGCAGAGAATTCACTGAACATCTAAAGCCGACCTTATCTCCAAATAATGTCGTACCACCACGCTTTTTCAAACAAATATTTGACACTATTGGTCCAGATTTTCTGTCTGTTATTAACAACAGTCTCTGCAGTGGGACTGTCCCGACTTGAATTAAACTAGCAACGGTGACACCTCTCCTAAAAAACCTACTTTGGATCCTGCTATCTGTACCAATTTTAGGCCTATCTTTAACTTGCCTTTTATTGCGAAGATTATGGAAAGGGCAGTTTTAACCCAGTTGCAATCATTCTTAAATATGAACTCTATCCTTGAACCTCTCCAGTCGGGTTTCAATGCTTTGCATAGCACAGAATCACCTCTACTTAAAGTACTGAATGACATTCTAATTACTACAGACTTTGGGAATGTCATGGCCCTGGTCCTCTTAGATCTTAGCTCAGCATTTGACCTGGTTGACCACAATTATCCTTATTTCTCTCCTCGAGAATTGTGTTGGTATTCGAGGTACGGCTCTGGACTGGTTCCGGTCATATCTATCAGATAGAAGCTTCTCTGTTGCAGTGGGTCATCACACCTCCTCTATGGCACAGCTTACATGTGGTGTTCCGCAGGGCTCGATCCTCGCTCCTACCCTATTTTCTTTATATATGCTTCCTATGGGTGCTATTTTTAACAAATATGGGGTGTCATTTCATTGTTATGCTGACGACACACAGATCTATGTACCTATAAATCATCATGACAAACAAGCTCTTGACCCTCTCTTAGCTTGTCTGCAGGAACTCAAAACCTGGTTGACAGATAATTTCCTACACCTAAATGAGAATAAAACAGAAATTAACCTATTTGGACCCAATGTGCTTAAAACAGTGAACAACATTGACTTAGGTATTCTCACTACTTATCTCACTTCTAAAGCTAGGCTTTTACTTTGATAGTAGCCTAAAGTTCAAGAAACAAATTAATGAAGTGGTTAGAACAAGTTTTTTCCACCTACGTCGCCTAGCTAATACAAAATCTTTTCTATCCAGGAAAACTTTTGAAATTGTGATCTACGCTTCTATCCCGCCTGCAGATGGTCCAAAATGCTGCGGCACGACTTTTAACAGGCAGTCGTAAACATGAACACATCACTCCCATCCTGATCTCAGATTTTGAACTGATTTTAACATTTGTCTATAAATCTCTGTACTTTGGTTTGTCCGCATCCCCCTACCAGATCACTCAGATCCTGGGAACGTGGACTTCTGTCAATTCCTAGATTGAGGATGAAGCATAGAGGTGATCGTGCTTTTTGTATCACTGGTCACAAACTGTGGAACAGCTTACCGAATTACCTCAGGACTGCCTGCTCTCTATCTGTTTTTAAATTGTTGCTTAAAACGTTCTTATTTTCACTAGCTTTTAATTTACCTTAAAATAAGTGTTATGCTGTAAAGTTGCCCTGCTACTTATGCTTTACTTTTATTATACTGTCTTGTCTGTGATACCACACTACAGCACTTTGGTCAACCAAGGTTGTTTTTGAATGTGCTATAAAAATAAATGTGATTTGATTTGATTTAGTCCTGATGCATCACCAACATCTGCTAAACCTCATCAAACTGGAGACCTGGAACAGAGCGATACTGCTATACTAATTAGATACAGGCAAATTACAGCAAAAATAAAACTAAATTACAGAACTTATTGGAAAAACCACAAAAACACAAGAACCACAAAAACAGAGTAAAATGCAATTCTATCTGGCCCCCAAAATAGATTTCACCATGGCAGACTGTGTACACTGTGACAGCAAAAAAAAACAAAAAAAAACAGAGAGCCACCTTGACAAGGTACATAGTACTCTGTGGACAACACCTCGCTATATAGTATGGAAGCATGGTGAAAAAAAAAACGGTGGGCCACCAGGTGCCACTATCAGTATATATGTATATTTTATAAAATTATGGTCTAATTTTACATTTTATGGTTTTAATTATTAGTAGTTTAGCAACTTAATTCATTCTCGGGTGTTAGGGGTTCATGGTAATGTTAATGCATGAGTCAGTAGACTAAACGCACATTCAACCGGACGAATGCAATGGAGATATAACGGGGGATACTTTCAGAGAATGAAGATACTTTTAAGAAACTACATTTTTAAATATAATTGTATCACATTAACACATTTTCTGCCCATATTATCAAAATGATGAAAGCATTAAAAGCACAAGATTACATGTTTACTGATAGTGGCACCTGGTGGAGAGAAAAAAAAATGATTGAAGAAAAAAACAAACAAACTGGGAGATAAAAAATAATATATATATATATATATATATATATATATATATATATATGACTGCCCATCTTATTAGAACACAAGGAGTGTTGTGCGATAGCAGCACGATATGTGTCTGTCTGCTGCAGAATGAGAGTGAACTGACCAGAGTCTGTGTCTCCATCATATTTTACTATGGCTCTTGGCTCTTCTTTATTGTTTTCTAGTAATATTTTATTTCTCTGATAAAGAACTGTGATCTGAATGCTGTTTATCTAATACAGAGAACCTTATGATTCAATCTTGCTAGTCCTGCTGATGAGGAACATTTCTGTTTTCAACTTCTGTTGTCTTAACAAGTAATTCAGAAGCTACACATGTTGTTTACTGGCCAATACTACTGTGTACTGATTTCTGTTTATTACTTACTGCACTATATTAGGCCTACTGGTACCACATATTTCAAAGGCCCTTTAGCACAACTTTTATATATCTTTTCATATTATTTGATTGTTCCTTGTTGTATTGTTCAAAAAAATCTTTATCTCTGACATTGGATCCTTACCATCTGAGAGTTGATAATGCAACATTACAAAATAAAATATTCAGAGGCCGTTTTGATAACACCAGCGCTAAGCGCAGCACTATGTAATAAGTCATACATGCAAAGTCAGTGGCCATGGCCATGAAGTTTTGGTATTTTGCAAGCATGAACTAAGTCTAAGTGCAAGAGGGTTTGGAAAAATTGTGTGCGCAAAACGCTAATGGGCTGGGCCAAGTGCAATTTAACACTGAGGTTCTTCTCTGGCACCGTCTGCATCATATAATGTGGCCCATTCCATGTCAAACACCAGTGATATAAACAAAGACATAAGAAGTTGGTAGTGTAAATGGACTTTTGTGCATTAACTGTGCCCAGTTGATTGTCAGGCATATTTCTATGACAGTAATGTGCTCCTCTTATATGCATGGAAAATATGATTATCGTCAGGATTTTGATTTACACTCAAGATTTTAAGTAGCCTATTATAAATCATTTTCATCTACTGACACACAAATTGTGTCTAGTATTAACAGTGAGTGTACTGGAATGCACTTTACTTCTACCAGTAGATTTTGAGAAATTCAAGTGAATTGAGAAACTAAATGAAAATATAATCAAAATTACAAAGTGGTAAAAAGAAAATCACCAAACACAAAATCCAAATATTTTACTTGCTACAACTTCTTCCACGGCACCTTTTGCAGAATCATTATACGACAACAGGTGGAAAAATACTAAAACAAAGTAGACCATAAATACAATTGTAAATATAAAAATAATAAACATAATTGGAAAATAAACCATGACCTAAAGATACTTTAACACAAATCTCATACATTTGTTTCATAAAACGATTACAACAATGATCATCATGGACATCATTTGATTTTTCACTATATTATCAGAGTTTGGTCATGTACTTAATTAACACCTTCTGGTGGAATATCCATACAGCAAATGCAGGAACTGAGTTTAGACTTTGCTTTGTTCTTTTAAACATCTTTGTGCAATGACCTATTTTTTTTAGAAAAAAAGCAAATTGCACTTTGCACCAATTTACATTTACATTACATCTACAGTTTGCATGCATACACCCACACATGTGCAAACACTCCCACCAACAGCCACTTATGCTTTGCGCTGGCATGAAAACAGCACTTAGAATTAGCGCTCTCATGAAATTTGGATAAGATGTTGCACATGGTCATACAGAAGCGCGTAGCACTGCACTTTGCGCACTTGCGAAAATAGAGCCCTAAATATTAAATATTTTAGTTTAAATATATAAACAAATAAATAAATACAATTATGAGTTAGATGACAGAGTGACATGGGAGAGTGGGGCTATTTTTCAAACATTTTATTCCTGTGAATATTTCTCAGATTTATTTTTGAAAGTCAATTTCTGCATAGCCACATACCTATTGGCTATAAAAAGCTTTTAATGTAGGGAAGGAACAAGATGTTGTGTCAAATGAAGTGACAAAAGGGGTCTTCCTAGGATGCCAAACGTACCTCTAAACCTGTGAAAAGTCCAATGCTTTCACATGGCATGTGCCGTGGCACCATGCCCATCTCAGGACCCAAGTCTGTAGCCAGTGCTGAAGCGGTATCATATGCATCGACCCGAGCGGCGCGGCTGCCCAAGGAGCCTCTGGAATTGTTTTAGAGGAACCGTGCCTGAGCACCTGGTCCCTGTGAGCACACAGTAACTCTCGATAGTGAGCCAGGATTAGCCAGTCGTCGAGGTAGTTGAGTATGCGGATGCCCACTTCCCTTAGCGGGGCAAGAGCTGCCTCTGCAATCTTAGTGAAGACACGAGGGGAAAGGGACAGGCCGAAAGGGAGGACCTTGTTCTGATACACTGTCGAACACAAACCGTAAGAAGGGTCGGTGTCGAGGCAGAATGGAGACGTGGAAGTACACGTCCTTTGGGTCTACCGCCGGGAACCAATCTAGCTGTCAAATGCAGGTAAGAATCTGTTTCTGCGTGAGCATTTTGAATGGGAGTCTGTGTAAGGCCCGGTTGAGAACTTGCAGGTCCAAGATTGGTTGCAACCCGCCGTACCCATCGTTTTTGGGTACGATGAAGTAAGGGCTGTAGAAACCCTTCTCCATCTCGGCTGGAGGGACGGGCTCTATCACATCCTTGAGGAGCAGGGTCGTGATCTCTGCTCGTAAGGCGCTGTCCTTCTCGCCACGCACAGAAATGTAGTGAACACCACTGAAACGAGGCGGGAGCTGGGCGAACTGAATAGAGTCGGATGGTCCTGGCCAGCCAGCATGACGAATTGGGAAGTGAAAGCCTCCGTGCGAGGGGCATTAATGGGACAATCAATTTTGATGTACCGGGCGGGGTATTCACAGCTGGGGGGAGCAGGTAATAGCTTGTCGGGAGGCAGAAGTGCGTACCAAGGCTTGGGTGCTGAGAAAAGTCTCAGAGCACTTACCTTGCTCCGTTCACCCAGCAGGGGGCGGGTTAGAGACTGAGGAAGAGGTCCTAGAGAGGTGTCTTCGGAACTCGTCAGCGCTGGCCTGCCGGGGCTGAGCAGTCATGGGGCTGGAGGCGAGGGAACTGCGTCCGGGGATCCAGGACTGCAGAGTTTTGGGGTCGGGGTGTCGTGGGAAAGGCATGCACCAGCTGGATGACCCAGGAATTGAGGAAATCGCTCTTTATTGAGAATGTGGGTACCGCAGCCTGAAGGTGGTGCGGCAAATTAAACAAGGATTCTCCTCCCGGCCCTCCACCGGGAGACGGAGTGGTCTTGGTACCAGCTCCGGAGCGAATGTCTGACTGCCTGGGTCGCCCATCTCAGGAGCTCTTTGGAGCTTTCCTGGTCCTTGAAGGGGTCCTGGAGACGGGGGGGGCATACGCCACCTGCGAGGTGCTCAACGCGTGCCGGAGGTCGGGTGGTTCGTGGAGATTTACCCGGCGAAACCGAGCCTGTCGTCATCCCCAAATTGCCTTCATCACCAGCCGGGATGTCCTCAGTCCTGTGGGAAGAAGGAACGACGCAGGGGGCGGCTGAAGTGGCTTTCTCTCGTCTTTTCTCTCTTCAAAAAATTGATCTCACACTGAGAATATGAACCATTCATAAAATGCTGCCTGCGTGTGATCGCAGCCCAGGCACACGAGGCAGCTTTTATGACCCTCAGAAGTGGAGAGAAATCAACCACATCCAGGAACTACACAGAGGCGGCATGACATCTTTAAAAAGATGCGTCCTGAAAAGGACGTTCAACGCCTTCTGTGTATAGCTCTTTCATGAGTGGGAAATCAAACTCTTTTTGTGGAAATAAACTCTTTTTAGGAGGAGAAACACTCTTTAAGGCAATGAAAGTGTTGTCGAAGCACCCAGGGGCGTAGACTGCACAGCGTGCAGAGAGAGAGAGAGAACGCCAGATGGAAATGCGCCGTAGATCCAACAGCAGTGCTTATTGCCAGTAGAGGTGAGTGAAACAGTGCTGAACTCGGCTTGCTGTTGCACAACCGTTCGGCTCTGTAGAAAAATTCTGACTGGCACTCACTGCCCCGCTTCCCTTTCTGCATGCGAATTCTGTCTGCCAACTTGACACTGGCCTTTTCTCAGATTCAGAGGTACATTTGGCGTCCCAAGAAGACCCCTTGTGTCACTTCATTTGACACAACGTCGAGTGAGTGATAGAAGGGGAAACATATTTCTAAAATAATATTATGTATGTAGATAAAATGTAAAACATATACAGTATATGTCTGTTTGTGTGACAGATGACTTAAGGGCGTGCACCTTCATCAAATCATCATTTTTGTAAAATATTATTACAAAAAAATCTAATGCATTACATTACCTTTTTAATTTAAAGTAATTAGATTACAGTAAATAATGACTTTGTAATCAGATTACACCCAACATTGGTTGTCACACTATACAAGTTGTCACAGTTGAACCTCTCATTAAAATAGTGGTGTAGGTTTCATGTGAATGCGGGGTCAGCAAAATTTAAAAAGAGTAAAAACAATTCATAATTAAAAAATACATATTTTAAAGCATGACTTTCAATCATGTTTTCATTTAAACTGTTTAATGAGGACTTTAAGACATTACAGACATTACTGCATAATTTTCTGTTATGGCATACTTTTCTGTAAAGCTGCTTTGAAACGATGTGTGTTGTGAAAAGCGCTGTACAAATATAATAAAAATAACTTGACATGAATGGCTTGACTATGAGGCACACAATAATTCACAAAACGAAAAAAAAATTTAAAGATAATATACAAAAATATCAAAAAGTTTTTTGGCCAACAAGTATTATACTTTATCTATAATTATAGTATTTGTTATTTCACAGTTTTTCAAACTTTTTATATTAGTATAAAATGTGGACACGAGCAATAATAAAGAATTTTTGTTTTCAAAAAAGAAACTGGTACATGCACAGTCAATGTAAAGAAAGTGGTGAAAGGTATTTGTGTTTGTTTGGTTTATTGATTTAGTTATTTTATATGGTGACCTACTCTGCAATGCTTCTGGCAAAATGGAAAAAGTAATAAACAGATTTAATGTAGTTTACTCCAGAATCTTGTAACATATACTTAAAATAGTGTCCCATTTATGGAAAGGATTAAAGGAGGCCATTGTTGGATGATGAATGTTGAGCTGTGCTAGTGTTGATGTTACTGTGCCACATCATAAGTTGAGTTAATAATCTAATACTGTGAAAATCGCACAAGCTCAGTTAAGCAGTAGCCTTCTAAAACTCCGTGTAAAATAGTGTTTAAATCCATGAAAGAATACCCTTTTCGTGGCCATCAGAGAATGCATAGTTCATGGTCTATCTATTTTATGGGTCAGTCTTAATGGAACCGCTGGCATACACATACAGATCTGTGAGTCATATGCCCACCCCGAAACAAACACCACGTAATAGATGTTTACATCTCTGTTTCCGCTTTCAGTTTTGTGGTTATGCTGCAATATGTGCTTAGGGTCTGATTTCATAAGAGAGCGTGTCACAAATTTAGGGTCCGCTTAATTGAACTACGATTGTTGCTGTTCTTTCTTCTCTCTTAAATATCAAAAGAGTTCTGAATGTTTTACCATGTTGTGTTGTAAAGATTTCTCTGGATGTTGCCCTGTTTCAGGTCTCGGAATATAATCAATGCTAATGCGACTAGTTATGTGGCTTGCAGACGTTTTGCTGTGTGATGAGTCACAGATGACTGGAAACATTCAAAACAATGCTTGTACTCACGCAGCATTTTTAGTTGGCTTAACAGGAATTTTGACTTAATTAAATAAAGGAGATAACTTTATTAATTCGTTTTTTTCTTTATCCTACAAAAAGAGTGTTTAGTAGTAGTACCATTTTAAAGTGATGATATCAGATAGTTGTAACATGGAACTAAATGGTAACCCATTTCATATAACAAGATATTAACTATTACTATTGCCCATGCTTAAGGTAAGGACTTTGATCAAACCCCTAAACCTAAGTATTAAACTCGGGTACATAGCTAAGATATTCTACATAAGATTTTCTACCTAAAATTTTAATTTCCTGTAAATGTATGTAAATATAATATATATATATATATATATATATATATATATATATATGTTGTTTATATATATATATTATATATATGTTGTTTATATATTATATATATATATATATATATATATATATATATATATATATATATATATATATATATATACACACACACACACACATATGTGTTTGTGTGTGTGTGTAAATGCAGTAGTACTAGCGGGAAGACTTTGCTGTTTCATTGTGCTAACACGGCAACCTCCACCACCCCACCACCACAGGTTGAGTCCCGTCCTGCATGGGGGTAGGATCCTAGCCCCTGCCTCATATGTCCGGCATGATATGATGGTTCCGAGTACAACTTTGTCAGATGCGGCCTACGCCAAAGAGAGACATTACTTTTAGTTTATATTCATCAAATAAATCTCATCTTAAATTTCATTCAAGTCTGCAAGTCTTGCTGATAGAAATATATATATATTTTAATTTTAATTTATATTTATAGCTTTTAATTATAAACAAGCCCAAAATACACCAGGGACTCTTATTTTGAAATGTCTGTTCTTAACTGCTTCAAACTGATCATTTAAACAGATAAGGGAAATATAATGTGCAGTCTTACAATCACCTACAACATATTGCCATATATTTTCAATATAAAGCAAACCTTTGTCAACAGTAGATCAGTGTAATAAATGTGTGGAATTTAATAATTATGAACTGCTCTGAAAACACTGTATCACAAGCTCTCGACATGCTTGGAGATTGTAGAACAGTGCTGCATCTTCTTTCTAAACCACACACTCATTTTATTAAATTGTAGCGTTTTAAAGTTTAATAACCACATTAGTGCCATATTGTTTTTACTGTGTTTCTGAATCCAAATTTAAAACCTCTTTAAATGATAATTAAGACTTTTGTTATACCATTTTAATATATTTTAAGATTTTTTAAGGACCTGCAGGAATCCTGTTCCTGTAACCATAGTGCAATTATTGTGATATATAAATATGATAATCAGTCAGAACCATGGTACAGAATATATCAAAGTACCATGGAACTAACCATGGTACTACTGTGGTACAAGAAACAAACAAAAACATAATTTTACCACAATACCATGTCCAAAAAACATTGTACATTGTTTATTTTTAATATAGAGATTTTCTTTTCTTCCATTATGCCCACATTTCAGCCATCTTTGTTCCGGAAGCATTTTTTCCAATTAATTTCTTCTATATGAATTTAATAAAGTATGTTTTAGAGTTCTAGCTCATAAACCAAACATATCAATTCTGAGGTGAATCACAATATTACAAACTTGATTTTTAGCAAAACGTATTTGAAAATCGTATTTGAACCTTCCTCTCTCTGGCTGATGCAGAAAGGTTTATCCATGCATTTATCACCTCTAGGCTGGATTAATGCAATGCCCTATTTTCTGGCCTGCCAGCAAAACCCATAAATAGGCTTCAGTATATTCAGAACTCTGCTGCTCGTGTTCTTATACATACCTCACCAAGTCTACACATTACCCCTGTGCTCTCACAGTTGCACTGGCTTGCCATTCATGCTCGTATTGATTTTAAATCTCTCATTTTAATGTATAAAGCAGTTCATGGTATTGCACCAGGGTATCTTTGCAGTCTTGTTGCGCCCTATACTACCTCCCGTTCTCTTCGTTCTGCCAATTTATTTGCACTTCAGTAGCCCTCCTGCAAACTTATATCTATGGGGGAAAGAGCTTTCTCCTTCTGATGCACCAAGCTATGGAATGCTCTTCCTTTTACTATTAGGAACGCCCCATCCTTGGACTATTTTAAGAAATTACTTAAGACTCATTTATTTAAGGTAGTCTTTTAATATTTATTAATATTATTTTAATGTGTGGTTGCTGCTGTATGTTAGTAATTTTGTGTTTAGTCTTTTAAATTGGTATGGTGGTTTTTTTTATGTGTTTATTCAGTCTTGTAGCGCTTTGACAGTAAGAAAAGCGCATTATAAATAAAAGGTATTATTATTATTATTATTATTAAAGTTCATAAGGGCATTAACTACAATCCCATGAAGAACTGCAAATGATGTAATCAAATATAAATAATTTAAAAGTATAGAAATCTTGATTTAAGGTTGTGACATGTATTGAAACAATATATATGAATTATATTGCAAAATATTCAGATACTGTAAATATACAACAAGTAGTTTGAGAGTGTTGGGAGACTGACTCGATTGTGATTAACAACCAAGGAGCTCATAGTAGGCCTGTCTTTAAATGTTTAAAAGTTAACGTAAAAATCAATTCGCTTATGGAGAGAACTATTGAGATGTTTCCGGAACCCGGCTGTTGCGCTCTATTGGAAAATGTCATTCTTATCAACTCAGTAGTTAGAAATACTGTACATGAGATATAATCTACAGATTGCTTCACATTTAAAAATATTAACCTCCAGATTTTGTTTCTTGTCACGTTACATAAGATATTCTCATTAATACTGCTCAGAGTGTGTTGGTTACTCTGAAGGGCCTTTATATATATAATTTAGTTGAAAAGAGAGACCACACTGGATCAATAGAGGCTGAGTCGATGATGGATGGTACGCCATTTATTAATTTCACCTCAGGACAAATGAAACCACTCGGGGGTTCTTCAACATAGAGCATATGAGCACAAACACTTGCCTAATTTGTGTCTTTGCATAGCCTTTGCATTTATTTCTATGCTCAGGACTAAATTTAATTTGAAACTTATATTTTTCACTTGCTTTCCATGCTCACTTTGTTGAATGCACTTTATAAACCATATTGATTCATGAGACTTCTGTCATTTTTATTTTAGGTCAAATTAGTGTTTTTAAAGTCAACATGAAACAGCATTTGCAACCAATATTACTTTCGTAATGTGGCATATTTACCAATGAATCAGTGTCATATTGTTTAAATTTAAGACCAGACTTGATTATAATCTATTGGTAATTAATTGGATCATAAAAAAAAAACATCTATTAATGCTATTTTTGACTAGGTTTTTAACATTAATTGTATCTTGAGTTAAATTAATGTGTTAATGACTGGTATGCTTTTAGAAAGGCTTCCTTGCCTGCAATAGTAGCCTAAAACAATTTGTACATAGCTATTTGGCTATTGGTTAACATTAACAATAGGACTTAGTCTGTATGATGTCAGCCGATAAAGAAAACGGTAGAGCAAGTTATTAATTATTGATGAAAGATTTAGAAGAAACAATCGTTTTAACCTTGTTTCGCAAGATTACGTAACTGATTGTGTGTCTTCAGAATTTCGTATTTTGTGTTCCAAGGATTTCACATTGATTCATGAGACTTCTTTGCTTACTTTTATTTAGTAATTTGTGTGAGTGAAACAAGATGTTCAATGGATGAAATGTAGCGCCAGACTTGATTTTATCAACTGGGAATTGATTGGATTTTGAAAAGTGGCTATTGTATAATCATTATTTGCTATTATTGACATACTGTAAACTTTATTATATTAATGGTAACCAGGGCTGGACTGGGAAGAGAAATTGGCCTGGATTTTACTTAGTAACTGGCCCAAAAGTTGTTGAGTGTGGGGGGTGGTTGAGCCAAAAGTTGGTCCAAAAGTTGGGGGTGGTCGCTGTACATTTCTGCATATCGTGGCGCCGTTTTGTGGTCCATTCTGCATAACGTGGCGGCACATTTTAGCTTATCGCTGCCCATTCGGCACATTTCACGGCCGACCCACCGGACCACTCAGTTCTCCCGATGGTTAGTCCGCCCCTGATCAGCCCCAAAGTGCATTGGCCCACCGGGAAAATGCCCGGTATGCCAGACTACCAGTCCAGCCCTGATGGTAACCGACATTACAGTAATACGTTAACTAGTGGCAAGATTTTAGAAAGGCCTTATTACCTACTATAGTAGCCTAAAATATTTAGTAAATGGCTATTGGTTAACATTAACCAATAGCACACAGTCTGATTGACTTCAGCTGACATCACATAGAAAAATTACTTTAACCCCTGTTTTCATAAGATTATGTAACTGATTGTCTTCAAAATGTCATGTTTTGTTCTCCACGAAAAACTGCAGATATTTGGAATGACATGAGCAGTGTGGGGTAAGTTACTCAAAATAATAATATCCTACACATTATTAATTACTTTTCTAAATAAAAAATCTGATTACTTTACTGATTACTTAAAATCTTAAAAGTAATCACATTACTAATTAGTTCACTTTTAAGTTACTTTCTAAATCCCTTTTACTAGAAAAGTTTTGTTTTCGCGCTCAAATTAAAAATGTCATACTGTCTATCCTCCATATTTTGTTGCACACCCTTCGGCTGTCACAGAAACGTATTATTATTATTATTATTATTATTATTATTATTATTATCTTTACATTTATAATTGTCTTAAGTTCTTAATTTCTAGGCTACTAGTAATTTCCCACCTGTTGTCGTATACAAATACATGCAGGATGGCAAATGGGGCAAGTGGAGATGGTAATTTCTTGGATTTGGGAAGATGATTATATTTTTGATCTTCATTATTTCAATAGCTTTTTTCATTTTGTTTAAAGTGCAATTTGAATTTAGAACTATCTTTTATTTAAGTTTTCTGTGTTTCAATAAATTAATTACATTTTTAAAGCTAATATATTCAGCGACCCTCGGCAGAGGGGTTGACAATACAATTGTATTTTGTGATATTTATATAAGTATAAATATAAGGTGATAATCAATAAAATATTTTGTACATATCGCCCAGACCTAAAGTCAGTAACTGTAATCTGATAACAAGACTTTAAAAAGTAATGGATTGTTACTTTTTGACTAAAAAGTAATTTGATTACATTACATAATTACTTTGTAATTGGATACACCCAACACTGGAAATGAGGGTGAGTAAATGATGAAAGATTTTTCATTTTGGGATGAACTATCCCTTTAAGAAAGTAAATACGGTCAATTTTGATTTCACGTTGACTAAAAATACAACAATACAACAACAACAACTTTATACTTCTGAAAGACAATGAAGAAAACCCCATGTGCCACTGAATACACAGCAGTGACCGGTTTGCATTTGAGTATTGATTATTGTGCAAAGTGAGAGAGGGAGACACACACACACACACAGAGACAGGGACAAAGCTGATGAATTCTGAGGTGCTTTATTAGGCTAGGTCAAACTTGAAGCTGAGGACATGACCAACTTTTCCAGCCACTGTCGCTCAGATGAACTCATTAGAAGTTAATTAATCACATGCATCGATCCATTGTCACTTTCCTCTGTGCCTGCCTCGCAGAGAACACGGCTCAGGTTCTGCAGAAAAAGCCTCTCTATGTCAAAACCAACTTCCCCTAGGAGCAGTTTCTGCTGAGGTGCCAAATATGTGGCAGAAATATGAGCAGGTTATCAGCTTAACAGTTTGGAATATGTCCTCTTTATATTTACAGTCGCTATAGATCTATCTTTACGTGTACAGGAAATATACAGAGGCACTAACACTCTTTTGTGTGCCTGTAAGTTATACTCCCTTCTAAAGCTGAAATGCCTAAATGGTCCTGCTGAAGTGAATAAATGTGGCAATACAAAAACTTTGCAAAAGCTTTGATGACATTTCAAGATTACAGGCCTTAGTTTGATGTGCTCACTGCTGCAATGAAACCTGTAAGTGATGAATGTTTGTAGTTCTTTTACTCGAACACATTTTTCTGCTGTCTTACATTTGCCTCAGTCTGCATGGGTGGTTCATAACACCAAATCTGTATATTAAATCATATCAGATGAATTCAAAATACATTCACTTTAACTTAAACACTTATAATGTGCTGACTTAGGCCTGAGGTGTGTTTATGAATAGTACTTCATCATATATATATATATATATATATATATATATATATATATATATATATATATATATATATATATAAACAGGGTTGTATTTACTATGCATCAGGTTGCAAATTGCAGTTTATTGTATCCATCAAATTCAAAAAGATTAAAAAAGGGGCTATTTATTTTATTATCTATTGAATTGTGAGACTGGCAGAGGTGTCAAAATACGGATCAAATTTTACAAAATTGAGGGCATACAACATTTATCTTAACCTGTTGTTGATAAATGTAATAAGACAGTTTTATTTGGGACTGAAACATGAGTGTTATTGTTTTGGGGACAAGAGAAAAAAAGGGAAAAACTCAACCACATACAAACAAAATAAACCTATAATGACACTCTGAAGCTGTTCACTGGAGACACTGAGACCTTCTGCAATGCTGCTTTTAAATAAAATTGTGTTGTGAAAAGCACAATACAAATAAAGATTGTAATACATGTATCAAAAGTCTTAAACTGTTTAGGTAATTAACTAACTAGATTAGACTAATTAGCCACTTTTGGTAAAGTTTAATACAGTTTTTAAAAAGCTCTCAAACTTTTCTATCCAGCATTTAAAACTGGCAAATGATGAAAATGCACTGCAATGGTTACTTTTATCTTATCACAATTGAATACAACAAAGATACATTTAAATATTAACATACACGATTATAGTAAAAAAAAAAAAAAGGACTTACTGTAAATATTGACCTGTTTCTCATTCACACCTATATTATCGCTTCTAAAGACATAGATTTAACCAGAGGAGTCATATGCATTACTTTTATGCTGGCTTTATGTGATTTTTGGAGCTTGAAAATGTCTTGCCACCATTCACTTACACTGTATGGACCTACATGGCTGAGCTATTCTTCTATAAATCTTTGCGTTCAGCAGAAGAAAGAAAGCCATACACTTCTGGGATGGCATGAGAGTGAGTAAATAATTAGATCATTTTAGTTTTGAAGCCACTTTTTGTCTAATGAACCTATTTTTATTTTATTTAAATGACAAAGTGCTCTTTTAATAGCATGTTCAGCCAGTCTTATTTCCTTGTCACTTTATATGAAAGATTTATCAAGAATAACGTTTCCTCTTAAATTTAGTGGAGGGCCATCAGCTATTCAGATACCAGAGGTTAAAGATGTCTCACTAAAATTTCACGATCATGGAAAAATTGCCTGTGTATTAGCCTTCCATTCATTTAGCAAATCCCCTTTTCCCATGGCTGATGCTTTAAGCATAAGCTAAAAGACTTTTGCTTCTTTTGCTGCAGTCTCTCATGCATATGCTGACATATTTTAACCCTAGATTAATGTGGGGATGCTGAGAGGACCTTGGAGATGCTTGCTGATGTGTTGACTGTACATCAGCAAAGGTCAGACCTACCATTATACGAAATTACAAATATTTAGTCAAACTAATCAGTTGGGCCTTCAGCTTTGACAGGTAAAGAGGGAGAGAGTGAACATGGAAAGAGTGTGAGAGAGTGACTACAGCAACATTTCTGGGACTTATTGCAGCTTAAACTAGCCAAGAACTAACATGTAAAGTGATCTTTTACAGTCGGTTTTGTCATTACGTGTCGTTTAGGGATGGGTTAACTGAGATTTATTGTCTATTATTATTATTATTTTATTAATTACATGACATGCCAATTAATTAACTGAATTAATCACAATTAATCACATCGATATTTGCAGAAAAAGGCCCCTTAATAAATTTTATGTAATATAGATAATAAACAATAATTCAAATAATTATGAATATTATATACAACATATACTCTGTGTACACACACACTGATGAGCCAAAACCTTATGAAGTAAATAACATTGATTATTTAACAAGGCAACGTGTCAACATGTCAACATGTCATTATTATATAATTAACTGCATTAAATGAATGCGTCAAATCGACTGCCATACTATTACAGTATGTCCTAATAAGATACCTGCATGGGCAAAAAAAAATATTTATATAATAGCGGAGTAATCTTCATGAGCTATTGCACAGAAAAAATCACAGAAAATATTAGTAATTGTGCAGAGAATATAAGTTCTGCACAGAAAACTCATTTCACAGACATAACTAAGAACACAAAGCAGAAAATGTCGTTCTGCTCATGGATATCCAATTTACTTGCTACTACATGCCAAAATACTACAACAACTCTCTGAATATCTTTAAAAGATTTTATCTCAATAACCTGGCAAATTTTGGTAAGCCTAATAATTATTTAATCTTCAAAAGTGATTGTTGTATCAACCCAGTATCTTGTGAACACAATTCTATTTTTATCAGGAAGACTCGCAGACTTGAGTAAAGATTAAGATGAAATTTATTTGTTGAATATGAAACAGGAATGTAATGCCTCTCTTTGGAGTAAGCCCTGTCTGGCGGTCCAAAGAAGTTGTACTCGGAACCTTCAGATCCTGCCGGAGATACGAGGTAGGGGCAAGGAGCCTACACTTGTGCAGGACAGGACTCAACTGGTGACGGTGGAGTGGAGGAGGTTGCCGTGTTGGCACACTGAAACAGCAATGTGATAGATTGTAAGCAGACTTACAGTATAAAGTGATGACGCATGATTAGATAGGAGTTACCTAGCTAATGGTGCAATGATGTACAGCTGCGAGTCTTCCCGCTAGAACTATGCTGTGCTTACATTTCTATCAGGAAGACTCGCAGACTTGAGGAAAGATTAAAATGACATTATTTGATGAATATCAAACAGGAATGTAATGTCTCTCTTTGGCATAAGTCCCTTCTGGCTGTACTAAGAAGTTGTATTCAGAACCGTCAGATCCTGCTGGAGATTGGAGGCAGGGGCGAGGTTCCTACCCCAAAAAAGATAAATAAAATACTACCCCCAAAATAGAAGATCCAGTTAGATTACGAACCAGGTAATGTGTATGCCGTTCAATCTGTAGAAGAGAAAAGGAGATGTGAAAACCTAGAATTGACACTTGGCATGAAATACACAATATCCCTGGCATTGTTTTGCAATACCTTTGCAATAGAATAATCCGTGCTTGCATTTATTGATGGCTTTTATGTTAGATGGGGCGAGTTTTTTTTTTTTTTTTTTCCCAAGGATTGTCCTTGTTGAGTTTGATTTTGTCCTTGAGTTTGATTTTGATTTTTTTCCTTGTTGTGTTTGATATTGTGCCCACTGTCGAGAAGCCTATGGTTGTGCAGAATATTTGCCAAAAGATGAACAATGTAATATGAGGCCCTACGATAAGGCCAGCGTTGTTGTAGAGTACCTTTAGTTGAAAGATAAACAACATTTTATTATGAACCCTCCGACGAGGGGAGACGTTGTTTGGAATGTTTTTGTCAAAAGATGAACTATGTAGTGTAAAGCCATATGACATATGGTGATGTTGTTTGTAATACATTTTGTTTAAAGATAAACAACATTGATTATGAGCCCATGTGTAAACCCATATGATAATGGCGACATTGTAGTGCAATACCCTTTGTTGAAAGATATCCCATGTTGATTATGAGCCCTCTGACGAGGGCAAGCTAGGCTTGTGCAGTAACTATGCAAAAGAAACCATGCTTGGGATTGTGGAAGCCTTGGTAAGGAGGGTTGATATGGTTATGCTGTGTCCTTGACAGTAGAAATGTTTTAATTTTATAATTGAGTGGGGAAAGAAAACTTACAGCTGATGTGGTATTGAGCATATGTGATGATTTGTGGGTTGGGTCAAATACATTTCAGGTAGGATGAGGAAGAACAGTAGCCAAGCATCTTGATTGTTGTCTCCGGTATATCTTGATGAGCAGCAGTAGTAGCCGCTCCGATACGGAAGCATCGAGTTTTCTTGTGTGCCCCAAGAAAACATGAGGGGAGAGACCGCAATGTTTTAGGGTAGCGGTAAGGTGATTTCTGAACCAGTAGCATAACATAGGTCTAGGGATGAAGTGATGAATAGGGGAGAGTCAGCAGCGAAATGTGAACAAGTCTGCAGATATTTAACCATGGAGGTGTAGGGGCAGAAGGGGCTAGAGATATTTGATATGTTTATGTTCCAGTCGCACCCTGAGTGGTCTGATTTAGAGTGTTTGAGAAAAAGGGAGAAAAAGTTAGGAGAAAAGGAAATCTCACGAGAAGGAAGAAAGGAGAGAGAGTTAGCAGTGATTTCTCTGCACCTCCAAAAACCATAAAAATCTAAAAGGAGTGCTGATTCTGAAAGAATGCCGTAAATTGTAAATCTGCAAAATCTTACTAATCTGTAAAAAGACCTGATGTGAGTGAAGAAATAATGAGGTGATGGATATCAAAAGTGATGGGTAACCTCTTGTCCAGGAGAGAGGAGCAAGATTTTTTGGCTTCTTTAAGCAGCTGGTGAATGGAGGGATCGGAGAAGATACTGGGGGTGTCAGGAGACTGGCATCTAGCATTAAATTGGATGCCAGCAACCATTTTTGTGACAGAGGGAGATTTTAGAAGTCTGGTGTAAAAGCAAAAGGGAATGAACGTGCAAACTGTGGAGACCAGAACAGGAAATAGAGAAGTAATGTGTTATTGCCAGAAGGAAGAATAGTGGGCCCATGTGGAGTTGTAAGAAATGAGTGAGGACTGGGTAAGTCATTTCTGCATGAGAGTTTTTGCAGAATCGAACAGGGGTAGTGGTGAAGGGCTTAGTCCAGCAGAAGGTCTGAAAGGGGTCGGCAAGGGATGGTAGAGGGACATAGTCGGTGAAACTACTGGAAGCAAAAATGAGTAAGGGAGTCAGCAATTACATTGAAAAACCCAGGAATGTGCCTAGCTGATAGAATGAAGTTTCAGTTTATGATATGCCATGTCAAACGTCTCAGTAAGGACATGAAGACCAGCCTTTATTGATATGTCGATTGATATGTTGTTGGAGAGGTTATCCACAAAATGGGCTAAAGTGAGGAGGCAAGAGATGGAGCGGCCTTGAGGAATTATGCACATGGCGAAATTGAGGTGACCTAAGAGAGATATTGCATTTGGAGATGAAAAATTGTGTACAAAATGATCCGGTCTAGTTTATCCTAGTCAAGCTTGCATGTTTAGAGAATTGAGCAAAATGCCAATAAATTTGAGAGATGTCGTGTGGCCCCTGTTTTTTCACTGCAGAGGGGAACACCCAGATTGTGAAAAAACTTGATTAGAACATTCAATATGGAGTTGTGGGCAGCAGGGTAATCGATGAGCAGGAAATCGTCGAGCAGATGCAATGCGAAAGGAAGTATAAAGTTATTAAGAAGGATCCAGCAAATTAAAAATGTCAGGGCTACTTCTGTACCCGAATGTGAGTCAGACATCAGTTTTGACTGCCACTTGATGCCGAAAAGGAGTCAGTTGATGGGGTAACTGGGCATGATTTTGAAAGAATCTTTGATCTTTGCTTTAGCGAGGAGGGCGCTGTGACCAGCCTTGGTAATTAATTGAATTGCATGATCGACTTAAGCGTAGAAAAGGGAAAATGGACTAACTTATTTCCTCTAGAGGAATCATGTCATTCGTTCTAGCCACATGGCCTGATCACGGCACAGACATGTTGAAAATTTAGAATGTGAAAAAAATGGGGTCAGGGTGAGTAGTAAGGTAATGTGACAGATCTGAATCATTGACTGGAGTGGAGGGATGGTTGGTTAGAATTTCCTTAAAGGAGCCCTTTGGTACCCTTGGAAGGGACGATATATGTTGTGGACACCCGTATTTCAGATGCGGGTCCTTGCAGAATCAACAAACATGAGAAAAGAAACAGTTAGAAAATGCACACACAGATTCATTGAAATTACTGCAAATAGGCCTGCCGTTAACATAATAGATGAAACATTCCTGTGTGTCTAGACGAAAACCACTTCTGAATGCATGTGATCTCTGATCCCTCAGACATTACTGACTTCATCATTCGTCTGTTATACGTAGATATCATGCACATGGGCTTGGAATTACTAAATCTTTCTTAGTCAACACAATTCGCCGCCACATTTCAAGTAGTTTTTGGAAAACACAGCTGTCGTGCTCTCTGGGCCAAAGAGGAAAAGGATCATCCAAGCTCTTATCAGTGTCAGGTCCAAAAGCCAGTGTCTGTATGATCCAGGGTTGTGTCATTGCCCATGGAATGGGTAACCTGCACATCTGTGAGGGCACCATTTATGCAGAGAATTATGTACAAATTTTGGAGCAGCATATACTGCCATCCAGCACCATCTTTTTCAGGGATGTACCGGCATTTTCAATAGGCAGAGGGTACGGCTGCTAGATTAGCCTGCCTGCAGCCAGACCATCTCCAATTGAGAATGTGTGGTGCATCATGAAGCACGCAATACAGCAATGAAGACCCCATACAATTGTGCAGCTGAAGACCTGCATTATGGATGAATACAGAAAAATGTAATTTTTTTAACTTAACAAAAATGTGTATTCAGTGCCTAAATGCTTAATAAGTGTAATTAGAAGAAAGTGTGTTGTTTCACAGTAGTAAACACTCGACTGTCCCAAATTATTTGCAATCATCTGATTTGAAATGATTGTACATAAAAAAAATAAAAATAAATTCACATGGTCAAACATCATGTAATGTGTAGTTGTAGTGCTTTCAATATAGCCAAGGGTGAATATAATTGACAAATCCCTCCTTTTTGTTGTTATTGTAATTTTGCATACCATCCCAACTTTTTTGGAATTGGGGTTGTATATTTGAGAACAAGATTTGAGCTATTATTGGGATGTGTGAGATGCTCTTAATGTTGAGCTTGGCATTCACCTTTTTTCATTGGGGATTCATTGGACTTAATGGGTTTATGAGTCCGAAACAGAATGACAGAGCCATAATATTTGTAATACATCTATCCAAATGAGAAAAAAAAAAACATTATTCATTCACTTTAAATGCCACAATCAAGAGCACTATCCAATGAATAACAAACTGGTTTCCTTTATTAACTTTATTAAATACAGATGCTAAAATTACAATGGAGAAAGACTCAATAGTCTTAATTTGATGTACTGTTTACTATTTATGACGAACAATCCCCTCCTTTAATCATACTCTGACATGGTCATATTGGCAATGCTAGGTAGGTCACAGGAGAAAGGAAAAGTCAAACGTAAAAGCTCAGCTACTGTTCTTCTGCACATTTAATCAAGGACATCCATTATGCCTTCGATGTATACAACTATAACCGGCTTTTAGACCTGTCATCTTGGCCACCCTTGCACGCCACACGTGTAAAAAAATAAATAAATCACATTTTCCCCAACAAGTAACGCAATTAACCTTGGCTGCCAAGAACATGCTCCACATATTTGTAAAGGAATTAAGAAACAATTGTACATGAGAGCCACATGGGCTTGAATCGTGTCATAGACCTTGTGAAAAATGTGGAAGTCATGGTGGCTTTGAACACTTTTGTGCTAGACATTTAGCAACCTTCAACCATGACTTGGCTTTCAGCATGAAAACATTTTATTTCACTACAAGGTTTTGTTCAGTATATTCCTGCTAAATGTCATCCTTATATTTAACTGGTAATGGAGGCACTTCTTGAAGAAAAGAGAAATTAAAACATTTCTGAAGCTGAATTGATAGAATTGCAAGCATTCCTGAGATCCATAAAGATAATAAAAAAAATAAAAACTCAGGTTTTTTCATTTGAAAGAAAGGCATAAAAAAAAGACCATTCACTGATCTGGCTTGGCAGGGATGTTGGAATCCCAGTTTGGAATATGATTAATTAATATGATTAATGTTGTATTTTTTTTTTCCCATGCATGGATCTTCAAAGTCATTGGCTCATCACTGTCAAACGCTCTTAAGTCTCTGTGTTTGAAACCTCTCATTAATTTACAGTATATGGCACCTCATTTCAATGTAGTGCATTTTAATGTCCAGATCATATACTGAATGTTTATTATATTCATATTATTTTTATATTATAACACAAATAAATTATACACAATAGAGTTATATATGAATGGATATTGCCATTTTGTCAGGGTGATATGCAATAACTTCTACAATAAAAAAACTGTATATATATACACCAGGGGTTCCCCGGCCTGAGACAAAGGAGGGAGGAGTGTGACGAGGAGGAGGGCGGGGCCGGGACGTGACTACGCACGTCTGGCCCCCAATCGGGCTAATCAACTGAGGAGAGGGATAAGTGCATCAGGATGCAGCAGTCTGAGAAAAAGAGCCACATGCAGCTGCCGTGTGTGCAATTGTGTTGTGTGTCTTTTTGTTTCATTAAATATTATTTTGACTGTTCAGCCGGTTCCCGCCTCCTCCTCTCCCATTTTAACCTTGTTACACAACAAAGTTGTAATATTGGATATTTTAATGTTTACGGACTGGCCCCATTCACTTCCATTAAATTTTCTGGAATATTTGATTCTGATTGATGAACTGCAGTGTTCAGTGGCAAAATAGTTATGAATAATAACCGTGGTCCATGGCAACACTGTATAACTGACTGTGACAGGGCGGAGTGCGGGGCCGGGTCATGATTATACACTCCCGGTCCCTTATCAGGCTAAATAAGCCTCCGAGAGGGATAAAGGCAGACTGCGGATGGTGGTGCGAGTGAGAGAGATCGTTTATGGGCAGCTGCCGTCTGTGTTTATGTTTGTGTGTTTTTCGTTCAGTTTATTATTAAAACTATTATTTATATTGCCAAGCCGGTTCTCGCCTCCTCCTTGCCCATTAAATGCTTTACATTGGTGCTACAGCTACGAGCACTATAGCTACGAGCAGAGAGAGTGCTTGCTCATTTATTTATAAACTTTAATTGTATCGACGATTAAAAACCCTGACCTTGAATTTGCTTCGCTGTCTCCTGACTCCTCCATTGCCCCGAACGAAAAACACACAAAGATAAACACAGAGCAGCTCCATGCCATTCTCTCTCTCTCAAACCGTTGTCACCGGCCACCTTTATCCCTCACGTGCACCCATCAGGCTGATTGGGGACCGGGCGTGCATTGTTCCAGCCTGGCCCCACCCTCCTCCACTGTACAATGACCCTACAAGTAACAGGTAAATAACACTGTATCTTTTTGAACATTACATTCCTCAAAAATCTGAATAATGACCATCGTCCATGGCAACACTGTATAACTGACAGTGTATAACTGACTCTACAAGTAACAGATTAACAGAGTTGGGAGGGTTACTTTTGAAATGTATTCCACTACAGATTACAGAATACATGATATAAAATGTAATTAGTAATGTATTCAATTAGATTACTCAAGGTCAATAACATATTCTAAATACTTTGGATTACTTCTTCAGCACTGGGAGATGTATTCACTTCTTTTGACTACTAAAACTCAGTACAGTAAGACAAAATACACATGTTAAAAATACATTCTCTGAAAAACCTAAATATCTTATGCAGTGTTGTTTCTAAAACAAGATCAATCAAATTTATCTTGTTTTAAGGATTTTTTAAATATTTTTACAGGAAAACAATACAAAAATAACTATCAAGAATACGATTTTTCCCTAATATCAAAGGTCTTACTAGAAAAAAATTAATTATAATCCAATGTGAATTTTTTTTTTTAGAAAAAAATATGATCGTGTCTGGTAACATGTGCATGTAAAATGGCTAGAAATAGCATTTTAGTTTAGCGTAAAGTTGACAATTTACACAAGGTTTATTTCTATTACTTCTGCTCCAAACTTACTTCTCTATCTGCTCGTATGAATGTAACACATCATAAGAAAGTGTTTCACCGCTGTTCAAATGCACTTTGGATCTCGTAATTTATATGTATAAATGTTTTCCATCAGAAAGGACTAAATAATAAATTAAACAAATTACTAAAAGTACTCTCTTCAGTAATCATGAATGTAACTGTATTCTAAATACCAATTATTTAAATTGTAACTGTAATGGAATACAGTTACTTATATTTTGTATTTTAAATACGTATTCCTGTTACATGTATTTCGTTACTCCCCAACCCTGCAGATTAATAACACTTTATCTTTTTGAACATTTAATGTTTTTGAACATTACATTCCTCAAGAATCCCCAAATTACTGTGATGCATCCAAGGAGCTCTAAAATACTGGATTTAATGGATTTTCACTTAATTCATATCCATTAATTCCATGTTATGTCAAGAGAATTTGTCAATGTTTTCCAGTTGTTACACCATGACTCATTTATGACATAAAATGACAAAACCAATTGTCATGGATGTCTTGCTATTGTTAGTCGTTTGCAAGTGGTATTGGGAGGAGGTTACATTCTCGTTCAAGAGAGCATTTTCATGGACCAAAATGTAAATACATCTGTGTACAAGATTGCATAACATTCGCACATACCAAGTTTGAATTCATGCAATTGCAATTGAGATTTGTGAGTTAAGAGGGAGAAGATTTTCAGTGAATAACGGCATAAATTTGGTTCTAAAAAGCTATCATATATTATAAGACTTACAGTGAAATTCATTTTGGCTACTTTTGTGTTGCCTTTATGGTACTTTTTATCCTTTTTGTTGGATCTTGACAGTCTCTTGTCAGTAAATGTGATATGTTTAATTAAATTAAACATAAACAAATGTACAACAAAAACTACAATGATGTTTAAATATTTTAGTTTAAATAATATATAATTTTTATGGTAATACTTTACAATAAGGTTGCATTTGTTAACATTCGTTAATACAATTGTTAGCATGCACAATACTTTTAAGGCATTTATTATATTATTTATCTTGGTAAATGTAATTTCCATATATCCTAATAGATTTTTTTTTTTTTTACTTTGAAAGTTGTATGTTAACATTAAGTAATGCATTATGAACTAATAATGAACCAAGTATATTTATTATTTACAATTATAAAATATTACAAAATGCTGTAAAATAATCAATAAGTAAAAAGAAAAAAGGACTTATATATTTATCTGTTTCTCATCCATACCTATCATATCACTTCTGGAGACATGGATTAACCTCTGTAGTCAAATGGATTACATTTATGCTGCCTTTATGCAGTTTTTGAGCTTGAAAGGTCCTGTCACCATTCACTTGCATTATATGGACTTACAGAGCTGAGATGTTTTTTCGAAAAATCTCCATTTGTGTTCGGCCGAAGAAAGAAAGTCATACACATCTGGGATGGCATCAGTAAAGGGTCTGTAAATGATGAGAATTACAATTTTCGGGTGAACTATCCCTTTAATTGATGACAGAACTGCAATTGCATTAGTTTAAAAAACTGTTTAAACTTGCATATTAATTTAAACTTTCATAAACTATAAATTTCTGAGAAACCTTTGCACTACTGACTCAAATGTTCCATATAAAATGGATGAAATACAATGTGAATAACTGCTTGAGCCCTATTCGGTGGCCACCCTCTCCTGAGACGTTCGGTGGCTTAATATCCACCCCTCAGGGAACAGATCAGGTATCCACAGGGGTGTTATGCGCTTGCCACACCATATCTGGTGTTGTTGGCTTTTATGGAGTGATCCTGTTGGGCTTACAGGAGCAGATGCAGAGTGCAGACAGCTGTAAAATGTGATAACAGACAGCTGAAGACGGACCGCTATGGATAAACGCCCAAAAGAGTGTGGCATAGAGGTTTTAGAAGGAGCGATTGACTGGGAATCTCTTCTGGCAGTGTGGAGAAACCTAAAACTTGATCTTTAACTGTATGTGAGATTATGCTTCAGTAATATCCACACTTTTATTAGGTTACAGAAGCATTGACTGTAGAGTAAGACTGCTGGAAAGACGGTCTAACATAATCACTGTTCGCTGTTTCATTCTCAATATCCTTTTCTCACTTTGTCAATGAACCCTCATGCCAGCCTTATATTTTTCTTTAAACATTGTTCTTACATGTCCTCTCTCCCTCACACACAATCATAATCATGCATTTACTTGCTTACACTCAGCTGAGTGGATCTTCTGAAAGAATGTCTACGCTATTTGAAAAAAGTCATTTTTGATCAAATCTAGACAGGCCCCATTTCCAGCAGCCATCATTCCAACACCTTAGCCTTGAGTAATAATGAGACATTGCTAATTTGGTCCTAGAAAATCACTTGCTATTATATCAAACACATCTGAAAGCTATTTGGTTTGATAAATTAAGCTTAACATTGTCTTTGTGTCTTTCTAGAAACTTTTCTAGAAATATTTCATACAAAAGTGTACAAGTCTTCAAAGACAAAGGACAAAAAGACACTTTTGAAACAGAAAAACTAAAATAATTGTTTAGAGTGGCAAAGAAACACAGACATTGGACAACAGATAATTGGAGAAGAGTGTTATGGACCTTTAACCCATTGAACGTTTGTTGGATCAGCTAGACTGTATGGTGTGTGAGAATTGCCTGACAAGACAGCCACATCTATGGCAAGTGCTACAGGAAGTGTGGGGTGAAATGTCTGCCGAGTATCTGGATAAACTGACAGCTGGAATGCCAAGGATCTGCAAAGCTGTCATTGGTGCACGTGGAGGATTTTTTGATGAGAACACTTTGAAGTAGTTTATGACGTTCTGAAAATTTGTTTTGAAATTGTAATAGTAATTTTTCACAATATTAATGTCCTGGGGCGGCACGGTGGTGCAGCGGTTAGCACTGTCGCCTCACAGCAAGAAGGTCGTGGGTTCAAACCCCGGTTGCCCCGGCCATTCTGTGTGGAGTTTGCATGTTCTCCCCGTGTCTGCGTGGGTTCTCTCCGGGTTCTCTGGCTTCCTCCCACCATCCAAAGACATGCAGGTTAGGTTAATTGGTGTCTCCAAATTGCCCTAGGTGTGAGTGTGTGTCTGTCTATGTGTGGCCCTGCGATGGACTGGCGACCTGTCCAGGGTGTACCCCGCCTTTCGCCCAATGTTAGCTGGGATAGGCTCCAGCCCCCCGCGACCCTGTACGCAGGATAAGCGGTTGACGATGGATGGATGGATGGATTAATGTCCTGACTATACATTGTGATCAGCAGCCACTTTGGTGAATAAAAGTACCAATTTCTTTCCATAAGAGCAAAATCTGTACATTATTCCAAAATTGTGGCCGCCAGTATATACAGTGGATCAGGACAGTATTCACAGCGCTTCACTTTTTCCACATTTTGTTATGTTACAGCCTTATTCCAAAATGTATTAAATTCATTATTTTCCTCAAAATTCTACAAACAATAACCCATAATGACAATGTGAAAGAAATTTGTTTGAAATCTTTGCAAATTAAAAAAAAAAAGTATTCACAGCCTCAAGTATTTTTGTGTATGATGTTACAAAGCTTGGCACACTTATTTTTAAGCAGTTTCTCCCATTCTTCTTTGCAGGACCTCTTATGCTCCATCAGGTTGGATTGGGAGTGTCGGTGCACAGCCATTTTCAGATCTCTCCAGAGATGTTCAATCGGGTTCCAGTCTGGGCTCTGGCTGGGCCACTCAAGGACATTCACAGAGTTGTACTGTAGCCACTCCTTTGTTTCCTGGCTGTGTGTTTAGGGTCGTTGTCCTGTTGGAAGATGAACCTTCACCCACTCTGAGGTCCAGAGCGCTTTGGAGCAGGTTTTCATCAAGGATGTCTCTGTATATTGCTGCATTCATCTTTCCCTCGATCCTGACTAGTCTCCCAGTTCCTGCCGCTGAAAAACATCCTCACAGCATGATGCTGCCACCACCGTACTTCACTCTAGGGATGTATTGGCCAGGTGATGAGTGGTGCCTGGTTTCCTCCAGACATGACGCTTGCCTTTCAGGCCAAAGATTTCAATATTTGTTTCATCAGACCAGAGAATTTTGTTTCTCATGGTCTGAGAGTCCTTCAGGTGCCTTTTGGAAAACTCCAGGTGGGCTGTCATGTGCCTTTTACTGAGGAGTTGCTTCCATCTGGCCGCTGTACCATACAGGCCTGATTGAGTGCTACAGAGATAGTTGTTCTTATGTAAGTTTCTCCTCTCTCCACAGAGAAATGCTGGAGCTCTGTCAGAGTGACCATCGGATTCTTGGTCACCTCCCTGACTAATGCCATTCACCTCTGATTGCTCAGATTGGCCGATCTCGAATTCAAGCATGCCATGTACCTCAAAAACATGTGAATGTACATAAAAGGAATAATAACATTTAATGCTTTTGTTTTGTGATGCTGAAGGGGGCAGGGGAGTGTAAATTTACTGTAACTTTCACTGCTATGTCAACAGCTTTTCACTGACCTACATATTGTAGAGCCCCAAACCGGTGCTGGAGAAACACAGCGGAATCATGAGGTATTATGAACGAACAGGGTAATTTGAGTACAAACAGACAACAGGGGTGAGAAGTGCACATTTTACCAAAGGTTTTCTGAAGTCACTGATCAAGCACATTTCTTAAAATGAAAAAGACTTCCTTTCGCTCTCTGGTTAATCTAATGATCCGTTGACACCAAAGGTGGTTTTGAGACGACCTGAGAAGTCAACCTAAAAAGAACATGATGAATGTTCTGTGTCGGGACCCATACATCCATACTCCTTATCTGTCTGTTATTGACGTGGATGAATTGTGCTCATGTCATCTGGCTGCATGCACTCGTGTCAATAACATATGTTTGTCTTTGTGACCGTCTCTCGTAGGCACTCACGATGCACGCTTAGCTCTGCACGCCCGGGTCAAAAGCGGTTGTTGTGCAGCGGTTCAGACACTTCGGTATCTGGTGCATGTGTGGCCGCACTCTCACACAAGTGTCCTGTCTCGTTTTGTCACCTGTTGCATGCATTGTGTGGTGTTTGCCTTGCGATGTACGCTCAGGTTTTTTTTTTGTGTGAGAATGCGTGGCATCTTCATGTCATTCGGGGTTTGCTGTCTTGTGAGAACATGTGACTTTGTTATTGTTTCTGTATCGCTGCATGTTTCTCTATCTGATTCCATACCCTGCCTTCTTGTTTGCTCATTATTGTTTCATTAGTAACACCTGTCATTTATTAACTTGCTTGATTACTCTCCCTATTTTAGTCTCCTCATGTGTACTGTCTAGTGCCAGTTCGTCTTGTTCTCTAGTCTGTCCTGTATGTCTTTTATAGTGTTCTTGTTGATCCTGATCCCCAACCTACTTCCTTGTCTGGTCGGTCCTGTTTTCCTCTGCCACAGTCTGGATTCCCCTGTTTCTGCTATGGTGTAGTTGTTGTTGGTTTCCCCCTCATGGGAGTTTTATGTTGGACTTGCCTTTGTTTTTTATATGAATAAACTACTTTGTTTTTGACTCTGCATTTGGGTCCTGCCTCTGCCTCCACCCCCTGACATTAATAACTGGCCAGATTTTTTTCCCCTTCAACCGGTCATGCAGCACACTGTGCTATTACGCAACTTTACGTGCTATGGCACCGCTGAGCTCAGGGTCCAACAGCCCCAGAATTTTTGGATGGGGATCCAGACACTTGCTAAGT
The DNA here is from genome assembly GCA_032164185.1 of Moxostoma hubbsi. NCBI lineage: Eukaryota > Metazoa > Chordata > Actinopteri > Cypriniformes > Catostomidae > Moxostoma > Moxostoma hubbsi. The sequence continues at coordinate 17,095,581 of JAVLUX010000215.1, read as the reverse complement.
GATTTTGGCTCGATTTGACTAGCTTTTTAAGGAGTCATCAGTTCATGGCCTTACATCAAATGGTCACTTCATCTCCCTTTTTCTGACCAGGCAGGCAAGATGTTGGATGTTGCCTTGACTCTCCTTGTCTAATTTTTGTAATTATCGTTTTGTTTAATTAGTCTACAAATGGAATTAAATCTATTCAAATTCTCTTGAGTGCCCATTCTCTCATGTCCCATCTGCAGCAAAAGCCATTCATACATCAGCCCAAAGTAAGCCTATTATCATTCTTTTGTCTTTATTCTGCACATTAACACTTCTACACTCATCTTTGCAGTACTAGCATCATCATAAATAAAAACAGATAAATAAGCACATACAATATCACAGATTACATCAAAACTTGTGTGTAAGTTTAACTACACATTCTCATGTCAACAACCATCCAGTAATTACACAAAATTCTTTGTTTATGATGAATCGAATGACGTGGTCTATTAAGTTTTTGATTCACTAAAACAAACAGTAATTTGCTCGGTTGGAAGCACTGCATGTTTTGTGATGTAGAATCAAAATAATAAAAAATATTATTTTTCATATACTTCCGGAGAAATTCTTCTTCGTACTTCATTCAGGGGTAAAAAGAAGTTCTAAACAGCTGAGCAACGGTATACAGACACCCGCCAAACTGCTGAGGGAGGCATAAAGAGCATTTAAATATGAGGACGCCAGATGTAAAACCTTAAATTATGTAACATTAAAATATGTTATCAATAACTTTATGCCTCATTCTATGAGTTCAATTCACATGAGGTCAGAAAAAGAAGTAGTTTTAACCACTCGATGATGATTTTAAGTAATATATATGAAGTCAAAAATGTTTCATTTGCATTGTATATTCTCAATTCACAACTACTGCGCTAACATGATATATTCAGCCATAATATGCACCAATTAAACTCTGTTGTTGTAATTTATGTTGGCACAGACACTACTGCAAAGATAGGCTTATAAAAGTGTTAATGTTCAGAATAATGACAACAGAATGGTGATAGAGGCATATCATACTTTGGGCAGATGTGCGAATCGCTTTCGTTGCAGATGGCACATGAGTTAAAGTAATGGGCACTTGAGAGAATTTGAGTAGATTTGATTCCTTTTGTAGACTAATGAAACAAAACACAAAAATTACATAACATGGTCTTGCTTGCCAGTGTGTTCATTTTGAATACTGACTCAAAAACAAAGTAGTATGTGAAGTTCCAGGTCACCACTACCGATGACGTGGACCAATGACCGTAAGATGTTTAGCAGCCAGTTACAAGTTTTCCTAAAGGTTTGCCCAGGTAAGCTGTTACGAACCATTGAAACGAACCAAAAACACTTTACCCATTTGTTCTTCGATTTCTTATGAAGTATATCAGGGCCTCAAGAGTCATTATTTTGGAATCAGACTGAACTGATTCTGGTGCATGTTTTGCACTGTAGATTCAAAAGAACTGGCTCATAAGAGTCATTTGTTTAGAAATCGAACTACACTGGACACACAGTGTATTTCACGTTACAGATTCACTAGTGATGTCGCTGTGGCGAAGGAAACGCTCAGTATTTTAGCATGGTGTTCGATGTATTTATGTCAGTGGTAGAATGCACGTTTGATAACTGTTCACAGAACCAAAAGTCATGAAAATCATTCTGAATAGGAACCAGTTCACAGTTCCCAACCGTATTTTGGGTGCTTACCAGGGCACTGCTATGTGGATGCTAGTGTTATGAATGTTTTTATTTTTTTGTAACATATTACTATGCAGTTGCTAAGGTGTTCTGGGTGGTTGCTAGAGCAATGCTATGTGGGATACTGGCCCATGTTCCCTCCTTCAGTATAAGTCTATTGAATGTTTTTCACCCATTTTATCATCAACCAGTCAAATTCTCACATCTCATTAATGTCCGTTGCACAAATGATGCATCACAAGTTGCACACCAAAGTTCAATACTTTGAGTTAGGGGTATGTTCAAATCGAAACCCTTCAGTATGAGCAAAAATAATAGCAATGCATGCCTTAGCAAGTACCACAGAACCTATGAAAAGACCAAAACATGAAAACTTCTCCATTAAAATCCTGTTCCACAATTTATCTGACACAGGCAAATTGACAGAAACGTCTTCTCTTCTCTCTCCTCATTAGCACTCCCTATCTTTTCCTTTCCTCATTTTCCTCTCTCTGTCTCAGCCTGTAGGCACGGCTTCTGTCTCCTGCTCGGAATGTGTGACAAATGAGAGGGGAATATGGGGTGCTGCCACTCGCACGGGGGGGCTAAATTACCACTATTGATTGTATGTCTTCGACAAAAGACTTGATCACTCATGTTGTTAAAAGAGGATTACCATGATATTTGTATCTCGTTACACCCATAAAGATCTCTCATTCTTGTCCTTTAGCTCATTTAAAGCATTTAATGGTTACTCTAAACCCTAAACATTGTTGGCTAATCACACTGTTTAGATCATCTTTTCCACAGATGATGCTGTCAGAACTCACTGGTGATAAAGGGCTGAGCATTTGGAAAAGGAGAGAATTGTTCTTCGTTTGTAGCAGCTGTCACACTAAATGTTTCTCAGACTAAATAATGCTTGACTGTATTGCAGTGTTGACATTCTTATGGCAGCAGGGAATGATTTCAGCTCTTTCACAGCTGTAGACTTTCAGGCATTTGTGGGTTGCTCTCTTTACCACAATGTCACCTTAAATTGTTTTCTTCAACACATTTTGTAATGTTTTATGTTTTGCTCTTGTGATTGGTAATAAACAGAAATAAAAGGGAAAAAGCATCAGAGCTGATAGCATCACTCATTCACCCTCATATTATTATAAACCTGTATGACTTTCTTTCATCTCTGGAACACAAAAAGGGATGTTAGGCTCAGTCCATGTTAATGTTTTCAACAAAACGTCATGGGTTACTTGACTGTAACCCTTGTTCCCTGATAAAAGCAAAACGAGATGCTACGCTGAGATAGCGCTTTGGGAACAACTTTAGGTGTGACCAGCTGTGAATATGTGTGCAACACGTCAATGAACATTGACCGGAATTTATAGCCTCTGCTGGTGTCATCATTGGATGCACCTGTGGCTGGGCTATAAATAGATGCATCACAGGTGCATCGTCAGGTATTTTGTCTGAAGAGCAGTCCTGGGGCATCCCAGTGCGGCAATGAAGCGCAGCATCTCGTTCCTCTTTTATCAGGGAGCAAGGGTTACAGTCAAGTAACCCGAGACGTTCTCTTTCAAAAAACTACACTTATGATGCTGCGCTGAGATAGCGCTTTGGGAACGAGAATACCCACGCCACCGCACTGTGGATGTCCGGACACCTTACGGTTGTGTAGTGTGCTCACAAGAGAGCGAGAGGTCTCAGACATGGGCTTGTGATGTCGACTCGAGGACATAGAGCCTGGAGTGGCATGAACATCCAAACTATAAAATCTTCTGAATCTGTGCGGAGAGGACCAGCCTGCCGAATCACAAACATGCTGCAGAGGGACACCTCTATCCAAGGCTTTAGAGGAGGTGACGCCTCTGGTAGAGTGAGCCCTGATACCTACTGGCGAAGCTTGACCGCGCGCCTCGTAGGCCAGGGCAATAGCATCCCTCACCCAATGCGACATAGTCTGCTTGGTGGCGGCTGCCGCCCTGTTGCGGCCCCCATGGCAAACAAATAGTTACCCTGACTTATGCCACTGGCTAGTGCAGTGGACATAAGTCTGAAGGGCACAGACTGGACAAAGTCTACAAAGTCTTTCCTGCTCCAGCGTTGTAAACGGCGGGGAGCAGAAGGCTTCGAGAGTGAACGGATGTAAGGTCGAGAAAGGAACCTTAGGCAGGTAGTCAGGGTGAGGGTGCAAAATTACTTTAGCCATTCCTGGGGCAAAATCTAAGCAGGCTGGCAAGACAGACAGAGCCTGTAGATCCCCAATTCTTTTTAGAGAGGTGATTGCCATAAGAAAAACCATCCTGAGAGTCAGAAGTTTATCAGACGCTGACTCTAGATGTTCGAAGGGGGTTTCAACCAGACCCTCAAGGACTATTGCTAAGTCCCATGAAGGGGTCCTGGTCCTAGCAGGAGGCCTCAGTCGCATAGCTCCACAAATGAAACGAGCGAGTAGAGGATGTCTCCCCAATGGCACCCCGTCAATCAAGGAGTGGCAAGCCGAAATGGCGGCCACATAGACGTTGAGAGTGGTGGGGCATGTGCCTGCTGACAATTTTTCCTACAGAAAGTCCAGAGCTGAAGCAATCTGCCAGTTAACTGGATCTGCATTATGTTCACTGCACCATCTTTCAAAGACACCCCATTTTTTGGCATAACTGCTGGTGTTGGGAGCCCTAGCACTCGATAACTTCAAGTGAAAACCAAGTGTCCCTCAGTTAGTACCCTTCAGAGGCCAAACATGAAGGTTCCACAGATCGAGCTGGGGATGAAATATTGTCCCCTACGCCTGAGACAGAAGGTTCCTCCTGTCTGGAATCGCCCAAGGCAAGCCATCGAGGAGAGACATTATCTCCGAGAATCATACCCTGTTTGGCCAGCGTGGCGCTATCAGTAAGACACAGGACCCTTTCTAGCGAACTCTGTCCAAGACACCCGGGAGCAGAGAAACTGGAGGGAAAGCATACAGGCGCATTCTAGGCCATGTATGTGCCATTGCGTGGGGGGGGGGGGGAGCTAGGTGACTCAGAGAGAAGTAGAGGGGACATTGTGCTGTCTGTTGGGAGGTGAAGAGGTCCACTTCTGCTCTTGTAAAATCTCACCCAGATTTGTTCCACTACCTCGGGGTGGAGTTTCCACTCCCCCGTTGGTATTTCTGGACAGTAAATCTGCTCCCATTCAGGCATCCAGGGATACAAGCTGCTCTGATTAACAGGAGCATGCCCTGGGTCCAAAGGAGAATCTGCCATGCCAGTCTGTTCTGCTTGCATTAACGTAGACTTCCTTGATGGTTTATGCAAGAGACTACCGCTGTGTTGTCCACCCGCACCAAGACATGGCAGCCTCTGGAGGAAGTATTTCAGGGCCAGAAATACAGCCATCAGCCTTGAGCTGGACAACCTCTTAAGACCGCTACCCAGCCTGTCAGGGAGGCGTCTGTCGTTAGCAACCTGCGACAGCAAGATGCACCTAGAGTGGGACCCAAAGTGAGGAACCTGGGTATGAACCACATAGAAAGGCTACGTAGCACGCAGCACGTAACACTTATCAGCCTAGGGGATTAGCCCTTGGATGAAATCCCCTGGCTTTGAGCCACAACTGAAATGGTCTCATGTGCAAAAAAGGCCCAAAGGGATCACCGAGGATGCAGTTGCCATGAGACCTAGTAGTCATTGATACCGACTAACAGTGCAACCTTGGCCTAGCCTGACCTTGCTCAGGGTGTTCTGAATGGACTCGATTAGAGCGGGAGACAATTGTGCCCGCATTGTGATCGAATTCCATACGATCCCCAGATAGGTAGTTTTCTGAGTAGGAGAGAGACGTTGACCCTTTTGACGTTGAGTCTCAGACCCAGAGAAATCAGATGAGCCAAGACAATATCCCTGTGCTGAACTGACAGTTCCTTCTTGGGAACCAGGAGGTATCTGCTGTAATAACCTGACTCTCTCTCTGGAAGGGGAACATGTTCTATGGCCCCTTTAACCAAGAGAGTTTGCAGTTCTTTCCACAGTAAACATGCTTGCTCTGGTTTCACAGCAGTGGGAACCACGCCGTTGAAACGCGGATGATCAGAATCAGAATCAGAGTCAGCTTTATTGTCAAGTATGCTTACACATACAAGGAATTTGTCTTGGTGACAGGAGTACAAGTGTACAACAATACAAATGCAAATGATGGCAAACAAATTAAATTCTGTAGCCTTTTCTACTGTTCTCAGGACCCACATAGAACCACCTGGCAGTAGTTTCCACGCTGCCAGGTTCTCTGAGATGGGTCTTGATTCTGACACTTCCTGACACTTCCTGTTCCCTGAGGGGATGTCAAGTGTCCCGTGTCCTGGACTAAGGCTGGAAGCAACAGGATACCCAACATTTAGCTGGAAACCGCTAACTCCTGAAACACCAGAGGCGGTGGGAATGGAGCGGTTTTGTGGGGCTGTCGGGAGGGTACAGGTGGATGTTTCACATGACCCGTCCCAAGGGGGCGGTCCCATATGTCAGGGGCAGGGCATGCAAATTCTGTCTGCCAACTTGACATTGGCCTTTTCTCAGGTTCAAAGGCACGATTCGGCATCCAAGGAAGACCGCTTGTGTCAATTCATTCGACACAACGTCGAGTGAGTGACAGAAGGGGAATGACATTTCACAATACTTAAATGTACAAAATATTTGGTTAAAGTTAAGTCTGTTACAATTTGCTACATGCTTTTTTTCAGACAAAAAGAAAAAAACTTAGACAAAAGTTATATACCATTTCAGTCATAGTAAACTTGACTAAAATTAATGAATATGAAATGTACAAAATTTTTGTCAAAAGACAAAAACTTTGACAATATAAATTGTGTGAAAATTAACAGTGGTCTCAGTCACCATTCACTTTTATTGCATGCAATGAAAGTCAATAGGGCCTGAATTTGGAACTCTGGACACTTCATTTCAATTGTATTTTTTCAGTTTTGAAAATTCAACCAATTTTTAAACAACAGTTTTGATGAGTAACTAACAAATTAGCAATGCTAATAACTTGCAAAGCAACCAGGACTGTGTGCTTATTCTTTCATTGTGTTCTCCTCTGTATTCCACAGAAGAAATTGATATAGATTTGGAACTTACATAAGGAAAAGTAGCTAGCTAAACTACAAAATACAAATAAAAACAAATCATTCTTTTACTAGCCAGTTACTTTTAGTTAAGCTAGTCTTAACTGTAGTTTAACTACTTTGTATGGGTAGTTTGTGCCTTCATTCTCTCTCACATTCTTCAGTGCCTCAGTTAACCACCTTTCCTCCCTGATAACTTTTCTTTGCACATCATAATGACACGCATACACACGTTAACAAAAGCGAATAGGAACAGTTCAACAAATCCCTTCTGTTGTAATGAAAGGGGCATGTAGCTGTTCCATCTAATTACAAACTAAATGCAGATTAAAATAGATTTTCAGTAAAAACTCCTGGCATGCTTAAAAACACTACTGAACCATCAGCTGCACTATAAGATGTGCCAAAATAAAGGATATGTATTCCATACATTCTCTCCAACTCTAATCCCTGGACATCCAGTTAGCTTTCAGCATATGCCCTAAAAAATACTATTGTCATCCATGAAAGAGGCTCAAATGCAAAAGGATTAATATATAACAGGTATTATGGAGCTGTCTTCTGGCCAAATCAAGATTTGTTTGCAGTCTGATTCAAATTGTGCTTATGTTAACACACACACACACACACACACACACACACACACACACACACACACACACACACACATATGCGTGCACACTTTTTGTGGTGTTCCTGGATGCACACTTTTTCATTATGAATGTCACACACTGCTGAAATTATTTTCATCGATATGTAACTGGTCAAATATTCTTTAATGAGTAAATGTAAAAATGTAATTAGCATAATCAGTTGCTCTTGATGCAGTTGTCCAACATGTTTATTTGACGTGTGTACTTAAATGTAAATACTGTAAATAATATGGATATCATGAAAAATAATTATCAGACATAATTTCATTAGTATTTATCTTCCTGAGACCAGAGCATGGCCGCTTTGTGCATTTTTCATTCCCCTTTTTGATCTGTAACTAGTAGCCCCAAAGAAAAATGCTGAATAAATAAATAATTTAGACCAAAACTAAAAAATTATGTCCACATCTGTGAAAGTTTAAATAATATCAAGCTATAGAAAGTCTTTTATTTTTTTTTATTTATTTTTTTTCATCAAATTTTTTATTCCAGGAGTGTTGGTTATTCATGTTTTCGAGACTTGCAGACATTAGCATAATTCATTCTGATTCAAAGTAATGGCCAGCATCATCAAATCACTGCCAATCATGTTAAAATACAATTTTACATGACAAATTCTGAATCTATCTATTGATTGCCATTGCCCCATGTCTGCCTAACATTTTGAGTGGTCCAAACATCAGCTGCAACCTGAAACTGAACTTTTGACCGAATGTTCAGAGTGAATGCACTTGGCTGCATAGGAAAGGTATAAATAATAGTTAGTGGTTTTATTGTCATTTATCATTTACTGATAAATGTTTCATTTTATAATAACTTTATAATAACTTTATTTTATTGCATCTTTTAGCAATTAAGCACAATGTGCTTTACAATACAAAATCAAAACACACTCAATACAGCAACGTAAGAACTCTCCCGAAAGCCTAAAAGTCTCAACAAATGGGGTTTTCAATGAGACTAAAAACAAACACAGATTCAGCACATCTACAGTGATAAAATGTATAGTTTACTGATAAGTAAGAGATTATGGGACTGTATTAGAGTGCATTTGCAAAAGTGCCACAAATTTCAGTTCCGACCAGTTTTCAGAGGATTCATGAAGATTTGAATGTCTCTAAAGTTGTACATACTGTATGTCAAAGGGCATATATTTGAGACATTGTCAATATGTTGATATAGAATGAAAACACAAAGAAAACATCCTGCATTCTGTATATTTTTATTTGTCCATAATAATATAAAAAATTGTATTGTTATGTGTCCACTCTTGTGGTCTTATTGTAAAAGGTACTTCAACCAGACTCTGAGAAAGTCTTCTGAACCAATCTCCGCTTTTCTAATGAAATTTACTAGCCGTCTGAGAAACAGTAAGGTGCTACAGTGTTTCAGGATAACATTATTTACTGAGGTGAGGAGAGGAGAGATCGTCTCTGCTGCCCACACAATATATGAAAACCCTGTAATTGCCACCTTCCTGACCAACATGAGAGAGATAAAAGAGGATACATTCTTCTAGCTATTAACACATTTTAAAGCCTCCACCGGAGTTGTATACAATAGTTTTCCTGAAATGTGTATATATATACAGTATATATATATAAAACACACACACACATACACACACAAGCGTAGAATTGGAGGAGATGGGGGGCAAGTATTTAGAATCTGTAGCCGATTTTTTTTTTTTTTTTATGTTTGGGTGTCTGAAAGAACAACAAATTGCTTTAATAAACTGTTGCAGAAGAAATAACTGTTGAATGTCATGAACTACATGTTGTGCACCCACAATAATCTTACATTTATGCACTTTTGAAGCACTCCATTTACAGTACATCACTGAGCTCAGGATGCGCATAAGCAGTGTTGTGTCCTATTACCTTCTTTGTGTGTGTGTGTGTGTGTGTGTGTGTGTGTGTATATGTGTATTTATCAGTTTTCTTTTTATAGGACATATCCCCCAGAAATTCGTCCACTTAGATGTTTAGACAACTGTTATATGATATGCATTTTTTACATCAGTGCTGTTGCATACACACACACACACACACACACACACACACACACACACACACACACACACACACACACACACCATTAAAACCGCCTGCCTAATATTGCATAGGTCACCCCCGTGCTGCCAAAACAGTGCCAAACCACATCTTCTCACCACAGTTGTACAGAGTGGTTATACGAGTTACCATATGGGTTATAGGTTACCACTTTGTCTGTTTGAACCAGTCTGGCCATTCTCTGTTGACCTCTCTCATCAACAAGGCATTTCTAGGGGCCTGGGTAGCTTAGCGAGTAACGACGCTGACTACCACCTCTGGAGTCGCGAGTTCAAATCCAGAGTGCGTTGAGAAACTCCAGCCAGGTCTCCTAAGCAACCAAATTGGCCCAGTTGCTAGGGAGGGTAGAGTCACATGGGGTAACCTCCTCATGGATGTTTTTTTTTTGTTTGTTTGTTTCTGGCACCATTCGGAGTAAATTCTAGAGACTGTTGTGAAAATCCCAGGAGATCAGCAGTTACAAAAATATTTAAACCAGCCCATCTGGCATTAACAATAATGCTACATTCTGATGGTTGATGTGAACATTAACTGAAGCTCCTGTCCCGTATCTGCATGATGTTATGCACTGCACTGCTGCCATATGGCTGATTAGATAATCACATGAATGATTGTTGGAGCTTGACGGGCTGGTTTGAGTTTTTATACCTGTGACCTTAATTGCCTACCATCTGTAAGCTGTTAGTGTCTTAATGACCATTCCACAGGTGCATGTTCATTAATTGTTTATGGTTCATTGAAAAAGCATGGAAAAATTAGTTTAAACAATTTACAGTAAAGATCTGTAAAGTGATTTATATTTTTACAAAATTATCATTAAAACACAGTGTCCTGAAAAAGGTACATTTCTTTTTTTGTTGAGTTTATACAGTATATACTGTGTGTGTGTGTGTGTGTGTGTGTGTGTGTGTGTGTGTGTGCGTGTGTGCGCTTGCGTGTGCGTTTGTGAACAATTGAGTTAAGTAAAGTCTAGGTTACAAAAGACTTTTCTCAGCAGTCTTAATTTATTTTCCTGTTATAATTATGAAAATTATTGCTCATTTTCACAATTATTGACAAATGTAATATCCTCCAAGCCGATGCTTGAGGACTGAAGAGGAAACATTTCCTAGACCAGAATGTCAAATGTATTAGCCTACAGATGTGAGTGAATATTGCTTTTCATCAGGACAAATGCTGCGATCATTACAAGACATAGCAAAGTGGAATATTATCTGGTTCTGCTGTGACTACAGATACTAACATTGAATGTCCTATCTCTATACAGGCTCAGTGAGCATGGTCGTGCCATAACCTTACTAGACACAGATACATCTTGACATGCTGGGCTCTTAATGCATGTGATATGAGCTAGAAACACAATTACAGTTCTGGACATCATTCCTTTCCCATTTTGCAAACCACAACAAAGAAGTCAAATGGAAATCTAATGCAGTATACTATTTTTCCTTGGTGAAACCACAGGATGTTTAGGGTTCATCACTAAATTATATATACAAATTATTTTTTTTTTAAATGGTAAGCTAAAAGTGACCCATAACCACATTGAATAACTGTAGGCTACACTTCCAAGTCTCATCTTAAAGATATTTTTAAAATAAAAAAATAAAAAAAATACTATTTGAATAAACTCCTAATCCTAAATATGTAACCTTGGTGCATCCCACACCTTTTGTGCTATTCAAATGAACTACAGTATGCATCAAATTTACAAAACAAGATGATAAAGTGGGTTAAAAATCCCATAGACCTACAGTGAAGGAGGGAACCTGGCCATAAACATACACCAGAAAATCATAGAGACTTGGAGGATACTTTGACTTCAGTAAGCGACCACATGACAACCACTAGTAATCACATAGCAATGCTCTTAAAAAACACCAGGAACACCTAAGCAACTGCACTTCAGCTCTTGCAACCATTCAGAACAATTTAGATACTACATTGCAATGCCTTAATAGAGTACAACAGTCTGGTTCCGGAAGTATGAATCACATTAATTTATCCCATAGACTAATCAATTTAACAATAACATAAAAATCTTTAAAGACCGACATACAGCGAGCGACAAGGTTGTTCATCAAAAGCATATGCTTTTGTTGAAGCCAATAATTTTTTTTGTTTTAAAGCAGAATTAATGGTAACAACTACATTACCCCTAGTACAGCAGATAAAGATCAGAGAACTACAGCCAATGAATCTCCCATGAATATGAATATCAATATGAAAGACTTAACCGAGTCGGTCTCCCTTACTTATAAACTCGGCAAAAAAAGAAACATCCTTTTTTCGGACACTGCATTTTAAAGATAATTTTGTAAAAAAAAAAAAAAAAAAAAAAGATTCTTTACAGATCTTTATTGTAAAGGGCTTAAACAATGTTTTCCATGCTTGTTCAATGAACCATAAACAATTAATGAACATGCACATGTGGAACGGTTGTTAAGAAACTAACAGCTTACAGACTGTAGGCAATTAAGGTCACAGCTATAAACACTAAGGACACTAAAGAGACCTTTCTACTGACTCTGAAAAACACCAAAAGAAAGATGCCCAGGGTCTCTGCTCATCTGTGTGAACGTGCCATAGGCATGCTGCATGGAGGCATGAGGACTGCAGATGTGGCCAGGGCAATACGTTGCAATGTCCGTACTGTGAGACGCCTAAAACAGCACTACAGGGAGACAGGAAGGACAGCTGATCGTCCTCGCAGTGGCAGACCACGTGTAACAACAACTGCACTCGTTTGGTACATCCACATATAACAAATGAGGAACAGGTACAGGATGGCAACAACGACTGCCAGAGTTACACCAGGATTGCACAATCCCTCCATCAGTGCTCAGACTGTCCACTATAGTTTGAGTTGTAAGAAAGGTCCTTACCAGACATCACTGGCAACAATGTCACCTATGGGCACAAACCCACCTTCGCTGGACCAGACAGGACTGGCAAAAATTGCTCTTCACTAACGAGTGGCGGTTTTGTCTCACCAAGGGTAATTGTCAGACTCTCTGGCCTGTACTCTGGAGTGGTATCGGTTTCGCATCATCGGACTGAGCTTGTTGTCATTGCAGGCAATCGCAATGCTGTGCGTTACAGGGAAGACATCGTCCATCATCCTGACATGACCCTCCAGCATGACAATGCCACCAGCCATACTGCTTGTTCTGTGCATGATTTCCTGCAAGACAGGAATGTCAGTGTTCTGCCATGGCCAGCAAATAGCCCAGATCTCAATCCCATTGAGCGTGTCTGGGACCTGTTGTATCAGAGGGTGAGGGCTAGTGCCATTCCCCCCAGAAATGTCCATGAACTTGCAAGTGCATTGGTGCAAGAGTGGGGTAACATCTCACAGCAAGAACTGGTAAATCCAGTGTAGTCCATGAGGAGGAGATGCACTGCAGTACTTAATGCAGCTGGTGGCCACACCAGGTACTGACTGTTACTTTTGATTTTGACACCCCCTTTGTTCAGGAACACATTATTCCCTTTCTGTTAATCACATGTCCATGAATCTTGTTCAGTTTATGTCTTAGTTGTTGAATCATTTTATGTTCATACCAATATTTACACATGTTAAGTTTGCTGAAAATAAAACAGTTGAAAGTGAGAGGATGTTTCTTTTTTTGCTGAGTTTATATTTGTACATATCTTAATATTTTGCAAAAAATGTTAAATACTGTATATTGTTTTAAACTTATCAACAACCTAAAATATATATTTTTTAATATTCCCCCCATTTGCAACACAATGACATCATTCGCAATGCTTCATGGGATTGTAGTTTGTGCCCTCAAGAAAGACGGTAAGTAAACAGCCTTGTACCTTTTGTCTTTTTGTCCGATTTTCAAGTACTTTTTTGCTTCAAAACAAAGTTTGTGATGTTGTGATTCACCTCGGATCTGTTTGGTTTGGTTCATGGCTTACAACTCTTTTATGAAGGGTTTTATGAAAAGCCTATGGAAGAAATGAATGGGGAAAAAACTTCTGGAACCCAGACGGTTGAAAAAGTGGGTGGGCACTTTGCGCTCAACCTCCCAGAACACAACACCCTAGCAACCTCCCCAAACACCCTAGCAACCACATAGTAAAGTTCTCAAAACATTCAGAAGACTTAAGCAACCAACTAGTAACTGATTGGTGTAGAAACCAACAGAAAACTAATTTTTTATTTGCTTATTATTTGGCTAGTTTTTATGTGTGCTTTTATTTAGCTAGTTTGTATGTGCTAGTTTGAATGTGCTTATTACTTGGCTTGATATTGACCTTTTCCAGGCCACCATTTAGAAAAAGCCCCAACAGTTATACTTACAGACAGACATACAACTTTATAATAATGTTTACAAGCTGACAAAGATATAGTATTGGCATGAGATTAGAGCAGAAGGGATTTAAAGCTAATACTACTGTAGCTTTAGGCTTTAGACAACAAAATATGAAAAGATATTTAAACAGTTTCAAACTATGTGAAGGAGTGAGCACAAATTAATCTTTCAATAGACAAAACAGGTGTTTCTTGTTTACAAAGAAACTTAATCACTTAAATCACAGTAATGTAGGAATGTAATTTACCCTGTCATTATGACTAACCAAAACATGACAACCCTACTCGTAAGCAAAGACAGCATACACAGCAATAAGTTGATTAAAGGGATAGTTCACCCAAACATGAAAATTGTCTCATTATATATTCACCCTCATGCCATCCCAGATGTTTATGAATTTCTTTCTTCTGCCAAACACAAACAAAGATTTTTAGAAGAATATATCTATATATAGCTCTTTAGGTACTTTTGGTAAATTGGTAAATCCATGTCTTCAAAATTGATATATAGGTGTGGGTGAGAAATGGATTGATAATGATGTCCTCTTTTATTATAAATTATCCTCCCTGCCCATGTTGCCGGTCCTTCTTTCCCCCGCTCCGAACGGGACTCGAACCGACGTGGGAGGCGGGTGCGCTAACGAGGAGGCTAAAGGCTACAGCCTCTAGCGTCAGTCGCTAGTGCACCTCTTGACGTCAGGAGAGTGAGGTTTACACACTGCACAGCTATTTATCAGTTGGCTCCCAATACACTCACCCCCCTAAACCTCACTCCCATCCGGGTCATGGCACCACTGTTGCTGGTCCTTCTCGACCCCGCTTGAACCGACGTGCGGTAATAATGCGAATCGCCAAAAACAAAATTAAATAAATATTGATCTGTTTTTCACCCACACCTATCATATCACTTTTAAAGACATTGATTTAACCACTGGAGTCTTATGGATTACATTTTGCTGCCTTTATATCCTTTTGGGACCTTCAAAGTTCTGGTCCCCATTCACTTGCATTGTATGGACCTACAGAGCTGAGATATTTTTTTTTTCTAAGAAATCTTAATTTGTGTTCTGTAGAAGAAAAAAGTAATTCACATCGGGGTGAAAATATTCATTTTTGGGTGAACTATCCCTTTAAGGCCTTCAGAAACAGCAGAATATTATTAGGAAAATAATACATATAGACATGTGACAGTGACAAGGACATTTACAACATCAAAAGACATTTTCAAGTCTGGAATTTCAAGGTCTTTTGTATCGCATGTTGACACCGGTTCCTCATGCAAATTCATCAAATCTTAAGTCACAGAAATTTCTATAATAAATACATATTTTCTAGTTGTGCTCTGCTCTTAAATATTTACTTGGTTATATTGCTCTTGCGTAGAATTAAACTTGCAAGCTGCTTTTATGTCTAATTTGAGTCAGATCTTTTCAATAAAATGGTCAAACTGGTTCACATATTCATCTAAATGATTCATTAGCAAATCAAATTTGAATTAGTCTCAATTATAAATGACAAAAAAATCATGGAAAAGTGATGGAAATTCAAATGTCAAAAAGTGCGGGAACATTTATGCAAATGCAGAATGTTTCATCTAAACCTACTCACAGTGCATTCAAGTTTTACATTTGACAAGTCTGTGAGTTCCCCAGAAACCAAACCCATAACCTTAGCATTTGTAGTGCCATGTTCTACAAGTTGAGCTACAGGATCTCAAAATATTTACTCATGAGGTCTGCAGCAGCACCCCATCATGAAATGCTTTGCTCAAAAACACAGTTATGATCTTAGTATCTATCCGGATCATTGATCGTCCATACCTGGGTGACTTTTTGACACCTTTTGTTGTCAGCAGCCCAGATTCTTAACCATCAGGCTAGCACCACCCCAACAAGCCTACCGAACAAATAAACTAGTTTTTGAAAAGGTCAACGTGTCTAGACACCATCGCAGACAAGACTGCGGCAAAAGTGGTTTAGTGGTAATTTTGGCCATTTTAAAAGCGGTGGCATTAGTGACACAGCACATTTATCAGAGGAGAACAAACCGAATTGTCTGTCAGTGAGGACATGTTGGGACATTTCTGAGCAAGATAGAATAGGCTTCAGTAAAGTGAAATTAGACGGTGACAAATTGGTAAGTCTTAAAACAGACAGGGCTATGTGTGACAAGAGAAATTGATTGGTTGGACTAGATAGAAATGCTATATAATGAAGAAGCAAATTTGTTCAGTACAGTTGATATTCCATCAATAAAGAAAATGTTTGAAGAAAGAGATTTGCCATGGCATTGCTAAGGTGTTCTGGGTGTTCTTTATCACATTGCTATGTGGTTGCGTTGGTGTTCTGAGTGGTTGCTAGGGTATTGCTAAATGGATGTTAGGGTTTTCTGTGTGGATGCTTACTGGCCCAAATCAAAAGAGTCCCATGTTCTGTCCATGTATGTCTCTGGGATTTTTGTTTACCTATTTTATTGTCTGCCACATGAAAATCATAAATCTGATTGCTTAGACAAGTAATAGCACAGCTCAACAAGGTGCAAAACATGAAATAGCATTCATGTTCAAGGAACAAATGCTCCGGAATGAGTTACGTGCCAAAGTTTAATATTTAAAGAAAGGGATAAAAAAAAAACTCTATGTATTGGCAGCAGCAATAGTGATGTTTGTAAACACCTTTTTAATTGTTAAAAAAGAGGACTACATTATGTGCTTGGTACGGGTGTATGTCATACAGCTGCCAACTTTTCCGCCACAAGCATACCGGATGTCTGAGCATTCTGAGCACTTAAATACAGGACACATGTTTTATCATGTATTTTAATCTAATTACAAGTACTTGATTTTTGTAATCTGATTAAGGAATACAGATTACATGTAATCCATTACTACCCAACACTGACCACAACACAAAGTTAAGACACATTACAACACAAATGCACCACAGCATAACAGAAAATGAACAGCACAATAACATTAAATCATAGCACAACAAAATAAAGCCACAACACAGCAGAATTAAGCCTCAAAACTATGAAAATGCCAAAGCACAACAATATTAAGCCACAACTCAGCAGAACGGCCACAGCACAATGGAAATACAGTAAAGAAAAAAAAGAAAAGAAAATAAACACAAATAACACAATTGAAATAAGCCATAACACTTCAATATTAAGCCTGTTCTTTTCTGATAAATTTGTTGTGTTGCATCTTGATTTCATTGTGTTGTGGCTTAATTTTGTTGTTTTTTCTGCCTTTATTTCCATTGCTAAGTTTGTTGTGTTGTGCACCCCTGGGCCACCCGTATCATCACAGCTAATATAGGATAGTTTACTAACAAAGGCCACGTTCACACTAATGCATTTTCAAAGGGGTTTTGGTTTACTAATGTCATTGTATTCCTCATTCCATTTGGTGAAGGAAAACAGCATTCCAGTGTGGATAAGTCGTGAATATTGTGAAATCAATGCATTTTCCAAAAAAACAAACAAAAAAAAAACAAAACACACACACATTAGTGTGGACGAGGAAACAGGGAAACTAAATGGAATTGGTTCCAGGAAACTTCTCGTAATTGTTATTGATGTCAGATTGCAGTGTTTGAGAGTTTTTGTGAGTTTCAAAAGGAAATCAGAGATGGCCTGCCAGTGGGGTGGGTGTTATGTAACTAAGCACCCTATTACACTGAATCGGATGTTACAGGGCACAAGCATATAATAACAGATGTGAGGCTCTCTTAAATGCTTTTAATTGAATCAAACTGTCTACAGGAGCCATAGTGACAACAGGAACTCTTAAAACATTTCCTTGTTTACCAAGCGATCAATGATGCTCAAGTCATAGGCATCTTTCCAGGTGCTGATTGCGTTGCAAAATTGAATAATCGCTCATTTCAAAGCACAATAGTTCACCTTTGACATTTTCAGAAAGCCTTTTACAGCCACTGTTGACAGTGTGCCAAAGAACATTTAAACAGAACTGATTGCTTTGCAGTACAACGGTCTGAAAGCAAAGTTAAGAAACTGGAGACTTAAATACTTGCCTCACTGCTTCAATGCTACAGCTCTTACTTTAGACAGCTTCTGTAAGGGACTCAAGATTTCACATTAGAAATTGTAATAAAACAATCACAGATTGCATCAAAGTACTTAACACTTCTGCAATGTTTTATAAAATGCCACAGCACACAACATCAACTCGGATAATTAAAATTTAAGGTCCATAATTTCTGTACAGATTAGAACAGCCCTTGATTTCAGACATTAAACATACAATTAATTTGTTTTGTGCTGTAGTTTAAAAAGTATAAATGTGTTTTATGTTGCTTAGCCATGTTTAACACCCCCAGACTTGTAAATGTGTGTTTGAATGATACCTTGCATTTTTACAAATGCATCTGTTAGATTAGTGTATTGATTTTGCTGTCAATCATTTGAGCGCCAGAGGGATCTGGCAAATGGTATTTTTTCTCAATTAAAGGAACATCGTTTGGACCAAAAATGAATTGCTGTAGATTAAAAATATTCACTGTTAGAACTAAAACAAAGAATACATGTATTTAAGAATAATCAAGTAATTTTCACTAAATGAACACAATGATATTGAATCTAATGATTTTTATGAACCAATATTACAAAAGATAGCAAATAAATTGAATTATTGACATATATTTTATTAAAACAAAATTAAATCAAATGTAAACTCTCACACACACACACACACACACACACACACATGTTGGTGCAGCTATCATTATGAGGACTCTCCATAGCCATAATTCATCCATCCATCCATCCTTCATCAACCGCTTATCCTGTGTACAGGGTCGCAGGGGGGCTGGAGCCTATACCAGCTAACATTGGGCGAAAGGCGGGGTACACCCTGGACAGGTCGCCAGTCCATCGCAGGGCTCCATAGACATAATGATTCATGAAATCAAAAAATAAACTAAAGTGTTCAAATCATACAGTATATACTATATATCATATATACTAGATATTCAGATATTTTTTTAATTGATTATTGCCAACAAACCCATATTGAATACATCATGAATATTCAATATATTTCCCAGTCCTATCTGTATATATAATATCTATCAAATTACTACCAAAGCATAGGCCTAATCCATAGATTATCTTTACACGAAATGTAATCACATTACAGTGTTTGCGCACATATTAAAGATACACAGAATGCATGCATGTCATCCATATTAGATCCATGCATGTTGATAGTTGCACTACCATCTATCACTATGCTGTCCTTGATGGAAGGGGCCATATGCAACAGAGATTAAACCTAGATTAAATCACACAGCAGCCATGGTCTAATGAAAGACTGCCCTGAGCTTATCTTTTTGCCAAATCAGTCAACCTGCCTTCCTTTTCTCTTGGATTCTAGGCAGGGAGGGGGGAAATGAACTAAAACTGTCTGTAAAAACAATGTACAGAAAATATAATCTAATCAAATAATTACTGTTTGCCAAGCAGGCAAATGTCCTTATGGATTTAGAGTACTGTAGGTCAGCAAACATAGGTGATCACCTGGCACTTCAGACATTTGCATCCAACTTAACTCTGCTACAGAGCACTTCAGCAATTCTCTGCTACACACTCCGTTTTAAACATGGAGACAATGGTTAGATGGTTTGATCCATTCTTTGTATCCAGGCAAACAATGTTAAGCACTTTGTGTAGTCCTCTGTTCTTTTCTCACTCCAGTGGCGCTCCTGATATCACACGTACACTGGGCAAACTTTCTTAAAGCTTTTCTTTCAACTCTGTTTACCCCACACTTGTTTTACACCTCGTCTCACACTTCTGTCTCAGGTTTGGGATAGGTGGCGGATCCTTAATATGACAATGCAAATTTTCTCTTCAAAGCAAGTCTGAGAGCTAAAAGGTTTTTGGTAACAAATTACAGGTAGTCATGCATGTAAATACAAAAAACACTAAATTTAAGTACATGTATTTACACACACAACTACTGTAACTGAACATTACAACTGGAGTGCTTGCATTTTGCTCAAGTTTGTTGGACACATGAACATCCTCATTGCCACGTCATGGTGTTGTATCAGTTGTCTGGGATGGATAAGAGCATCCTGCACAAATGATTGGAAAAAATTTAAGTTACATGTTAAAAACAAGTCAATTTCTGTATAGAAAAGAACATGTTACACAACCAAGATTGGGCCATGGAGATTTGTGATGTCTTACCACCAGTAGCACAAAAGTCCCACAACTGTTTCCATCTCTTTGTGATGTGGAGCAGAGAGCATCATTTCTCCAGCATTTTCTTTCAGCACTTTTATTATTATTATTGTTGTTGTTCTCCTGTACCTCACAGTCCATATACTTTCTGAATAAATAAGTAAAACACACTTGTTTTACAGGATTAAAAATTATTTCTTGTGAGTAACATTGAACTGGTCTGCCATAACACTAAGTGCTAAAAATATAAATCCTATGAAATATTATCTAAATATTACTTATATTACTTATTGTCATAGCAGATCTTGCACACTGTGTAATATTGGGTATTAATTTATGGTTTGTGCTCCTAAGATCATCTAACATGATTCATGTTTTATTCATGTCAAATTATTGTGGCCATTATCTAATTGGCTTCAGTAGACGATGGGTGGAGTCCACCTATTTGTAGATTTGTATGCTTGTCTTGATGCTAGATTTGTTTCTAAATCGACAAATGCGTGTAACATTCCGCAAATGCACAGGAAGTGATTCACAAATGTATACTGGACATGGTTGTATTTGTGAGTTAAAAATATAGATTTGTAAATAATTTTTTTATTCGGAAATCTCATTTTATTTATTGGTAAATTCACTTTATTTTTGTGAAACTCTTAAAAATGTCATTCTTTTTATTTGTGAAATAATTTCATTTTTGTAAAACTCACATTTATTTGTAAATCTTTTTCCATTTGTTTGTTAATATGAAACAAACAAACAAACAAAAAACTTGTACAAATAGCCCCTCTTGTTGGCAGATGCTATTTACACTAACTCCACCCACCACTGCTCAGACCAAACGTAAGACACAACAGATTTATTTGTGGTCAACTGCTGATCAAATGAAGGCGGACATATTGCAATTTTTCATGATGGGGCAGAGACATTAAACTGGTTAATGGGTTAGACATTTAGTGAATGAAGTGATTGGATAACTAAATGACTATTTGTGCTCCAATAGTCTGGTGGAAACAGAAGATTTTATGACAAACTGCACCCCATGTGCAGCTGTAGTAGATCTGAGTGTAATGATGGTACAGTATGTGTATGTGTTGTCACGCTGGAGATCTGGGTTCGAATTCCATCCCTTAATATTTCCTATAATACTACTTATAGTAATACATAAAAGAGATTCCTTGCAGTGATTTGGTCACAGCGAAGGTCGGGGAGTTGAGAGGATTTGATATGTTAAAAATTAACCATGGTTTTACTGTAGTAATATTGTAGTAACCATGTGTTTTAGTGGAAACTATATAGTTCTGATGTACTAACCATGGAATTACTACAGTAACATGTTGTTAATAGTAGTTAATAGTAACCATGTTTAATTTTGTGGTTACTATGATTTTACTAGAAAAATACCATGGCGATACTATGGTTACTGTTGTAAAATCATGGTTAATTTTTGTAAGGTAGGGTTAGGGGTAGGGATTGGTGTAGGGTGTCTTTGAGAGAATCTGCCACTATTTGCACTAGTGCAAAAAGCATCTAAAGCTATTTGCGCTTAGTGCAAACTGCCACTGCCTTCTTTCAAATGACCTGTTTTGATCAACAGTCGTTCTTATTGACCATTTCAAGCACCCAAATTATATTTTACATTATATGGTAATTTCATCTGTCACTAGCAGTCTTGGGATTTTGCTAGTCAGTAGACGAATACATAGACCAGCACTCTGATTAAAAACATGACTGATTTAGTGGTCACTTTTTGCCTTTAGTTTTTAGAGGTTTTGGATTCTAATTTACCCAAATATAACGTTTGATTTTAATATAACAAGATTGCACCTGTACATCAGTAGTCGGAAACACAGACACATTTATTGACAAATGAGAAATTAATCTTTTACCTCTTTGTTTCCACGTATTTGTCAATGTTGTCATTGTTGAGGAAATAAGCTCAACAACCCTTGAGAGCCCAAACATTGTAATGCCTACCTACTATTGCGTAGTATTACAGTGTTTGGGCTTTCAAGGGTTGATGAGCTTATTTCCTCAACAACAATTGGTCGATGCTGTGATTGGCTGCTGCTGTAAACAATCATGGGATTGGTTGCTGCTGTAATCAATCACGCTATGGGTCTGTAGTCATTTGTGCGTTCGGTGAGAGTTTAGGCAGATTGACATGAATAAACCCCTACACAATGTCAAAATCAACAATAATATACTTACATTTATATTTGATACATTTGGATACTTCAGATGGGGTGGCAATGCTTTTTCTTAGGGTGGCATTTGCTACCCCGTGCCACCTCGGTAGATCCACCCCTGCATCTGACTACAATGTTACTTCTATTATTGGGTGTTTGGCAATGCAAATAAACTAATCAACCACCCACCAGACAAGCAAGATTGACTATTAAACACTTTAGTTTCTGATTTTTGATTTAGCAACTCATGGTTCCCATGTTGTGTGAACATCTGCCCCTGTCTGAGGTTTTAGTTTGGTTTCAATATGACAACCTTTCCACTGTTTCTCACAGTATGTTCCTGTGAAAATAAGGTTGTTTTTCCAAGCCTAGAAGCTCCAACAGAAGCGTAAGTGCACTGCATGCTGGTTAAACCAATTCTAATGTGCCACAATGATTTCTTTTCCACTTAAACCTTTTCCTTTCTCTATTTTAAATTGGGATCTTTACAGCCCATTGCTCTGAGTCAATGCTGCGAACAGCAAACTCAAACAAGTGCTCACTGCAAAAGAAAGCATTGATAAAAGGTTAGTTAGAAAACAATTTGACCAGCAGTTGTATCTGTCCCTTAGAAATAAACTTCAACCCTCTGAGTACACAGCAGTTATTATTCTGCACATAACTTTTTCGGTATGCTAAATCAATGCATTATGTGATGCATTAAACACTATCATTAATAGCACAGGAAATGCAAATACAGCGCTTCAACTAGACAGGTCAGATGCATAATTTGTTTTTTGTGAGCATTTTCAGTGTGGTCTCATTAGTAATGAGACATTAGTATTTAGTATGGCTAGAGACTGGTACAAAATATAAATTAGGGTCAGCTTCTGTAACAGAATCTTGTATGTATGTACAACTTTTGATACATACAAATTTTTACAAATCTGTTGTTTAGGTTCTTAAAATATTTAAATCATGGAATTCAAAGATTAATTTTATTTATTATGAATAAGATAAATATTAACATTAAAATGAATTCAGACATGTATTAATACATTTATCTTATTTAAATGTATACTTCTATCAGTATAAATGTGCCATTCAATTAGAAATTAGAAAATTAGAAATAAAAAAATTAAAAATTAGATATAATAATTCAAATGAAATATAAATAACACAATTAAATGTATTTACTTAACACATTTACTTTTGTTACGAACACCAGTGAGGACGCACCCATTACCATTCACCGATCCGCTTCACCTGAATTCTAACTCACACTGATTACCTAACAGCTGTTGCCCATCATCTTCCCTCTACTAAAGCCTCGCTTCCCCGTGCCCTCACTGCGAAGTCTTGTTTGCCCCGGCTGCATTACTGAGCGTTACTTACCTGAATTCCTGTCTCTTGTTGAAGCCAACCTTGCCCGAACTTGACCATTCTTCTGACCGCCGCCTGCCCCGACCAAACGCCTGTCTGACCTTGAATATAGCCGCCAGTCCTGATCAAACGCCTGCTCGACAACGAACCCAATCACCAGTCCAGAGCTGAAGCTTCACTGACCACGAACTCTGTTGCCAGCTAAGTCGTTGCCCGTGTTACTCAAGTTAAATTACCTTTAAATAAAAACCGCATATGGATCCCAACCTCTCTGAGCTTTCATTACAGAAGACTTCGCCGATCACCGATCCAGCGGTAACTTCCCGATTGTCCGAGGAACTCTCCGCCCAGGCAAACCTTCTGGCCTCACACCAACATCAGCTTGGCCGTCTCACCACCTTAATGGAGGAGCTTATGAGGACCGTACAGGAGCTGCGCCAACCCGCTCCACAGCTCGCTCCCACACCGCCCTCAGCCAACCAGGCGATCGCCGCCCCGCCCATTCTCGGCGCCGCCTCCTTCCCTCGATTAGCGCTGCCAGAGAAGTTTGACGGCGATCCCACCCAGTGCCAGGGGTTCGTCATGCAGTGCTCAATGTTTCTGTCCCAGCAACCAGCCCTCTACCCCACTGATGACGGCAAGATCCACTTTGTCTGCTCTTTGCTCACCGGGAGGGCGCGCGAGTGGGCCACCGCCCTCTGGACCAATCAGGGTCTAAGCCAAACCTCCTTCAGCACCTTCCTGCAACGTTTCAAGGAGGTTTTCGACCACCCTGAGGGCGGTAGAAGCGCGGGGGAACAACTACTGGCACTCCGCCAAGGGAACCGCACGGCGGCAGATTATGCCCTGACCTTCCGCACCCTAGCTGCACAGACCGACTGGGCGGAGAGCACGCTCAAGCTGTCCTTCCGCAAGGGGCTGAGGGAGGAGTTACAGTCCGAACTAGCCTGCCGCGACGAAGGCGCTTCCCTCAACCAGTTCATTACCCTGGCCATACGCATTGACAACATCCTCCGTTCCAGACGACCAGCCCGTTGGTCCGGCCCCTCCCTTCCAGCACCGCCACCCAGCGATACCAGCGAACCCATGCAGTTGGGCCGGGCACACCTGACCCAGGAGGAGCGCCAGCGCCGCCTCGCCAACCACCTCTGCCTCTACTGCGGTCAGGCGGGTCACCTGCGAGCCAACTGCCCTGTCCGTCCAGCCCAGTCACGACAGCCAGAGGTGAGTTTGTTTATTTCTACTACTCCTTCCACCAATCTCCTTGAGGTGCCTGCCAGGCTCTCGTGCCAAACCCTCAGCGTCGACATACGGGCGCTGTTGGATTCTGGAGCAGCAGGAAATTTCATCGACAAAGCTTTTACCCTACAACATTCTATTCCCTTAACTCTCTGTGATCCTCCCTTAACAGTGGCCGCACTAGATGGACGTCCGCTGGGCACTGGCCAAGTCCGCCACTCCACCGTGGACATCACCCTGCAGGTAGGGGCGCTTCACACCGAGTGCACCCGTTTCTACGTCATTCACTCCCCTCACAACCCGGTCATCCTCGGTCTTCCCTGGTTACGTACTCACAACCCACAGATTTCATGGCGGGACGACCAAATCACACAATGGGGTCCGGACTGCTCTTCCAAATGCCTGGGCCTGCTAAATCTGACTACCCTGGGTACAACATGCGTCCAAAAAGGGCCGGACAACTCCAGCGAAATCCCACCTGAATACTCCGACCTCAGAGAAGCTTTCAGCAGATCCAAGGCTCAGCAGCTGCCCCCCCACCGCCCTAACGACTGCGCCATTGAACTCTTACCCGGCGCTTCACCTCCCAAGGGCAGGATTTTTCCCCTATCTCAGCCCGAATCAGACGCCATGGAACGCTACATAAAGGAGGAACTAGTGAAGGGTTTCATCCACCCGTCCATGTCGCCAGCCTCAGCCGGCTTCTTCTTCGTGGGCAAGAAGGACGGCTCTCTACGTCCTTGCATCGACTACCGCGGCTTGAATGATGTTACGGTCAAGTACAGGTACCCTCTCCCGCTAGTCCCTGCATCACTAGAACAACTAAGAACCGCCAAGATTTACACCAAGCTCGACCTGCGCAACGCTTATAACTTAATCCGCATCCGGGAGGGGGACGAGTGGAAGACAGCCTTCTCTACCACCAGCGGCCACTATGAATACTGTGTTATGCCCTTCGGCCTGTCCAACAGCCCCTCTGTCTTCCAGTCCTTCGTTAACGACCTCTTCAGGGACATGCTCAACCGGTGCATTATTGTCTATATCGACGATATACTTACTCATTTACTCCAACACTCGGGAGGAGCACGTCTCCCACGTCCGGGAGGTGCTGAAACGGCTCATCAAGCACCAGTTGTACGCCAAGGCTGAGAAGTGTGAGTTCCACCTGACATCCGTCTCCTTCCTAGGTTATGTCATCAGCCCTGAAGGAGTCACGATGGACGAGGGCAAGGTGCGCGCCGTCCTTGACTGGCCACGACCCAACACTGTCAAAGAACTCCAGCGCTTTCTGGGTTTCGCCAACTTCTACCGAAGATTTATCCGGAACTACAGCTCGGTCGCCGCACCCCTCACCGCCATGGTCAAAACCACTCAACCCAGACTCCACTGGTCCTCCGATGCGCTCCAGGCATTCGACCACTTGAAAGAGCGTTTTACCACAGCCCCGATCCTTCATCACCCAGACCCTAGCACCCTTTCGTGGTCGAGGTTGATGCTTCCAACACCGGCATCGGCGCCGTACTCTCCCAACGTCAGGGAAATCCCCCGAAATTATTCCCGTGCGCTTTCTATTCGCGGAAACTAACCCCAGCCGAGCGCAACTACGACGTGGGCAGCCGCGAACTGTTGGCCATGAAGGCTTCCTTCGAGGAGTGGCGACACTGGCTGGAGGGAGCGAGACACCCGTTTCTAGTCCTCACTGACCACAGAAACCTAGAATACCTCCGTTCCGCCAAGAGACTCAACCCCCGGCAAGCCAGGTGGGCTCTTTTCTTTACCCGCTTTAATTTCACCATCTCCTACCGACCCGGGACGAAGAACACCAAGGCTGACTCCCTTTCCCGGCAATACGACCTGATTCCCCAGAGCTCCACCCCCGAGCCCATCATTTCTCCCACGCTCCTCCTCGCTCCCGTCCAGTGGGACATTATGTCTGAGATCTCCCAGGCCCACTCAACAAACCCGCCACCGCTCAACTGTCCACCCGACCGGACCTTCGTGCCACCGGCTCTTCGGGAGCGAGTACTGCGCTGGGTCCACTCTTCGGTCAGCTCTGGTCATCCGGGCATCGCCTCCACAGTTCGACTATTGAGGAACCGTTTCTGGTGGGAAACTTTACAAGCCGACACGGTCTCCTACATCCGCGACTGCAGGATCTGCAATATGGCCAAATCCCCTAGACAGGCTCTGTCGGGTCTCCTTCTGCCACTACCCTTACCTCAACGACCCTGGTCACACATTGTCATCGACTTCCTGACCGATCTTCCGGCCTCCCAGGGGCACACCACCATTCTCACTGTTGTTGAACGGTTCTCTAAGGGGTGCCGCCTGATTCCCCTACCCAAGCTCCCGACCGCTCTCGAGACCGCGGAACTCCTCTTCCAGTACGTCTTCCGCTTTTACGGCCTCCCCGAAGACATCGTTTCAGACCGGGGACCCCAGTTCACCTCCAGGCTCTGGACAGCCTTCTTCCGCCGACTCAACATCAATGTTAGTCTCACTTCAGGTTACCATCCCCAATCAAACGGACAGTCTGAGCGCCTTAATCAAGAAATCATCAAATTCCTACGCACTTATTGTCACGAAAATCAATCCGACTGGAGTCGCTATCTCCCCTGGGCCGAATATGCACAAAACTCCATCCTCAAACCTTCCACTAACCTCACCCCTTTCCAGTGCATACTAGGCTACCAACCTCCTCTCTTCCCCTGGTCTGGCGAACCCTCGGAAGTGCCTGCGGTTGACAGCTGGCTGCGACGCAGCGAGGCCGTATGGAACAAGGCTCACGTGCACCTCCAACGAGCCACAAGAAGAACGGTGGAGCAAGCGGATCGCCATCGTCGTCCCTGTCCCGACTACTCTCCCGGACAGTGGGTATGGCTCTCGACTCCGTCTCCGCCAGCCCTGCAAGAAGCTCAGCCCCAGGTATGTGAGTCCCTTCAAAATAACAAAACAAATTAATCCGGTGACCTTTCGTCTCCAACTGCCCCCTCACTACCGCATTTCTCCTACTTTTCATGTATCTCTTCTACGACTGGCCGGTGCTCCACGACCCGAGGAGGAAGCAAACTCCACACCCCCCCCCCCCCCCCCCAATGCTCATTGACGGCGAGGAGGCTTTCTCAGTACGGTGCCTGCTGGACTCCAGACGACTTCGTGGCCGCTTACAATACCTGGTTGATTGGGAAGGCTATGGTCCGGAAGAAAGATCCTGGGTCGGAGCCGATGACATCCTCGATCCCAATCTGATCACCGAATTTCACCGAGCTAATCCGGACAGACCAGCTCCACGACCCGAGGTAGACCCCGTCGCCGACCGCACCCTCGCTTCGGAAGCCGCTCGCAGGAGGGGGGCTCTGTTACGAACACCAGTGAGGACGCACCCATTACCATTCACCGATCCGCTTCACCTGAATTCTAACTCACACTGATTACCTAACAGCTGTTGCCCATCATCTTCCCTCTACTAAAGCCTCGCTTCCCCGTGCCCTCACTGCGAAGTCTTGTTTGCCCCGGCTGCATTACTGAGCGTTACTTACCTGAATTCCATTCTCTTGTTGAAGCCAACCTTGCCCGAACTTGACCATTCTTCTGACCGCCGCCTGCCCCGACCAAACGCCTGTCTGACCTTGAATATAGCTGCCAGTCCTGATCAATCGCCTGCTCGACAACGAACCCAATCACCAGTCCAGAGCTGAAGCTTCACTGACCACGAACTCTGTTGCCAGCTAAGTCGTTGCCCGTGTTACTCAAGTTAAATTACCTTTAAATAAAAACCGCATATGGATCCCAACCTCTCTGAGCTTTCATTACAACTTTATTAATTGTTATATTCCTATCAACATTAAACCATTTGGATTCGATTTGTAAATAAATCTGCCATTAGAAAGGTTTTAAATTAAAATGTATATATCAAATATATAGAATATTTAAAATGCAATAAATATAATACCATTAAATGTATTCACTTAACACTTTATCTAATTTAAATTTATATTCCCATCAGGAATAAGCTATTTGGATTCAAGTTCTAAATAAATATCCCATTATGCCTTGGATACATTTATTTAATAATTTACTGATAAACGGGAGATTTAATGTCCATTTAAATGTACAATTTGCATTCAGAAACTCTGGAGATCACCTAGGTATTTCAAGTTACTGTAAATTTAAATATTACAAATCAGTCTAAGTTAACCTAATGTAGATGTGTGAAGCATAACATTTTTTGAAAGCATAGATGTGTTTTGGTTTTTGTACTGTGTCCAAAGGTTCTGTTTACTCTCACACAGTTTCTAAGGTGAACGACTTGCGTATTTAAGAAATATCATAGAATATATATTTTATTGCACTTACAGTCCTGTTGGCATTTTGTGTTTGATTTGTACACTACCGTTCAAAAGTTTGGGGTCACCCAAACAATTTTGTGTTTTCCTGAAAAGTCACACTTATTCACCACCATACGTTGTGAAATGAATAGAAAATAGAGTCAAGACATTGACAAGGTTAGAAATAATGATTTGTATTTGAAATAAGATTTTTTTTACATCAAACTTTGCTTTCGTCAAAGAATCCTCCATTTGCAGCAATTACAGCATTGCAGACCTTTGGCATTCTAGCTGTTAATTTGTTGAGGTAATCTGGAGAAATTGCACCCCACGCTTCCAGAAGCAGCTCCCACAAGTTGGATTGGTTGGATGGGCACTTCTTGCGTACCATACGGTCAAGCTGCTCCCACAACAGCTCAATGGGGTTCAGATCTGGTGACTGCGCTGGCCACTCCATTACCGATAGAATACCAGCTGCCTGCTTCTGCTCTAAATAGTTCTTGCACAATTTGGAGGTGTGTTTAGGGTCATTGTCCTGTTGTAGGATGAAATTGGCTCCAATCAAGCGCTGTCCACTGGGTATGGCATGGCGTTGCAAAATGGAGTGATAGCCTTCCTTATTCAGAATCCCTTTTACCCTGTACAAATCTCCCACCTTACCAGCACCAAAGCAACCCCAGACCATTATATTACCTCCACCATGCTTAACAGATGGCGTCAGGCATTCTTCCAGCATCTTTTCATTTGTTCTGCGTCTCACAAACGTTCTTCTTTGTGATCCAAACACCTCAAACTTGGATTCATCTGTCCACAACACTTTTTTCCAGTCTTCCTCTGTCCAATGTCTGTGTTCTTTTGCCCATCTTAATCTTTTTCTTTTATTGGCCAGTCTCAGATATGGCTTTTTCTTTGCCACTCTGCCCTGAAGCCCAGAATCCCGCAGCCGCCTCTTCACTGTACATGTTGACACTGGTGTTTTGCGGGTACTATTTAATGAAGATGCCAGTTGGGGACCTGTGAGGCGTCTGTTTCTCAAACTAGAGACTCTAATGTACTTATCTTCTTGCTCAGTTGTGCAACGCGGCCTCCCACTTCTTTTTCTACTCTGGTTAGAGCCTGTTTGTGCTGTCCTCTGAAGGGAGTAGTACACACCGTTGTAGGAAATCTTCAATTTCTTAGCAATGTCTCGCATGGAATAGCCTTCATTTCTAAGGACAAGAATAGACTGTCGAGTTTCAGATGAAAGTTCTCTTTTTCTGGCCATTTTGAGCGTTTAATTGACCCCACAAATGTGATGCTCCAGAAACTCAATCTGCTCAAAGGAAGGTCAGTTTTGTAGCTTCTGTAACGACCTAAACTGTTTTCAGATGTGTGAACATGATTGCACAAGGGTTTTCTAATCATCAATTAGCCTTCTGAGCCAATGAGCAAACACATTGTACCATTAGAACACTGGAGTGATAGTTGCTGGAAATGGGCCTCTATACACCTATGTACATATTGCACCAAAAACCAGACATTTGCAGCTAGAATAGTCATTTACCACATTAGCAATGTATAGAGTGTATTTCTTCAAAGTTAAGACTAGTTTAAAGTTGTCTTCATTGAAAAGTACAGTGCTTTTCCTTCAAAAATAAGGACATTTCAATGTGACCCCAAACTTTTGAACGGTAGTGTATCTTTGTCCCCTTGCCTTTTGGCTAACTGTCATGAAACACTATTAAAATATTTTTGCAAGAAATATTTGTACAAATATTTATTTAAACGCAGCTAGGTGTTATGAGGTAACAACCAGTCGTGATGTAGAGTATCTCCTAAGGCCCTGTGAGGGAGACCTTGACAACATAACAAACAGGTGTCCTTGTTCAGACTCGTAATTGTCTTGCAGTCCTTCCTCAAGATTATAAGGATACAATCAGAGGTAAAGGATGCCTCGGTGGATTCAGCACCACTCAAGGGAAAGTAGCACTGGTGAAAACTCTAAAGCAAATTGCGGAAAGTCCCACATCCACTCTCTGAAAGCCAAGATGTTTTATACCCAACAATTGGAGCCATAAAATCTATGCAAACTGAAATTGAGTGGTGCTTCCCTACACAAAAGTATCCACCACAATGCTAGGGAGTTGTGGGTGTTTTTTAGGGAGTTGCTATGCGGTTGCTATCGACTCCTTCTATGTCGTTTTTTCCAACATGACCACCAGGGAAATTGACATGTTGGTTCTGAAAGTTCATGTACCCTGAACTCAACCCCTTTCAGCTGAATTTCTGACAAGCAGCATCCCCTATTAGACATTTTTGCATCAATTCACATCTGAACACATTTCCCTCTAGTGCTACTGATACTGGTTCTTGTCCTGTGGAATCCAGAAAGTAATTGTGGGTTGCAATAAGCTTTTGGCACATCTCTGTGGACATTTCACCTGGAAACTGGAACTCTCAAGGGTCCATACATTCAACAACACTTCCAGCTTCTGCCACTGGGGGCAGTGATTCGTTTTACAGTAGACAGACTGATTTAAACAGCAAAACTTTCGACCTACACTTGCCAAATTCACATTTCTAATCATTCTGATTTTTTTTTTTTTCCAATTAAAATCGTTAATCTGATTGCTCTTTGACATGCTGCATGATTTGAAATATCATACAAGTCCGTAGCACTCATGATGTAGGATGAGTTGCTCACCAAAGTTTAATACTTAGAGTTAGGGGTTTGTTCAGTGCCCTAACCATAAATATTGTGATAATTCTAGAATATATAATATAGTGATTATTACCTTAGCAAGCTAGATTTAGTTAAAATCCTGTTTTTGAATACATGTTGAATTTTCAACTGTGAAAGACTCCAAAACACCTCTAAAAACAATATTTTTTGGAGAACATATACAATAGGAAGCCACCTATTAAAATTTCCCTCGTCTTTTTACCCAAACATACAGAAAATGTAAAAAAAAGAGACCAGAAACTTCACATAGAAAATGCATCTAAAACTACATGATAGCACTTGCTGACCCTTTGCTAATTGGAAGAAAATAAGTGGATGCATGTGTACATGTGCAGCCAGCAGATTATGGATTTGCCACAAGCAAATATTCGTGTGTATATGCTCATACATAACAATCAATGAACAAGCGGGTCCACAGAGTAAATTGCAAACATTCATCGAGTTCAGTAGGTGTAATATAACTGAAAATTAAAGAAAGATTGTGCTGGGATGTTGTTCTGGCTTTTTTATCATTAAAAAAAAATTCCAGATTGTTTTCAACATAATGTATATAGACAGCAACATGGGGCATGCTGTTGTTTACTGCAGATTTGTCAAAATTATAGAAAATTATAGTCATGCATTTATAACGGAAGCCTAGTAGGGGGGTTTCACAGCAGAAACGTAAACACGGTTGTGTTTTTAATTGAAGCACTTGCATGTATTTTTCAATAAAGGATACAGTGCGTAAATGGTCTGAATCATCCTTTTGAAGCAGGACTACTTTTCTAGGTGGAGGAACATTAGGTATGTACCACCGGAGTTCTAGTTAAAGGGGGTTCAGGCTGCTTTATGGATAAATACGTAATGTTCCAAGTGTATTACTGTAAAGGCATTTCTATTCATGTTTTCAAAATGAGGAATTAACCAAAATATTGTTGGCAGTAATATACAGTTTGCTACAGTTTTTGTCAATGGAGAATAAAGGAATAGTCCACCTAAAAATGTAAATTCTGTCCTAATTTTCTCCCCATTACATTGTTCCAAACTCGCATGGCTTTTTTCCATAAAATGAATATGCTCTTTAGCATATTGAAACAACTCATGCTCTGTGCAGTATATTTTCTAAAGTCAAACAATAAAGTACTTTGAGGAACAGACTGAAATTTGTAATATCCTGAAAATCTTTGGCTTCACTGCAGCTCTCAAATATTGTTTGTGCTTGATTGTATTCAAACTTCCCAGTGTTGGGAAAGCTACTTTGAAACTGCATCTACCAAAGCTACAAACTATGCATAACTTAAAGTATTTAATTACAGTCAAGCTACTCTATTAAAAAAGTAGTTAGCTACACTATGACCTATTAACAAAATTGTTGTCCCGTCCATTTCTGCACATCATAGCGCAGTTTTGCGGCCCTTTCAGCATAACACGGTGGCCCATTTCAGCTTATCACCATCATCGACCTGTTTCATGGCTGACCAACAGGGAAAAGTCCCAGTTCTCCCTATGGCCAGTCTGCTCCTGACTGCCCCCAGTGGCAGAAGCAGGAAGTGTTGTTGATTGTATGGGCGCAACTGTCCGAACGAACCAACTCACTAAAATGATTGGGATTTCCCAAAACTAGATTTTAGGGATTTATTTATTTTAACCTGTTCGTTTACATGAACTGTCCAAAACAACCGATTGTCATGTTACTGTCATACTACAGAATAATGCATTTAGGTTAGAAGCGTTGCTACTTTTAGTTAATGTAACGACTCCCCAACACTGCAAATTTAAAGACGTAAAGACTTAGTGACATAATCTGCCAGGTGAGACGCCTGTGACATTGGTTCTCAGGTGTCTCGCTACTTATCCCAAAGCGATACGTTTGACCAGAACAAAATTGATTTGAGATGGCAAGGACATACATTTTGCTTTGTTACTAAAATAAAATAACTTTTCAAATGGACTACTTTTAGAGTACGTTTTTG
The DNA here is from genome assembly GCA_032164185.1 of Moxostoma hubbsi. Lineage (NCBI taxonomy): Eukaryota > Metazoa > Chordata > Actinopteri > Cypriniformes > Catostomidae > Moxostoma > Moxostoma hubbsi. The sequence goes on along the minus strand of JAVLUX010000215.1, from coordinate 17,061,728 downwards.
GAGCTTGACAGCCCCTGGTTAATTTTTGGAAAACAGCAACTCACACATTCTTCAAAGTGTCACACACATTCTCTAAGAAAGCATGGTTTGAAATGACAGAGGATAAGTAAACTGACCGAATTCAAATTTTTTCAGCTGAACTAACACTTTAAATTAATAATAACCCAGAATATTCTTTTAAATCTGCTAAAGTCATAAAGTAACAGATATAGTGTCAGACATTCTGTGAACCAGTTTAACCTCAGTAGACGTAGCACATAAAAACAGTGAAATATGACCAACCAGAAAAGTGTCTGGACATCCCTGTCCTCACATATCTCTCTATTCAAACAGTGCTACCCTCCACTAGATAGCAAGGTGAGGGATTTGCCACAGACATGGACAGATGAGTGCCGTGCCCTGTCCTCTCTCTTTCTCTCACTCTGCTTCCAAAGTCTATTTGTTTAGTGGGATTACAGCCTGTCATCTCTAGAGATGCTAGCCATGGGACAAAGTGTTTTGCACTTAAAGGGCTGGCGTGCAGGCAGACAGTCAAGCTGAGGGGAGCCGTTTGTGTAACCAGTGTGTCTCAGAATTGACTCCCACAGCGCGTGGCTCTCCAGGACCCCAATTCTCTCCCTGCAAGAGTGTTTCTCAACAGGCCTGAATGGAAAATGGATGTTGATTTGATCTAGACTGTTTGATGACACCTTTGACACCATCCTTGTGGGCATTGTGATAAATATTTAAAAACGACAGTATGAAATGTTTGACTAGGAAAAAAAATAATTATGTGGCAAACCATTCACATGTTTGGGGATTGTGACTGAGTGTGCATTGGAGGTGAAAATGGAGGGAAACTAGCAAAGAGCCATAGATTTATTTTATTTGATAAATATGGGCAAGATAACTCCAGCCTGGTGATTTTATCCAGGCTTTTTCCATCTTTAAATACAAGATTTATACAGGCCTTTGGGGCCAAGATTCAAATAAGCCCAACAAGTTTTATTCCGATCAGACATTGATAAACTTGTATAATAGCAGCAATTGGTAGACAATCGTGGCCATATTTATTTTTATTATCTCACTTTTCTCAAAGACAAGAATGAGACCTTGGACAAAGACACTGCATGCCAAATTTCAAGTCGATCAGAACAACACTCCAATAGTTAGAGACTATTTTATATTTGTCTTGGTTATAGCATCACCAAAAGGCCAAGCCCAAAATTGTCACATGTCCTCAGATTGCTCCTTTAAATATTCACAACAAATCTTGTGAAAACAGCTAATAACATTCAAAAGTTATAGCCATTTAAGTAGAAATGGTCATTCTCATTACTTTTATTTTGGCTGGGCATAGCCAGACTGAATACAAAGTTCAAGATATGCTTGGTAATTATTAATAATTGGACATAGATAATCTTCCTGCATTATTTTCGTTAAAATCAGAATCAGGCAAATAGGCCTACAACTGGTTTGCAAATACACGTTTTTCATAATTATTATAATTTGCTTATTAATATGGCAGTGCGAGTGGCTCCCACTAATTGCTACTGCCAAATGTAAAGGCATACAGTACATAACGTTATATTTATCATTGTTGTTTGTTTCTCTTTTTGTCTGATGTTTCTGATGCACAAAAGAACAGTTTTTCTCCTTTACCAGGTGTGTGTGTGTGTGTGTGTGTGTGTGTGTGTGTGTGTTCATGTTTATACTACACTGTGGGGACCAAATGTCCCCACAAGGATAGTAAAACCTCAGATCACCTACCTTGTGGGGCCTAGCCAGCGGTCCCCACAAGGGAAATGGCTTATTTAACAAACTAAACAATGTTTTTTTGAAAATGTAAAAATGCAAATGCAAGTTTTCTGTGAGGGTTAGGTTTAGGGGTAGGGTTAGGGTTAGGGAATAGACATTATCAATAGATCTGTATAAAATCCATTAAATACATGGAAGTCTATGGAGAGTCCCCACAATGATTTACAAACAAGTTTGTGTGTGTGTGTGTATGTGTGTGTGTGTGTGTAGGCATGTTTATGTGGTTTGCGAGGACATTTTTTTTAGGTTAAAAACTGGTAATTACAAGGGTATTATGCTATAAATGTGGTTTATGAGGAAATTTCTAGTGTCCCCATAACTAAAATTGCTCAAAAAAACATATTTAACAATGTTTTATTGAAAATGTAAAAATGCAGAAAGCTTTTTGTGATGGTTAGTTTTAGGGGATAGAATATATATATTTTGTACAGTATAAAAATCATTATGTCTATGGAAAGTCCTCATAATGATAGGTAGACCGACATGTGTGTGGGTGTGTGTGTGTGTGCGCGTGTCTGTGTGTGTGTGTGTGTGTGTGTGTGTGTGTGTGTGTGCGTGCGTGTGCACACAAGAAAGAAACAAAAGATTTATTTCAATTGAATACAAATAATAATAATACATTTTCTAGTTTTCTTATACAGTAGTAATGCATTTCAGTTGTAATTTCTTAACTTTTAAATCAAGCAGCTTTCATTTTGACGGAACACTCCAGGAAGGCGGTGACCTTATAGCAGTGGTGAGCATTAAAACCACCTGCCTAATATTGTGTATGTTCCCCTCGTGACCCAAAACAGTGCCAACCCACATCTGAAAATAGCATTCTGTGATGCTATTCTTCTCACCACAATTGTACAGAGCGGTTATCTGAGTTACCATTAGTCTTTGTCAGTTTGAACCAGTCTGGCCATTCTCTGTTGACCTCTCTCATCAACAAGGCATTTCCATCCACAGAACTGCTGTTCACTGGATGATTTGTTTTTGTACCATATATATATATATTATTTATTTCAAGAATTGTCTATCATTTGAACAAGTGTAATGATTTAATTAAGTTTTTAATGAATTCTGTACACAAAACTGTTCTTGATTGATTTTGGCATGAGAGCAAAGACTTGTGGTTTAGTAAGTGAATCAGATATAATTCAGCTGCTGTGTTTCATTGAGTTCATTCAGTGAAAACTGATTCAAACCAATAACTCATGAATTGGCGAGTCATTTGGAGAAAGGCAAACTGTTTTGGCATTATTTCGTGGCCTAATTCTAACTGCAAAATCAAAACGTGGTTAAAATATAATTTCTTGTGATGTTGGAGATTCAGCAGTGGAGAAAATCGGATCAGTAGGAAACACTGTAAGTCCAGAATAAACTATATACTGCTTTAATTACAATTGGGGTAATATAAAAGAAAGAACATGGAATTTATTTATTTCATTAACCGTGGGTTACATCAATTAGTAGTAGAGAATCAAGCAACAATACTGACAGAAAAAGAGAACTGCTCTCTTCTCTGGGCTAGATAGCTTTAGCAAATTGTCCAAAATTGAACATTAAACTACCAACTAGCTTAATAAAAACAATAATTTTAGAAATAATAGAAATGTTATTACCTCTAATATTTATCCCTATACACGTCCATGTTGTTATTGTTGCCGCGAGAGACTTGCACAAACTTCACAGTGGGATGGGTTGTGATAGCACTGTTGTGAAGGCATGCGGGGCACTGATGGGGGACGTGAATCTGCGAGCGCTGAATGTCGTGCGTAAATAAAAAGAATTCCGCAAATAATGCAAGTTATACCATCCATGCAACACCGCAAATTCAAATGTTTATCTGCCCTGCTGTAGCTAAAAAAGATCATCATATTGATGTAATTGTTTAAATCAACAAGAATGTTAAGTATATTTATTCCACTCAAATCATCCCTAAGACTACATTGGAGTCATTTGCGGGCCACACGTTTGACACCCCTGCGTTAGAGTGTGTGTGGGCTAGTTCACAGCAGTTTAATATGCTATTTATTCAAAATCTGGTGAATTGCTCATCCGGTTCCGATCACAATGCATGTTATAATCTACTTCTGAGATAGTTTGTGTGGAGCATATCACATGTTGTGAGCTGCTCATTAGCCAATATATGTGTATGACACAACAGAGCCTGTTTAGTGAAGCATGCTGTGCATGCAGATAATATATTTATTTATTAAAGCGCAGCCTTTTCAGATTAAGCTATCTTATGCCTTTAGTAGACTTTAAATAAAATGCACTAGTCATATGGGCTACTTTAATGGTGCTTTTATGGTTCTGTTATGCCATTTTTGGAGCTTGACTGTAAATACCATGATTAATATCTCATTTGGATCAGGCTCGTCGGACGGATACCCGATCCAGTTAAAAAACATAAGTGTAGACACCGATCCAGGTATCGGATCGGTGCATCCCTAATCAATTATTCTGTGATTACAATTCCCTCAAGGGCTACTGATAAAGTGTTGTACAATCAGCCTCAGAGACATGTGTTCTGATCTCGTGGAAACCAGTAAGTAAAGGCATTCACATAAACAATAGTGAGTGTGATTTGAAATGAGAATTATCTCAAATTAGAGATTTAATAAAATCTGTATTTCTGTTGACTTTATTACATCATTTACAACATCTTGTAGCACCACTCTGTGGATATTAATCACCCAGAAACTGAGGCGCACACATGCCCACACTTTTAACAACTCTTCTAGCTGCAGCCACAAGGGGGCAGTGATTCAAAGTTCAGTAAGCACAGACCGATTTCAAATGGAGAAAAAAAAAAAAAAAAACTGAGGTTGCTTATTTTGATGAGGCAAGTCACATATATTGGATTTTTATTTCCAGACCAGGTTGCTTGTTTTCTTTTGAGATCTGGCAACACTGCAGAGAGTTCAAAAGGTAGAAAGCGAATGGCAGTTCTGCACGCTGTGCTGATTATATATTCCTTTTGAAGGTAGGTGTGGTGTCAAGAGTAGGTTTGAAAGAGTTTTCCACTCTTTATGTTTCTGGGATAACAAAGACATGTCTAAGAAGCATTCGCTGATGTGAAGACTTTGTTACCTGTTCTCCTGTGGCAGTTTGTAGACAGCAGGCTGTTAATTTATTGAGCGATGATGCGTCTCACATTTTGAGGGAAGACGTGTTTAAGTAACATTATCTGCTGAGGTCGGTGCATTTCGTAGAGGATGACATCTTTAATTTCACACAACATTTGAAACATGTACAAGTGGCACAGGTACAGACTGCTATGAAAACATTAACAAAAATTTTGCATGAAAAAACATTAAGCTGAACACAAAATTATTCGCTGTCTGCGTCTAGATATTTTTTGCATGCATTCGGCAGCTCATCAGATCTCTTTTTGCTCTACATGGAAAAAAGATTATGTGTCAGAACAAACTATTTCTTATAAGAACTTAAAAACACACCTCGAGAAACATGCGGTTAAGGGTGTGTTCACATTTGTAGTTCGGTTTTCTTGGTTTTATTGGTCTAGACCAAAAAAGAAAATTATACATTTAGTCCTGGTTCGCTTAGCATTCACACAGGCATCTTTTGCACTGAACCTAAAGATCTAAAACAATAGGCATCAGGAAAAAGTCACAACCTGATTGAACAGCTTGTATGACGTATATTTTGTGACGGAGCTTGTTGGATTTATGTATGTATATATGGTAGTATTTTTACCAGCTGAGAACAAACAAAGAGCTAATAAAATGTGTAAAGTAGTCAAAAAATGCCAGGAATTCATATTGAAGATATTCTTCAAGGACAGCTGACGGCAGTTCCGACGCCTGTGCTGAACTGTAATGGGAAACATAGCTCCTATGATGAGGCGAACAGGTATGCTTGAGGTCAGTATTAGTCAAATTACTACATGTTATTGGTCCGTTTAGATGTCTTTGGTCCATGCTGCATTCATATATCAATCGAACCACTCCAGAGTTCATTTGGATGCGGACTGAGGCCCACTATTCAGGCGGTCTCCGTTTGCTTGTTTGGTGCACACCAAGGTTTGGATGGCAGCGTTCACAGTTGTTCAAATGAACCGCACTAACAGAGCAATCGCTCCAGAGTTCGTTTTAATCGAATCAAACCTGCCAAGTGTGAACACACTTAATCACTGTTCAGGTCATTTTTGACCCGAATAATTGTATGTATATATGTATATATATAGTTTCCTTAATCTGAGTTGTTTAAGGTGATCTTGACTTGACTTGCCACCTGAATGCACACACAAAAATCGTACTTTGGGGGCTCAAATTCGAATGGGTGAGACTATAACACAGAGCTTTTTTTGTTTTATTTGTCAAATAAAAATCAATAAATCAGACACAATGCAGAATACACATACACACATAAATGATGGGCGCACATATGCGTACACACACACACACTTCCAGCTCAGATCAATGTCTTATTATCACATTATCAATGTCCCAGCCGCAGCGAAGCACCACCCCTCACCTGTCAATCAACTGCAGCTCTAAAACAAGAGCTTAAAATTTGCCGTTTATGAGTGGCTTTAAATGGAAATATCTGTCTGATCCGAAAACTTTAAAAAGCTGATACGTACACAATCATGTGTGCTTCACGGATCTTCTTTAGTGTGTCTGATATAAACACAGATGACAAGCACGAACACCTGGAGCTACTTTAATGCTGGTAATCCACTGAAATAATGGATAATCTTGCTTGACATCAAATCAATCAAATCAAATCACTTTATTGTCACACTACTGTGTACACGAGTGCAACAGTAGGTGAAATTCTTGTGTGCAGTTCCGAGTAACATAGCAGTCATGACAGTGACGAGACATAAACCACTTTACAATAAACAACATATTTACACAAAACAATTTACATAACAAATGTACACATACTTACACAATTTACATAACAAATGTACACAATACACACAATGTAGAATACACATACACTAGATACGGGTATAAATATATATAAACACTAATTGAATTGGGAGAATATATTGACAGAGTGATGATTAATAAAGTGCAGTGCTGATTGTTGATCGTGAGGGATCATGTGTTCAAAAGTCTTATTGCTTGTGGGAAGAAGCTGTCATGTAGTCGGGTGGTGCGGGTCCTGATGCTGCGATACCGCCTGCCTGATGGAAGCAGTGAGAGCAGCCCATGACTCGGGTGGCTGGAGTCTCTGATGATCCTCCGAGCTTTATTCACACACCGTCTGTTATATATATCCTGGAGGGAGGGAAGCTCACCTCCGATGATGTTTCTGGCCGTTCGCACCACCCTTTGCAGGTCTTTGCGGTTGTGGGCGGTGCTATTGCCGTACCAGGCGGTGATGCAGCCAGTCAGGATGCTCTCTACAGTACTGGTGTAGAACCGTGTGAGGATGTGGTGGTTCATTCCAAACTTCCTCAGCCGTCTCAGGAAGAAGAGGCGCTGGTGAGCCTTCTTCACAACGGCCTCAGTGTGGACGGACCATGTGAGTTCCTCAGTAATGTGGACACCGAGGAACTTGAAGCTGCTGACTCTCTCCACCGGTGCTCCATTAATGGTGATGGGGCTGTGTTCTCTGTCTTTCTTCCTGAAGTCCACCACATGTTGCGTTTGTGCTTAGATTAAATTTCAACCGCATGCTGGAGAAATATCGCCACATTTTATTCACGCTTTCTTTGTTTATTCTGACTTTGTTGCACTTTAATATCATGGCATTAACACACTGGCATAAGTGATTAATGTACATCGTCATGAATCAGAGACTCTCTCCTCAAATTCCAAATACAAGTGGTCAAAGGAGACACATTTAAATGGCCAATTGTAAACAGGGATGTGTCTCACCTGACCACATGTGATCAGATCACCCAAGATGCATTGTAATACCAGAGGGAGAAAGGGCCAAACTGACTTAACGGTGAGAATGTTTAGACGTAGGTGTGGGAGCTGCACACCATGGTCAGTTTTGACTATGCATTGTGGCATCATTGCAAATCTCTCCCTTCAACACAAGTGGATTAAATAAAAGACTTGTGATAGCATGTAGAAATGTATTTTGTTACAACATTGGCTTACAGAGATCAGCCCATGCAAGGAGCACTGAAGCCATCTCCCAGCTAACAATTTTATGTTCTAAGAACGTTTTCCTAACGTTAGTATTTGGTTGTGGGAACATGAAAATGTCCAGTTTTCTTAACATTAGTAGAACGTTTTTTAAGGTTAATAACGTTATAAGGATGTTCCATTAACGTTTTATATAATTTTTTTCCCCCCAAACCTTTAAATAATGTTAGCCAAAGTTGTTGGAACGTTCCCTGTTAGGTGGGCTACTGGCCATAGTTGTTATTTCATTTGATTGCTCATTTTATTCCAGCAGATATCACCAGAGACCTCCAATGCATGACATACAGTATTTTAATGTTTGGACAATCTTTCAATTTACTGAAATGAAGGTCTTTATTGAAGTGAAGATAACATAAAATTTACTCATTTTATATGACCAGGAATGGAGTAATGTTCATTTAATTAATTTAAATCGAATGTAAGATGTAAATGTAGGCAACAAAACCATTCAAAGATGAATAAGCAGCAAAAATATATATATTTTAGTCAATATGGATAGAGGCTGTTGTCATCTTAACACTATGTGACCCTGCTTTAACTTCCTGTCTTTGTACTTCATTGACATTGTTTAGTATCTGTAAGTACCACAGCTTTACAATACATCACTGTTAGAATTTGGGGAGAGTACTGACCGCGTAACCATCTGCTGTAGAGCACTTCACTGCTTGTTTTGGCCCATCTGCATGCAGGATGCTTTTAGATTGTATGAAGTCTCTCATAATAGGCTGCATCTTCATATCCCATGAGATCCATAATTTCCCATAACGTGCCTGCAGTTGAAGTCGCTTGTGTGTCCATGCCTACTTATTACAATGTGTGTATGCACACGTCTTTATGTCTTCCAGCGATTTTAAGGTTCATTTGCATGTATGTTATATGGAGGTTTGTGTGCAAGAGTACTGAATGAATGAATACATAGTATTATTATTGTAATATTCAAATGATATTATTAAGTCAAGGAGGCATGCACTTTGTGAGTGTAAACTATAACTACACAATGATGACTAAGACATTATAGACATTATAGTTTTATCTTCTGTTAATGCCTGATCTTCTGTAAAGCTGCTTTGAATTGATGTGTGTTGTGAAAGGCGCTATACAAAGAAAAATGACTTAAATTGACTAAATGGAGTGTAAATGCCTGTTTGCAGATTTGTTCTGTTCATGTACATGTCTGTGAATTTGTTTTATGCTGTGTGTGTGTGTGTGTGTGTGTGTGTGTGTGTGTGTAAATAGGAGTTTATATCAGTGCTTGTGGTGTAACTACCAGTAATACATATGGGTGAATGTAAATGCTTTATATATTTTGCAGCTAGGACACCTGAGGCAGAAGAGAGTCATGCTCACACACTGTACTCATCACCTCTCTCACTCTCACTCACTCTCTCTCTCTCTCTCTCACACACACACACACACACACACACACACACACACACTGCCATCTTTTAAAATGTCCATGGTACTCTATTTGTGAAATTAGCTATGCAGAATAGAAAGAATTTGACACAATAAGAATTAGTTCAAGCCAACACTATCACCCCTATGAGAAAGATATTTTAATATAGAAAAATTTACACACATATTACCTTTAACATGGATTAAAGGTAATATATAAATGTCCAATTATGATTGCCCGACTAGCTCCCATTGCAAATGCATTACTGTTTGTATTTTTACAAACTGAGGAATGAGCTGATGTTGTCGATTGACCTTAACTTAAATTTAACCCCAGAAACTTTACTTTTAGCTGTTTCAACTCAAATTAGCACATCGGTTTATTGAAAAACAGCCCTATACCCTCCCTCGCCTTTCAATTCCATGATGCATCTGTTTGTTGAAAATGACCTGCATATGTGAGGTGAGCACCGACAATCCCTAGATAACTGCTGTGTACGGACACTACAGGGCCCTTTTCCTCTTTGCATGTCCGTGCATGCGTGTATGTTTGTTTAGTTCATCCAGGTGTGTCCATCTCTGTTAAAACCCTAAGCATCTCTTTTGTGCCTGCCCTCGCTCATGCCAGCTGCTCTCATAAGCCATAAGAGTTCCAATGCTGGTGTTTCTACATTTTAATTAGCCTCTGAGGGTCAACACATCTTCAGGTACACACACACACACACACACACACACACACACACACGTGCACACATATACATCTCTCTTCTCTCCCCAATCAGTTATAATTCAGCTTTATATAGAGTCCCTACTGGTCCACTATTTCCATACTTTAATGAATTAATTCCAGGGGAATGGTGAGAGGAAATAATGATCCAATGTGGCTTTCTCAGTAGCTCATTTCCAATATTCGGCTTTGGTTTATTGAAAATGAGGGTGCAGGCATTGGCGAGATGATAACGTCCTATTTTAATTGTGAGACTTCGTCCACACTTCGATTTAAAACATCAGCAAAACACCTTGTCTGCGCTCAAACACACATACTCCCTTTAGGAAACATGCTAATTGGCATTTCTGGTGTAAATGTGCACACAGAAAAATATCACTTTATTCATCAGTATTTTCACCTTTTTTGCTAGTAAAAATATCTGAATGCACTTTAAACAAAATAAATCTAATTGAGAAGCAAAACTCTGTTAGATAATACGTTCATAATTTTAAAGGTAATATGTATAAATACAATTAGTTTAACCACTGGGGTCTAAATACAAATATTATTTACTTATTAATTTTTAAGGCACAATTTGTTTTGAGGTTAAGATATTACTTAAAAAAATAAAATAAAATATTTTTATCTCTTATCCACTTGGATACAAATGTACATTTACATTTAGATATTTTTACAATAAAACAATACACAACATTTTATGAAATATTGTTTTTGGTTTGTTTTTGGATGCGAGTGTTAACCCAACATTTAAGTTTCTATTATCATTTACTCACTCTCATGCATTCCAAACCCACAATTTATAACAATTATTAAATATTATAGTTAGATATTTATATTTATTAAATAAAAAACTTTTGGAATATTGTCTTGGCCCTTTTTTTCACATATTGGGAAAGCGAATAGTGACTGGGTACCATAAAAATAATCCATACAACATACATGCTATATTATTTATTAAAAAAAAAAAAAAAAAAAAAAAAAAAGCTAAACAATAGCTTGATGTGACAAAATTCAAACCATTATTCACTGAAAATGTTTCCTTTTCCACTGTAACTCTCAAATCAAATATAGTGTGATCAATGGTGTTCTGTCACGAAACGTTAAAACCAATGGAAGATGCACATTTGGTGACAAATGAGACAGACGCACATTTGACATATGGCTTCAGAAGAGTTGGAATATAGCACACAAGTCAAATGGATGACTTATGATTGTTTTGTGGCTTTTTTGTCACTGTATACATTCATTGTATGGAGAGAGCCATGCCATGCTAAAGTAGGATTTATTCATTTCTCCCTCCCTAGGCATCTTCGACACCATCCATCACCAAAATCCCAGAGAACATGGGTTAAATCATCCTCACCTCATTTCTTCTTACACATCTGGACTGTGTTGAGGGGGTGGGACATCCCTGCAGTTGAATAATAATCTAAATGTCATTAATCATTAGTCCACACTCTGTCTCCTCCATCGCAAGACCCTGGGATGGCTGTCTCTCTCTCTCCACTTGTCTCTCTTTCTTGTGGAAAGGTGGCTCCTGTCTTTCTGGCATTTCCCAGTACACCCACATGTTTACTGTTGACTGCCTGTGTCTCTTCATATGTGACGGGAGCCTTGGTGACTGTGCATACAAGTGCTCTCTTGCACATCACATGGAAATATCCGTTCTCCCAACAGGCTTCCGCTGCTTGGGCATCAGAGGGTTTGACACAGAGATGTAGGGGATGTTCACGGTCCACTTGGTTTGCTGTTCCCAAACTGCAAAAGTCCTATGTGAACATCATGCATGAAGCTCAGGGTGTTTGTTAAATTCATGTATTTTGTCTGTATTTCTCAGCTTATAGTCATTAGGTGAATGTGGAAGAAGTGGGCGGTATGATCAAAATCTTAAATAACATTTATTAAATTTTTTGCTGGAAATTCAATGAAAAAGTGGTTTATAGGAAGTATATAATTATTATGCATGAAGCTGAGACATTATGGTACATTTTTACTTTTAAAACCACACCACAGAACCATTTAAAAAGGTGATTGAAAAGGGTGTTTCCATTGGAACTCCACAAAATCTTTCATTAGATTTATAGGCCATGGATCAAACCAACCAGCTTAGAGGTAAATTACAACATTACAAACTTGTTTTGAATTTTTAAGCAAAAAAGGATTTGAAAATCCTACAAAAGACGAAGCATTGCGAAAGATGCAATCAATTTAAAAAGCAATGAAAAAGTCTTGCAAAATATTCAGATATATACACATATAGAAGTAGTTTGATTGGTAGCCGCAGAACACATTTGCTGCAGTTTGTTTTCCAGGACTATCTGATTGGTGGGTCTTTCTCTTCAGGATTCATAGTTTAGTTCCACTATTAAAACACGATTTAAATAAAATATATATGTTTAAATAACGTGCGTTCATGGCATTGATTAACAACCTTAAGCTCACAGTAGGTCTTTCTTTAAAAGTTTTTAAGTTATCATTAAAAATCAATTGATCTATAGCAGGTGTTCATAAACTTTCTCGGCCCAAGACCCAAATTAGAAATTTTGGGTTTACCTGGGACCCACACTTATAAAACCATGCAACACCCTGTATTTGCTATATCCTTTAATTTATTTACTTTTTTAAAACCTATGTGATATAGACCCACTCTTACATTAGATTAAAATCATGCACACTCTCAAATTGTAGAAATAACATAGATTTCTCTATGTTAAAAGTGATAGAAATAAATTACATTTTATAACCCTTACAAATTTGGAATCATAGATTCTGCACAAAATACTATAGTTATGAAGTTATTGTTAATTAAATAATCAAAAATAAACAAAACTGGTGTGAACTTTTAGTCAGGAAATGATTCTGCTAGATTTTTTTACAGGATGATACCTCATGAATTTCAAGTTTTATAGACCTGGAAGCAATAATTGCAGTAACTATGGTATTTTGGCAGAAAATATTGGTTGCCATAGTTAATTGTTCATACATTTGTGAATAACAGTTTCAACAGAACAGAGAAGATCAATACATTTGTTTATTTATTTATTGGTTTATTTGTAAAGGGACAATACAAAAACATGATTTCTGCACAAAAACTAAAAAATATGGATTGTACATAGAGTTTATAGCACATGCTAATTTGCATATGGTCTCTAGATAGGCTTTTGTTTTATTAAAAACGACATAAATCAAGTTTCTCACTAATCACATAAAATAATTATTATAAATGGCTAAATAAATACTAAGGTTATTCCCAACCCTGGTGACATATTGTATAAAAGATTAGACCTAAAAATGAATCTAGTATTAAACTTTAGTACAGCTCTTGTTTGTTTTAAACCAGTGCTCAACCAATATAATGAAAGGTTTTATGTCTGTTACTGATTTTATTTCAGATGGTTGCATGTTCCAGTGTTGGGAACCCTTCACAGAAAAGGCCCTTTTCCCCTGAGTTGTTCTGCGATAGTCAACCCTGCAGTTACCATTTGCTGTGCTCCTTGTTGTTCTACTACCATCCTGACTATTTAGCAATTTACATAATACCTGTGGGGCTTTGTTACCAATTTTATGTAGGACAAATGTATAAAATGTTTAAAACTTTAGATTTAAAACATATATACATATAGCGCAATGATGCACACGATTTGGTTTATTGTTTATGGTTTTGTAAAGCCTAATTGTAAAGTGACATTATATGATTTACTGTGGGAATTATCACACATTTCTCTCTTTTAGGTAAGAGGCAAACCACTCAGATGTTTGATAATTTAGACAAAAGGATATTATGGTTAACATAGTTGAATGCTTTTTTCAGGTCAATAAAAATTGCTCCCACAACATGCCCCTGATATGTAAGCGCAGTGTAGTTCTAGTGGGAAGACAAGCAGCTGTACATCATCCCACCATTAGCTAGGTAATTCCCAGCCAATCACATGTAAGCCATTGTTTTATAAGTCTGCTCACAATCTATCACATTGCTGTTTCAGTGTGCTAACACGGCAACCTCCACCACCCCACCACCACCAGTTGAGTCCCGTCCTGCTTGGGGGTAGGCTCCTCGCCCCTGCCTCCTATCTCCTATCTAGCAGGATATTACAGTTCTGAGTACAACTTCTTCGGACCGCCAGACGGGGGCTACACCAAAGAGAGACATTACTTTTCTGTTTTATATTCATCAAATAAATGTTATCTTAAATCTCACTCAAGTCTGCAAGTCTTCCAGATAGAACTAAAGAACATCTTAAATTTTCCAAAAACATAACATTTTGCAGTTTCTGTAGAGTGCTGGTGCCTAAAACCAAACAGCTGTGGGTGAAGGAACGTTTTTACTCTCTAATTAATGTTAAGTTGACCATCTCTCTTAATACACACATAATGCTTTGTTGGCACTCCTTGCACTTTCTGATACATTATAATCGTTCTGTTTGGCGCACCAAACTGCAACTCTGCCTCGCTTGATATTGTGATGAGAGAGCGAGTCTATCAAATTATATGGTGGAAAAGAGGCTAAAAACAGTCCCGCCCAGCATGGAAGAGTGCATCTACTGAACAGAGTGCACTCATTCTTAGCATATTTTATTCACTCTTACAAAGAAAATAATGACACATATATTAAAATATGTTGCTACCCAACATGTATGACTATGAGACCCAATTTTTTTTAAGAAACACTGATCTATATAGAAAATAAATGGGATTTGTTTTACTTCTGGAAACCACATGTTGCATTCCCTAATAGGATCTTCTTCATCTTGGAATATTTTAGATCACATCTTACTCTGTATTTTCACATTATTCTACGTTTCTTCGTCACTCTTATGTGCATATAGATAAAAGCAGTCTACTACTGTATGAATGGTATAGCAAAATATCTTTAAAACTTTTCTACCATTGCATGGTACATATACATCATTCTGCCCTGCCCTATGTTTACTGCAAATATGTAAGGTTCTTAGGGGGAGGTTAAATAGCTCAAAGGATATTAAAGCAAGAGTACTTGAATAAACTGCTTGACCTTGATTTTTCTTTTGAAAATTTGGACTACGCTGCTGAAAATATTCAGAGTCATACATCATATCTTTGAGCAGGACTCCGCATGAAGAGGCTCTTCAGAGTGGCATTGCCTTTCGATGACTCAGTGCTGTGTGCAGCAGTCACCCAACCCTGTTTTCAGTTTAAGAAACCCAGGTGTGTGAAATTTAGCCGCAATCATAGTGCTGCTACTGAAAGATATTGTGATTCCCAGTGTAAAGAAGCTTGCTTAGGGAAACCCACAACTGCAGGCCATTCTGTAACTATGCAGCATTTTCAAGTTTAGAGTAATTTACAAGTTTTGCATGTAATGCCAATCCATGTTAAACTTGTAAAATAATCCTTAAACCAAAGACTCCCTGCTGAAAAACCAAGTTGGTCAACCAACTCATACTGTGTTTTGGATAAGTTTAAGTCTGCACCAGCTTATCCAGTTAATGATCAACCACCTAATCTAGCTTTGACAAGACTGTGACCATTAATGCTCAACTTCAAGCAACTAGCTGGAAGGGCTTACATGGTGACTCAAAAACTTGGCTAAACCAGCTACTATCAGAAGCTGGCTTTAGCTGGATTTTCCGGCAGGGATGTGTAACCTTGAGCCTGATCTCATGACAATTACTTGACTGCTGTAATATATTTGCAAAATTATATTATGTGGCTTCTTATGCTTATAGCAGCAGTTCTGATGTGAAATGCCCACAGAGTGGTGCTAAATGTGAGTTAAATTTTCTTCCAAGCATGTCTTTAATATTAATGCTTTATCCAGTTCTAAATGAACAAAATCTACCTTCCTACCCAAAATATTAAATCTAAACTTTACCGATAGTGTCATAAAAAACAAATGTGACAAAAACACAATTGCTGAAGCAAACACATCATATTGTGGTTATTCTATTACACGTTAGGCTCACATGTACACTCGCATGCTCTTCAGCACTTCCTTGTGTTTGACACATGCATGAGGAAGTGTAATCGGTCCCACAATAAGACTTAAGGTACCCCCTAAAAGACCAAAAAAATATATATTTTGGGGGGTCCCATGGTGTTTCATCAAAACTAGAATATTAGAGTTGCAAAACTATAATTTTTTGTCAAATCATTGCACTGATACAATATGACACTGTACATTATCTGTCCCACTTGCAAATTCGATTTTGTTTTCCTGTCGGAAAATCCTAAATACGCCCAGGTGTGCATGGGTGAGGAGTCACAGCAGTAAAATGCTGTGAAAGAAAATCTAAAAACACAGAAGCACCTTAGCTAAAATAAAAGAGCCTCAGAACCTGAAGTCGTCAGAGAGAGCCAAACACATAAGGCGACGGACATGTCCGTAAGGATCTCCCTCTGCCGCACCACCCTCTGCGATCGGCCTTTATTCCTCTCAGCGGCTTGATTAGCCTGATACGGGACCGGGTGTGTCGCGTCACAAGCCGGCCCCGCCCTCTGCCCTGCCACATTATATAATAACACATATTGTCAATAAAATTAGAAGAATATTTGTCTCAACAATTAAAACTGTTAGCTCATGGATTGCTGTTACAGTGGATGAAAGAAACTGTGTTGTACAATGGAGTACCCTGTACCTCAGCGAAGATGTGACAGGGGAAGGTGAAATTGAAAACATATTTATGGATTTGCCTGAGCTGGAGAAAGGAACTGCCAAAGCCACATACAAAGCTCTTAAAAAAAGAGTTTTCTAAAAGCTGACCTAGATGGTAACTATCTCAAGTTGCACCTCATTTACATAACAGCAGATGGGGCAACTGTAATGACTGGAAGAGAGAGTGGTCAACACATTATAAAGATGGACTACCCTGTCCTGAAAAGTATCCACTGCTTTGCACACAACCTTGAGTTGTCAGAAAATTATGCACTCAAGTCAGCCACAGGCTGCAACCACTTTGAGATATTGTACACAGTGTACCATCAGTCACCAAAGAAAGCAAGACACAGAGCTAACAGAGACGGCCTCTCAACTTAACATCAGTCTGTTAAAGATCGGTCAAGTATTTACCATCCGTTGGGTGGCAAGCTGTTTAATGAATTTGCAAGGTGTTCAGGGAGATTTCCCTGCTTTTGCTGAGCAAATGAAAAAAGTAGCTGAAGATGGATCACGTTCCCATCTAAAAAAAATTAAATGGGCTGCTGAAGTGCCTCACATGCAGTGGTTTTGTCAAGAAACTGGCAACCGTAAAAGATGTACTATGTGAACTTCAGAGTCTTCCCCTGAAACTTCAGTTAGGTAACAGCGCATATTCATGCACATTCGTACACCGACTATGCTTAATAAGCCGACTGCGCATGCGGTCATGTAAATGCAATAAACCGTGTTCCCTTTTCGGCGTAACGGCAATAAATGGCTCATGAATAACCCAATCGACATGGGTAGATTTTTGCCCATTGTGCCAATTTCGCCTGCCATGTAAACACCTTACCCGGTGTTCTTACCGGATTATCCAGTGTGTGCACATGCTGAGCACATGCCTCTTTCATGGTTTGACATCAAAAGTAGAGAATAACGTGATTATTTCAAATGTCATGTAAGCGCTGATATCTTGCCTTGTCAGATTTCTTAAATAAGCTGATTTGGAGAGTAATAAACATATTGGTGTATGTAAATAGGCTCAATCATTTTTCTTCTAATTTAGCTAAACAAAAAAATGACATTGAGCATGATTTTGTAAAACTGATGCGCATGACGTTTAAATTATATTAAAATGAAATAATTCAGTGTTGTCTTCTTATTTTTCAGAGCAGAGGGTCTTTTAGAATAAATATAACAATTGAGGTTTTGTAGGCTATGAAGACCACCCCAGGGAAGTCAGTGGAGAAAGGGGAGGAAGGTCTTAACATAGCAGAATTCAAAGGAGTGCCCTTGTATTTCAGCAAGGAAAATATAAATATGTCACAGTTACTCCAAGCCATCTCTCACAGTCTAATTTCAAGAATGCCTGACACCGAACACACAAAGATTCACACCACTGGATCCCATCAACTGGCCAAAATCCAGAGAGACTCCTGTGCTCTTTGGGGAGAAAGCGGCCCATGACCTGGCAAAGAAACTTGGAGTATCAAGTAGGAAGGCATTTGAGGACTTAAGATATTGGAAAGATCTTAAAAAACCTGTTGACTGCCAGTAAGACATACCTGGCAAGTTCAGCTGAGTGTGAAAGAGGCTTCTCTGGCCTCAATGTCACTGCGACAGATGCAAGGAATTGCCTTCAAACAGAAGCCTCTCTCTAGTGCTTTTCATTGACATGAAATGGCCCTCCTCTCAAGATGTTTGACACTTACCTCTATATTCAGTCCTGGCTGAAGGGGAAAAATTGTCTGTCAACTGCCAGCAAAACAGGAAGAGACTAATCTGCTGAGAAAAAAACAGGCCACTATGGTCTCAGGAAAAGTTATATTCACTACTGCTTTCTATTCTGTTTAGGTTCATAAGAAAGAGTGAAAAGAGTATGTGAAACATTATGTTTATTTTAAATTATTTTATTTTGGACAACAAAATAAGGAGAGGACCCCCAAAAGTTCTAAAACACTTCGAACACTACTTGGAAGTGTTGGCCCACACTGACTTACATTGTATTTTATATATTCACATCATATCTCTAAATATCTTTGTTTGTGTTCTGCAGATATATGTTTTTGTTCTGTCTGAGTAAATAATTAGAGAATTATACGTTTTAGTTCACCCAAAAGGGATAGTTCAACCAAAAATGAAAATTCTCTAATCATTTACTTACCCTCATGCCATCCCAGATGTGTATGACTTTCTTTCTTCTGCAAAACACAAACAAAGGTTTTTGACATATATTTTCAGCTCTGTAGGTCAATACAATGCAAGTGAAAGGTGACCAGACCTTTCAAGCTCCAAAAATCACATAAAAGGCAGCAGAAAAGTAATCCATATGATTCAAAGATTTTTCTTTAGGAGAGATATGATAGATGTGGATGAGAAACAGATAAATATTTAAGTTATTTATTTACAATAAATCTGCAGTTTCATTTTCACTTTCAGAATACGAAAGTGAAAGAGAATTATATATATACACTCACCTAAAGGATTATTAGGAACACCATACTAATACTGTGTTTGACCCCCTTTCGCCTTCAGAACTGCCTTAATTCTACGTGGCATTGATTCAACAAGGTGCTGAAAGCATTCTTTAGAAATGTTGGCCCATATTGATAGGATAGCATCTTGCAGTTGATGGAGATTTGTGGGATGCACATCCAGGGCACAAAGCTCCCGTTCCACCACATCCCAAAGATGCTCTATTGGGTTGAGATCTGGTGACTGTGGGGGCCATTTTAGTACAGTGAACTCATTGTCATGTTCAAGAAACCAATTTGAAATGATTCGAGCTTTGTGACATGGTGCATTATCCTGCTGGAAGTAGCCATCAGAGGATGGGTACATGGTGGCCATAAAGGGATGGACATGGTCAGAAACAATGCTCAGGTAGGCCGTGGCATTTAAACGATGCCCAATTGGCACTAAGGGGCCTAAAGTGTGCCAAGAAAACATCCCCCACACCATTACACCACCACCAGCAGCCTGCACAGTGGTAACAAGGCATGATGGATCCATGTTCTTATTCTGTTTACGCCAAATTCTGACTCTACCATCTGAATGTCTCAACAGAAATCGAGACTCATCAGACCAGGCAACATTTTTCCAGTCTTCAACTGTCCAATTTTGGTGAGCTCTTGCAAATTGTAGCCTCTTTTTCCTATTTGTAGTGGAGATGAGTGGTACCCGGTGGGGTCTTCTGCTGTTGTAGCCCATCCACCTCAAGGTTGTGCGTGTTGTGGCTTCACAAATGCTTTGCTGCATACCTCGGTTGTAACGAGTGGTTATTTCAGTCAAAGTTGCTCTTCTATCAGCTTGAATCAGTCGGCCCATTCTCCTCTGACCTCTAGCATCAACAAGGCATTTCCGCCCACAGGACTGCCGCATACTGGATGTTTTTCCCTTTTCACACCATTCTTTGTAAACCCTAGAAATGGTTGTGCGTGAAAATCCCAGTAACTGAGCAGATTGTGAAATACTCAGACCGGCCCGTCTGGCACCAACAACCAGCCACGCTCAAAATTGCTTAAATCACCTTTCTTTCCCATTCTGACATTCAGTTTGGAGTTCAGGAGATTGTCTTGACCAGGACCACACCCCTAAATGCATTGAAGCAACTGCCATGTGATTGGTTGATTAGATAATTGCATTAATGAGAAATTGAACAGGTGTTCCTAATAATCCTTTAGGTGAGTGTAAATAAAGCAAAAATCTGGGTTACAATGAGGCACTTACAATGGAAATGAATTGGAGCCATTTTTAGAATGTTAAAATACTCACTTTTTCAAAAGTATAGCCACAAGACAGCGATTCTCCCAGCTGTTCAGTGATTGCTCTCTTGACTTCCTGTTCCGGATGCTACCGGCATGCTGCACGAGTCTGTGTGTCTAGCTTACTAGCCTGCTTAGCATTGCTTATTCTTATATGTTCATTGTTATATCATTTGCCATTTTACCACATGCTTCGGTGTTTTCTCTTTTTTCCACTTGTCTACATCTCGCATCTCGACTGCGTGCATTTGTTTTTGCATCAGTCTTAAACATTTGCTGATCAGGAACCACATCAAAACACATCGATCTCAAACCCTCGCCGCTCAAGAAGAACAATTGTGTTGAATATAAACATCATATAAAAGGTAGGGCTAATAAACATCATATCTCTTACAACCAAAGCATTAATTGTAAATTTAATTAATACAGATCTGTGTCAGCGGGGGCGTGGTCAAGCGCCATCCCCGCTGCCACAAGATCATTGTGTGGATGCGCTCTATTTGACTGAAACCTGGCTTAAATTGGATGAATATATTAGTTTAAATGAATCTTCTCACCCAGTTTATTGTTATAAACACAAGCCTCATCTGAAGGGTTGAGGTGTTGCTACAATTAAAGTGAAGGTTTGGTGTTTACTCAGAGGACAGGATATAAGTTTTAGGCTTTTGAAGTAATAATGCTTAATGTGAGACTGTTAGATATAAATAAAAATAATTCAGAGGATGTACTGATGCCATCTCCAACTGTAAGACATTGGATACTTTGCCACTGCCTGAACCTTGGACTTAGGATGGACCCCACTGTGCCTCACCGTAATGACCTGTCGGTTGTACCTCGATGCACCTCACTGATCTCTCCCTGCATCACCTTTGTTTATTGATGGACTACACTCTTGAAATGGAATAGTCTTGTTTACAGATGTAACCTCTGTTCCCTGATGGAAGGAACGAGATATTGTGTCAATGTAGTGACACTAGGGGTTCGCTCTTGAGAGCCCCAATCACCTTTGCTTTATTCAGAAAAGACCTATGAAAATTGTCAAGTGGAATTTGCATGCCGCTCTCTGCACGGACATACGGGTATAAAAGGAGATGTAGAGCACCACTCATTCACATTTGTGCTGAAGAACTGAGAGAGAGATTACAGATTACTGTCTGTCACTCACTCGATGTTGTGTCGATGTAGTGACATTTGGGGTTCCTACACGAAATACCACAGGTGCTGAGCCGTGTCATGAAGTATGGAGGAGCAGATATGGGCAAGCTGCTGTGTGCCTCGCAGCGAGCGCTCGACCACATCGTGACCTTCCAGCAACTTAGGTAAGGTGTCTCCCTGGTCCCGTTAAAGGTGGAAGGAGGCACTTACCCAAGCAGGCTATAGGCAGTGGCCTTTCCTGATTTTGGTATTAAGCATTTTCCCACCGAGCATCTGCTAGAATAGTGCTGGGGAAGTGCTATTCTCTCTCCAGGAGGGAGAGCACTATGGAGACCACATCCTACCGGAGGGAGGTTAAAATGTGGAGAAAACCTCACATGGACTTACTGACGGGGAAGTACACATATGGAATGCAGCCACTGGGAGGATCCTATCTACGAATAGGGTACACAGCAACAGTGGCCGAGGCAGAGCAAAGCTCTGTCGAGGGGAAACGGGGGGGGGGGGGGGGGGAAATGAAAGCCACTCATCCAAGCTCTGTGATAGGGGCACTAACGGGACGATAATTTTTTACGTACCCGGCGGGGCGGAGCAGCGGGGCGGAGCAGGTAGTACGGCATCAGGAGGCAAAGGTGCGTCCCGAGGCTCTGGTGCTGAGAAAAGACTCAAAGCACTTACCATGCTCCGCACACCTGGCAGGGGGCGGGTTAGTGACTGAGGAGGAGGTCTGGTGGAGGCGTCCTCTAGACTTGTCAGAACCGGCCGGCCGGGGAACAGTCGTGGGGCTGAAGGCGGGGGGTCCGTGTCCAGCATGCTGGGAATGTTGAGATGTGGAGGCAGAGTGCCGTGAGAACAGAATTTGTGGTCCAAGTGACCCAGAGACAAAGGAAATAGCTATTTTATTGAGAATGTGGGCAAATGAAATAAATTCAAACAAGGATTCTCCTCCCGGCCCTCCACCGGGGGACAGAGTGGTCTGCTTACCAGCTCTGGAGTGAACGTCTTGGTCTCTGGGTCGATTGTCTCAGGATCGTCTTCAACTGCTGGGTGAAGTCCTTGATGGTGTTGCCGTGAGGCCGAACTGGGAGACAGGGGTGTCTAGGAAGTGTGTATTGTCTGTTTCTCGCATCTCGACCAAGTTCAGCCACAGATGACGTTCTTGAACCACAAGTGTGGCCATCGCCTGCCCGAGTGACTGCGCTGTGGCCTTTGTGGCCCTGAGGTCAAGGTCAGTCGTCGGGATCAGGACTACCCACGTGCAGATCTTTGAGTGCCTTGGCCTGGTGGACTTGCAGGAGGACCATGGCATGCAGGGCGGAATCGGCCTGTCCTGTGGTGCTGTAGGCTTTGGCAGCCAGTGACGACATCGTCCTACAGGCCTTGGAAGGGAGCACAGGGCGACCCCTCCAGGTGGTGTCGTTCTCGGGGCATAGGTGGATCGCAACCACCCTATCCACCTGGGGAATCGCTGTGTACCCGTGGGCCGCTCCGCCGTCGAGTGTAGTGAGAGCGGATGAGCGAGGGGCTTTGGGACGAGTGGAGAGGGGTGCTCTCCATGCAGTCGTCAGCTCATCATGCACCTCCGGGAAGAAAGGGGGGCGTGGCTGTGAGCGGCGTGCAGATCCAAGGAACCAATCATCCAGCCGCGACGGCTGTGGGGAGGACAGAGGGTTCAAGTCCAACCCCACGCTGGCGGCGGCCCGGGCAAGCATGTCAGACATCTGGGTATCAGCCTTAGTCTGGGCATGCTGGCCCGAAGGCAGCAGCCCAGACGAATCATCTGCATCAGACGCCGGACCGCTCTCCGATGCAGCTGCAAGCTCATCCAGCTCGAGGGGCTCCAGAGGATAGGCAGGCTGGCTGTGAGGCGAGCCGCTGTTGCCTCGAGCCCGGATGGAAGTCAGCGAGCATGCCAGGGGGCGGGTGGTTCACGTGGGCATACCCGGCGAAACCGAGCCCGCTGCCATCCTCAGATCTCTTCCATCTCCTTGGTCATGTCGTCCTCAATCCCGTGGGAAGAAGGAGCGATGCGGGGGGGGGGCGGCTGGAGTGGCGTACCTTCGGTTGAAGGTAAGCCGCGATTGTAACGTTGCCATGGTAATGTTCTCGCAGTGAGAATCCACAATTGCTGCCTCGGTGTGATCGCAGCCCAGACACACAAAACAGCGCCTGTGGCCGTCTGAAGCGGAGAGCACGCTACCACATCCAGGAACTACACAGGGGCGGAAAGGCATCTTTATAAAGATGTGTCCTAAAAAGGACATTCAACGCCGCTGTGTATTGCTCTTTTAGATGAAAATTTTGTTTTAGAGAAAATCACTTTTTAGCTCTTTTAGTTTAGCTATCGAAGCACCCAGGGGCAAACTGCACTGCCGTGCAGAGAAGGAGAAAGCCGCTGAAGTGTGCCGTAGATCCAACAGCAGATCGCTCAGAGGTAAGAGGAACAGGTATGTGACTCGCAGTTCACTGCATATATGACCATCGGCTCCGAAGAAATTTTCTGAATGAAACAGACTTATTACCCGCCTTTATACCCGTATGTCCGGGGGCGGGACATGCAAATTCTGTCTGCCAACTTCAATACAACATCGAAGTGAGCAACAGACGGGGAACCTCTTTTAAGAGCTTGGTTGGTACTGGATGGTACTTTTATCTTTAATTTTCTTTAATCGAAGGGGGGGGGGGGGCGACACTATCAAGAGTGCTATAGATTACTGTATTAATATTTTCTGTTATTTCATCAAGTTTTCTCGGCTTTGGGGTTTACTGAGTGAATTAAATAGATCTGGAAGATTATTATTGATGTTAACTTTAGTGGACAAAAAATAGTTCTAGCTGAACGATAGTGTGGTGTAGATTGAGTAACATTAGCTAATCGTAGCATACAAGAGATGAGGTAATAATCCGAGATGTCATCGCTCCGCTGAAGAATTTCTATAATATCAACATCAATTCCATATGACAGAATTAAATCTAGCATTTGAATATGGTGATGAGTTGGTCTTGTTACATTTTGTCTCACTGCAAGAGAGTTAATCCCAATGTGTCATTTTCATTATCATTCATTATGTGAATGTTAAAGTCACCAACACTTAAAGCTCTATCTACATTATCTACAAGATCTGATCACAAATTCACCAAGGAAATCAGAATAAGGCCCTGGCGATCTATATACTGTAGCAAAGGTAAAAGACAATGTTTTTTTAATCAAATTAAACTGGCTGTGATTTTTACCAGTGCAATTCTCAATCTATCTATCTATCTATCTATCTATCTATCTATCTATCTATCTATCTATCTATCTATCTATCTATCTATCTATCTATCTATCTATCTATCTATTTCCCTTGTACAATGTATTTACATTATCAAAAATATATGGTTGTATATTTTTGTATTGTGGACAGTCAATATTTGAGATTTTGAAGGGTACAAACTGTTCAGGGGGAGTCAAATAGTCACTTAAATATTTTTTTGTCAATATTTTCATTATGGACCTTATAAAAATTGCTGCCACCAACCATGTATCCATTCCAATGTTTTTACATTATAAAATATACATGATTTTCTATTTTGTATTGTGTTTTCAAGGGTGCATATTATTCAGGTTGAGTCATATAGTCACATTAACATGTATTTTGTCAATATTTTGATTATGGACCATATCAAATTTATGTCCACCAACCATGTATTTTTGACAGTGCAAATACATTGTACAAGAGACCATCCCATTCACAATGTATTTACATTATCAAATATACATGGTTGTATATTTTATATTGTGTTTTGAAGGGTGAATACTGTTCAGGGGAAGTCATAACACCTTAATATGTTTTGTCAATATTTATATTATAGACCCTAAAAATTGATGTCCACCATCAAAATATTTTTGATAATGTATATACATTGGAAATGGAATGGTCCTTCATACAATGTAAATACATTGTAAATGGGATGGTCCCTTGTACAATGTACTTACATTATCAAAAACACACGGTTGTATATTTTTGAATTGTGGATAGCCGATATTTGAAGACAGTCGATATTTGAGGTTCAGGGGAAGTCATATAGTCACCTTAATATGTATCTTGTCAATATTTTGATTATGGACCATATAAAAATGTATGTCCACCAACCATGAATTTTTGATAATGCAAATACCTTTTACAAGGGACCATCCTATTTCCAATGTATTTACATGATCAAATATAAATGGTTGTACATTTTTGTAGTGTGGACAGTCGATTTTTGAGGGTTTGAAGGGTGCATACTGTTCAGGGGGACTCATGTAGTCACTTTAATATGTTTTTATTATGGACCTTATACAAATTTATGTCCACCATACATGTATTTTTGATGTTTTAAATACATTGGAAATGGGATGGTCCCTCGTAAAATGTATTTACATTATCAAAATACATGGTTGTATATTTTTGTATTGTGGACAGTCAATTTTTGAGGTTTAAAGGCTACATACTGTTCAGGGGTAGTCATATAGTCACCTTAATATGTATTTTGTTAATATTTTGATTATGGACCATATAAAAATGAATGACCACCAACCATGTATTTTTGATAATGAAAATACATTGTACAAGGGACCATCCCCTTTCCAATGTATTTACATGATCAAATCGTTGTATATTTTTGTATTGTGGACAGTCAATTTTTTAGGTTTTAAAAGGTGCATTCTATTCAGGGGGGACTCATGTAGTTACCTTAATATGTTTTTGCCAATATTTTGATTATGGACCTTACAAAAGTTCTTGTCCATCATCCATGTATTTGTGATGATCTAAATACATTGGAAATGGGGTGGTCTCTCGTACAATGTAAACATTGGAAATGGGATGGTCCCTCGTAAAATGTATTTACATGATCAAAATACACGGTTGTATATTTTTGTATTGTGGGCAGTCGATTTTTGAGGTTTAAAGGCTGCATACTGTTCAGGGGTAGTCATATAGTCACCTTAATATGTATTTTGTTAATATTTTGATTATGGACCATATAAAAATGAATGACCACCAACCATGCATTTTTGATAATGCAAATACTTTGTACAAGGGTCCATCACATTTCCAATGTATTTACATGATCAAATATACATGGTTGTATATTTTTGTATTGTGGACAGTCGATTTCTTAGGTTTTGAAGGGTGTATTCTGTTCAGAATGTTTTTGACAATATTTTGATTATGGACCTTATAAAACTTGATGTCCACCTTCCATGTATTTTTGATAATTTCAATACATTGGAAATGGGATGGTCTCTCATACATTGTATTTACATTATCAAAATATGTGGTTGTATATTTTTTTGACAGTTTATTTTTGAGGTTTTGAAGGGTTCAATGGGAGTCATATAGTCATCTAAATATGTTTTTTTCAATATTTTGATTATGGACCATATAAAAATGGATGTCCACCAACCATGTAGTTTTGATAATGCAAATACTTTGTACAAGGGTCCATCACATTTCCAATATATTTACATTATCTAATATACATGGTTTTATATTTTTTATTGTGTTTTGAAGTGTGCATAATTTTTAGGGGGAGTCAAAAATTCACCTTAATGTGTTTTTAGAAAATATTTTGATCATGCATCTTATAAAAATGTATGTCCATGGACCATGTATTCAGAACCCATTATATACATAGCACAAGGGACCATCTCACTTACGAAGTATTTAATTGGTGTCAAAGACATGGGTAGTGAACATCAAGTCCTCAGGACATCAAGTCATACAGGAAGGTCCCATCTGCAATAAATTAAATTGCATCCATATACATTCATTTTGGTCAGTCCTGTCTTATGCTTGTTATACATAATTTCGAATGAAAAGTTATGTATATTTTTTCATTTGTAATGCCTTGAGTGCAAAAAAGGTGTTTCAAACAATAATAGTGATTTTAAATAATAATTAAATTCATTTAAGTTATATGTCCATAAACCTAGTCTTTTGTGTCCATTAAATACATTGCATGTGGTATCCTCCTGTGTTTTGGGATGAAGTGGCATAATATATTTGGTAAGTGGACAAATACTCTGTTTATTGACATTCCCACCCACTCCTGTACACACCCCCTGAGTCTGGGGCCCCTCGGGAATGAAGTGGCATAAAATAATTGGTAAGTGATCAAATACACTGTTTAAGGATGCCCTTCCCACTCCGGGACACTCCCCCGGGGCCGGGGCCCCACAAGGATGAAGTGGCCTAATATACTTGGTAAGTGGACAAATGCACAAAAGGGAGGACCTTATACTGGTTTGCTCGTCCCTCGAAGGCAAACTGAAGAAAGGGTCTGTGTTGAGGAGGGATCGATACGTGCATCGATGGCCGTGAACCCCCCCCCTTTGGGCATGATAAAATAAGGGCTGTAAAAGCCCTTGTGAGACTTGGCTCTATTGCTAGAAGGGTGGCGACCTCTGCCCCAAAGGACCGAGGCATTCACTCCAGTGGAGAGGACGCCACTGAACCTGGGCGGCCATCTAGCAAACTGGATCGTGTAGCCGAGACGGATCTTCCTGATGAGTCATCGTGACGGGTTTGAAATTGCTAACCAGGCTTCTAGCCTCTGCGCTAACGGCACCAATGGGACGATTGGTTTTATCAGGCTCGGGGTGGGTGGTTCACGGCGAGACAGAGCAGATGCTCCACCCCTAATACCGGGAACCACCACACATACATGTTTGCCTGCTTTCTCTCGATGGAGAACAAGGGAATTTGAGATACTCACATCCCACTCTTTGACCGGAAAGACTTTCAACACCCGGCAGTCACGAGTGCCAGATGGGCTGTGTATTAGAAAATGACCCAGGGAATGAGGAAACTGCTCTTTTATGGACAAATTGGGTGCCGGGGCAACCGGCGATGATACGAGGGTACCCACCTTGTGCTGACCCATGCAGGATAGCTATGGCGTGCAGGGTGGAGGCGGCCTGACCCATGGCAAAGTCTTTGCCAATAATAATGAAGAAAAGCTGGTGGAAACGCTCCCATATCCACATCCAGATCGCTCGTGGTGTTCGCCGACCCCAACGTCTCAGTTTCAACCCAAGATGGACCTTTTCGAGAAGCAGCCTCAGTGTCTCTCTGCTTCATAAAGAAGGAAGAGAGCCACGACCACAATGTTATCATGGGCATGTTCTCACAGTGAGAACAAGACTCCTCCACAAAAGCTGCCTAAGCATGCTGGCGACCCAAGCACTCGAGACAGATTTCGTGGCCATCCGGTGGGGAGAGATAATGGCCACACCCAGTAGCACAAAGGCAAAAGGACACCTTTAAAAAGACACCAATCATTTGTGCAAGCACATTTAGAGGAAATATACTCTTTTAGAATATACTCTTTTACACCCGTGAACTCAGCCACTGAAGAGCCCAGTGGAAGCACACTTGACCATGAGAGGGTGACCACTGATATGCGCTGTAATTCCCGCAGACAGCAAGGTGACAGGACGAACACACACATGCACTCGGCTCAGAAGAACAAATCTGAATGAGAGGTGCATGCTATCTCCTTTTATATCCATATGTCCGTTGTGGAGAGCGGCATGCAAATTCCACTCTCCAATTTTCATCGGCCTTTTCTGAATAAATCAAAGGTGATTGGGGCTCTCAAGAGAGAACACTTAGTATCACTACATCGACACAATGTCGAGTGAGTGACAGAAAGGGAAACATAGACTATCAATTAATTGCCAACAAAAGCCTTCATCAGCAAACTAACAAAGGACAATGCATCTATGTGAACTTCTGCAGTTAATCCATGATGGACTTCAAAGACATTAGTCATTAATCTCACAGTTCATACAAAATATTTGTTTAAACACTGACCCTTAACACTTTCTTAGTTTACACATATTTAACCATGACATGCACTGCAAACAAATAACTAATATTGGTATTATATTCATACTGTTTAGCCAGAGGGGAACTGGCCCCACACTGATCCTCATTTCTCCCAAGGTTATATTTCTCCATTAACCTACATATTATGGAGTTTTGAGTTCCTTATCACAGTCGCCTTCGGATTGATCACTTTGGGTTCTAAATACAGTAATTTAACTCTTTATTTATTTATTTTTATACACAATTTACAATTCCAAAATGATGACTATAGATATTACAGTTTCATTTTCTGTTAAAGCATGATTTTCTAAAAGCTGCTTTCAAATTATGTGTGTTGTGAAAAGCGCTATTCAAATAAAAATTACTTCACTTGACTTGAAGACATAAACACTATGCATGTTAACATGATTTTAATGTGAACAAAAAATCAATCTCTAATCTTTTATGTGTAAAGATATAGCCAATTTTACAATTTTACAACAAACCCTAAAATGACTGTAAAATTATGATTTAAACCTCTTTATAGCTCAAAGAATCAATATAAGTGCATTTATAAAATAATAAACTTCACATTTCTGCCTTCCTGTAGGGATGATTTGAATTTTTTGATGATAGAGATGATTTCATTATTTTTGTTTTTGTTTTGTGGTAATCAACATTATGTAACAAATGCTGTCAGTTGAGCTTAATTTGTATATAACCTGGAATATTCCTTTAACATGGGCCTATTAGCAATAAGCAACAATCCACCCAGAGCAGCCTAGCAAATACATAGCAATGCAATAAACAACACCACTTAGAACACCTCAGCAACCGCATTGGGTGGCTAAAAAGGTTAAAAAGGTGCTATATAAGTGCAGACCATTTACCACAGCAAGAACCACACATATTTTGTTCAGAAAATGTTTAAATAAAATGAATGCAATTTATAATGATGGTGTTATAAGTATCCCAATGTGATAACTATAACTGTGTTTGGAGTTTCAATTCAGCTTTTCCCAAAATACGCTAGAAGGAAGATAGAATGAATAGTAATGAGGCCTGATGAAAGGGGCATAACACCTTTTTCTTTCTGTCATTTTTTATGATCTATTTCCACACACAGCAACTGCTCCAACAACTACCTTCGCCAATTTTGTGTGTGACTGTGAGCTTGTGTTTAACACCACCTGATTTTAACACATGTAAATAAATTCACACATTCATTCTCTCCAGCATTTATTCACATCACTTTAGCACCTCCAACTGCAGGTGGTCCTAACAGCTATTATTTGAACACCGCAATACAATAAAACAAAATAAATAATAAAAAAACCTCTACAAAGCTATATTTAAATATCTTTGTCAAGAACCGAAGCATTTCCAGTTTCACTAATGGATGTGCTCTATTTTGCCAGCTCTGTCTCAGTTTCTGTTGTCTTTGTTTGTTTGTTTGTTTGTGTGTTTGTGTGCAGCAGTATTGAGCATACTTTGAAACTGTCATTGTCTCACATGATAGGGTTTGCCGATAGCTTTAGCATGTTAAGCCCATACTCTTCTGCTACGTAGAAAAATCTGCATCCGCTGTGTGTATTGTGTCCAACATACAAAGTTATTTTGAACAAGCACAACATCCAAGCACTAAGTGCTATGCTTCACTATTGTATTATAAAATGTAATGTAATTGCAGAAGTGTGTGAATTGAGGCACACTTTGTAGCTATTTTTACAGACTACAATTATCTAACTACATTGTGTTGCTGCTAGCTTTAACATGTTTAGTTCCTCCCCTTCCACTACATAGTAAAAGCTGCAACCATTGTGTGCGTGGTGTCTAACATTTATTGTTTGTTTGAACAAGCACATGATGTAGGCACTTGTAGTGCACTACTGTATGTCTCATTACAGTACTACAATATGTTGTGGACTGCAGAAGTATGTGAAATGAGACACACCTTGGATCTTGTTAAGTTACAAGATAC
Organism: Moxostoma hubbsi; assembly: GCA_032164185.1. Classification (NCBI taxonomy): domain Eukaryota; kingdom Metazoa; phylum Chordata; class Actinopteri; order Cypriniformes; family Catostomidae; genus Moxostoma; species Moxostoma hubbsi. The sequence continues at coordinate 17,030,330 of JAVLUX010000215.1, read as the reverse complement.
TCTCAATAAAGTAGTTATCTACACTACAATTAGCGAACAACATTGATGCTATTTATATGATATAGTGCATATCAGAGTGACGACATTTCATGAGAGTGCATTTGATTATTGCCTGTGTTCGCTCAGTTGTAAAGCTGTAGATGAAAAACAAAGCCAAAGCAAAGTAGCGCTACTGCTACTCTTTGGAAAAGGCATCCGTTTTTGATGGATAGAAAAGCACAAGATGCAAAAAAAAAAAAAATGCATGAAACAATTAAAATTAAATAGGAATTGGGCAAATTGTCTGGCATATTCATTGGTCAATAGATCCTGCTGAAAAGAACAGCATTGCAGGTCACCAGCTTATGTTGTGTTTTGGGTGCTGGTCAACATCATGGGATGCTGGTGTGATGGTGTCCCCACCAAACTTTTAAACTAGCTTGCCTACGTTAGAGTTTCTTGCAGTGAAAGTTGAAATCTTTTATATTTTTGGTTGCAAGACAGCGTTACTTTCGCAAGCCTCTGCAATTTCCCCCTATGTCCTTGTGATGCATCATCTGCATTTAAATTAATGGATTTGCAGCATTCTCTGATCCAGCTTAAACTCTAGCGTGTAGGCACCCTTAGTTACTTCACAATGCTGGCAAGTAAGAGAGCAACTTTCTTTCAAGTATCTTTAGAAAAATGAGCCCACACATAGGATTGCATGCTTGAAGATCTGAATTCTGTCTTTTTTTTTTATTGCCAGCTATTTGAACCCTTTCTCCACCCCCAGCAAACAGCATGTGTGTGCTTCTACCCTATCAATAACTTTGCCAATGCTGTGAAATATGATTCCGAACACTTTTTTGACACTCTCAGAGATTTTTTGCAGTTCCAGCAGCTTTCCTCTAATTTTGTCTCTTCTTTCATCGCTCCTGTTTTGATAGAGACTGAAAAAACGTTCTGCCCACCCACATGCTTCAGGGCCTTGGAAGTGTCTGCTTATATTCTACAAATTGCTCATGATTAAAAAGTAAAAAATCGAACAAAATGTTAAAGAGCGTAGGTTTGGCTTGAACCCAGTGGGGATGCATTTTGAGCACTGCCAACCGACCACACGGAAGTACCCACTTATATAAGCAAGTCTTCCAGAACCTCCCAAATATAAATTGTGCATGGGTTGGTGAGTGCATGTGCACAAGCAAGTGATATATACAGATTGTAAGGTGAATACATAAACAAAGTCCAAAATGCTAAGTTTTTAGTAATGAAAATACTATGAAATACAAACAATACAACAATCTTTCCACACCCTAAAAACTTGGTGTTATGACAAATATTAACATCAAGAATTTTTTTGTAAACCATCTTGAAAAAAGGCAGCATGTTTAGTTTGCGCTCTGTAAAGGAATAATTCACCCTGTGTGAATTTTTTTACTTGACACGGCATCTAACAAAAAAGGCGCCTTTGCGCGAGACAGTCGAAGATGTTTGTCTAGCCTAGCATATGCTTACATAGAACAACACTGGAAAAGTTGGAAGGACGTAAAAATGCATTCAGTGTAAACGACCCCAAAGGGTGGTGCAATATCACCCAGCAGTTTAAACCTGGTTGCCCACCAAAGCTAAGCAGGGTTGAGCCTGGCCAGTACCTGGATGGGAGACCTCCTGGGGAAAACTAATGTTGCTGCTGGAAGTGGTATTAGGGAGACCAACAGGGAGTGCCCACCCTGCAGTCTGTGTAGGTCCTTATAACCCAGTATAGTGAGTAGTGACACTATACTGTAAAAAAAAAAAAGCACTGTCTTTCAGATGAGATGTTAAACTGAGAATCTGACTCTCTGTGGTCATTAAAAATCCCAACATTTTCCCATCGGCCCTTATCTATCATGGCCTCCTACTAATCTGCATCCCTGAATTGGCTACATCACTCTACTCTACTCTCCTCTCCTCCAATAAGCTAGCGTGTGGTGGGTGTTCTGGTGCATTATGTCCAGGTGGACCAGTGTGCAACATCCAGGTGGATGTTGCACACTGGTGGTGGTTGAGGAGGTTCCCCCTATACTATGTAAAGTGCATTGAGTGCCTAGAAAATCGCTATATAATTGTAAGGATTTATTATTTATTATTATTAAAAACGGGGCATCAAAATAATTCAAATTTTGCAGCTAGATATGGCAAAATATAATTGGACTTGCCTACAAGTTCCTATAGACATTGTCTATGAAGAAACCTATGTCCAGTGGGTAACAAGAGTCCTGAAATTCCCCATAAAATTCTGTCTCCGAATCCAGCTCTGGCCAGAAATGACAAGTAAATGAATTAGATTTTTAAAAGGGGTTTACGGCAGCTCAAAAAGGCCTTGCATAATTATTATTTTTCTGTCTAGTTTTCTTGTGATCTCGACATAACTAAGGTTGTTTTCTCGTGATCATGATTACATTTTCTCGTGATCTTGGCATAACAAAAAGTTGTTTTCAATAATGCTATCTGGAGGCAACAGCTAAACGCACTGTTGCATAATGGATGACCGAATACGTCATTACTTTGATCAAAGGACTCACTCAAGCTGAAATAGCTGTATGCCTCTCAGTCATTGACAACTTCCAGATTAGTGTCAGACACCTTAGAAGAAGACTATCACGTCTACAACTTTGTCGTAGACAATACAGTGACCCTGAACGTTTGGTCAATTTAATTGCCAGCCAACTTGAGGGACCGGGAAGTCTGCATGACTGCAGTCCAGCCAGCTGATATTTAGACCGAGTGTGTGCATATTTCAGTTATAACGGTACTTTGCGTAAAGCACAGAAAGACGTGCTTCTAGATGCCCGTTGAGTGCAGAAGAAAGTGAGTATTACTATATTAATGAAAAGGTGTTTATTAAGTGTTTGTGACGTGCTGCCTGGTGTTTAGTAATATGTTTGATTTAGCCTATGTGAAAGGTGAATATTTTATAACCAAAGTGTAATGAATTAACATAACTTTACATTTACATATTACATATACCTGTAATAAATTTGACTTTTCTGCCAAGGATCTCTCATTGTCCTTCATACCTTGTAATAAATTTTGAATTGTAAATCCTTTAGGTCAGTTAAATACTGTATAGTTTTTTGAGAAAATTAAATGCAAAAACAACTTTTTGTTATGTCGAGATCACGAGAAAATTAAGTCATGATCACGAGAAAACAACTTTTTGTTATGCTGAAATCACGAGAAAATTAAGTCATGATCACGAGAAAACAACCTTTGTTATGTTGAGATCACGAGAAAACGTGACAGAAAAATAATAATAACGCAAGGCCTCTTTGAGCTTCCGTAGGGGTTAGATCTGAACTTTTACATTAATTGAAATTGAGAAAAGTGGTGACTGTGTCTCCAGGAAAAAAGAAAAAACAAAACAACTGACAAGCTAAAAATACACTAAATGAGCACTTTATTAGGAACACCTGTACACATATTTATTCATGTGATTATCTAATCAGTCAATCATGTGGAAGCAGTGGAATGCATAAAATAATGCAGATACAGGTCAGGAGCTTCAGTTAATTTTCACATGAACCATCAGAATGGGGTGATCTCAGTGATTTCGACCATGGCATGATTGTTGGTGCCAGATAGGCTGGTTTGAATATTTCTGCAACTGCTGATTTCCTGGGATTTTCATGCACAACATTCTCAAGAGTTTACTCAGAATGGTGCTAAACACAAAAAAATCCAGTGAGCGGAGATTCTGCAGACGGAAAAGTCTTTTTGATGAAAGAGGTCAACGGAGAATGAGCAGACTGGTATGTGCTGACAGAAAGGCAACGGTAACTCAGATAACCACTCTGTACAATTGTAGTGAGCAGAATAGCACCTCAGAATGCACAACACATCAAACCTTGAGGCAGTTGGGCTACAACAGCAGAAGACCATTTTGGGCACGTTATAAGGACTATAGTGAATGTATAAAGGCTGCAGTGGCTATGAATGTCTAAGCCCAAAAATGCATGTTACTTTACATAGATGTTGTTGACATTAAACGTACATGAGTACTGTGTTTCGACAGCTAGGTCTCCCGTGTGACAGTTATTAGCTTCTCCTGTACTTTTCCATGTCTATCACATATTCTTAGTATTGATCAGCTGTCCGCTGTCAGATGCCAGAGGCGTTATGTCAGTTCATCAATGACATGTATCTACTGATCAAAGAGAGAGGGAGAAATAGTCCATAGCTATTCTAGTGTCCTGGAGCATTGGTCTGACCACCCATTTTCTGTGTTCAGTAGGAAAGGTCACACGGGGCATGTGGGACATGTTAAAGAGAGCTACAGTGTGGACAGCCTTACTTTCTGTCTTGTTGGAAAGACCAGTTAGACCAGCATGAATTTCAAATCATAAGTTCTAATTTGGTTTAAGTCTTGATGGTGGAACAGAATGTTGATCACCAGCAAAACTAGCCTGCATGGTCTTTCTAGTGAAGATAGTAAACCAAGGTCGTCTTGATATTTATGAATAATGACCACATTCAAGGATTCATTTATATTTTACAGGTCATCTGGGGATTGCGATTCATCTTTGCTTCTTTTTGTATCAATCTGCATACTCTACAAATAAGCTAATAAATACACAATATTTAATGCCCATTTATTTATTTGGCAAGTAGTTGTGTAAAGAGCAAGCAGTACAATTTTCAATATATAAACACCTACAGAACACAGACGCCAACCAGAGATTAAATGTACTGTATCTGTTTCTGGAGACTCTGCAGTCTCTTTTGTCACATAAAATAATGTAATTTCATCTAAAATAATTATTTTCATGTCCATTTATTTATTTATTTATTGGCAAGTAGTCCTGTAATAAGCAAGAGTATGAGCAGTCAGTTGATTATTTTCACAAAATAAACCCAACTGAAGGTTAAATTTAGTTGTTTCATTTGGCAAGTTGTACTGTAATAAGCGGGATAATGACAACGGCAACCATAGGAGGAATTTTGCTGTGGTCTATTTTTACACATATAATGTAAGTTTATCTCAAAACTTTATTTAATGTTCATTTATTTACTTATTGGCAAGTAGCCCTAAATAGCTGGAATAATGAGCAGTCAGTTGATCATTTTCACAAAATAAACACCAACAGAAATCAATAATTACTTACTCCAGCATCTGGACTTTCTGTCCCTATGGAAAGACCAGCTTAGACCAGCATGAATTTCAAATAATAAGTGCTAGTGTAAGTTTAGATGGGGGAACAATAAAGCAATGTTGTTCTCCAGCAAATCTCGCAAGCATGGACTTTCTAGTGAAGCTAGTAAACCAAGGAATTATTGACATTTATGAATAATGACTACATCCAGGGATTCATTTTTATGTTACTGGTCATATGGGGATAACGAGTCATATTTGATCTAATTATGAGCAGTCAGACTATAATTTTCGCAATATAAACACCAAAAGAACTCCGACACTACCTATAGGTTGAATTCAGATGTTTCTAGAGACTCTGTGGTCTCTTCTGTCTAACATAAAACCGTAATTTTAATTTTATTTTATGTAAATTTTATTATTTAATTGGTAAGTAGCTGTGTAATAAATTGGATAATCTACAGTCGGCCAGTCAATGGCCGGTCAATACAAGATTATTTCATAATAATGACCAGTGGTTCTCAATTTTTTTTTGGTCACGCCTCCCTATGAAACAAGGGCTGTGTCTTGTTTCGAAGGCTGCACACTCTGCACCTATCTACTGAGGTACTTCAACTTGGGAATTAACATCACTTGCGTTTTAACATCAGATTTACAGGCAAATTGGCATTATTATTTTTTTAGACATTTCCGTTGAAGCAAAGAATTGTAGGTTGTGAGTGCCCACGAAGGATACACCTCATGCATCCTCTGAATTCCCGTGAAAGAAGGTCACATTTGAAGGCTGCACTTGAAGTGTCCTAATCGCTTTTCAGAAACGAGACAGCCTCGATGACGTATGCGGCCTAGAAATGCGACCTCTGGAGGTCACAGCCTTCCAAATTAGACACAGCAAAGAAAAACTTTAGAATTTTTAAACCACCAAATTTCCAGTAATAATAAATGACTGTGATTGGCCCATTCTGGCCAGTGCTGAGAAAAAGGTACCACATGACAATGCCATCTTCTGTTTAGGAAGCAGACCTCTGGACAATAATTTACCCCTGCCCTGATTAATGATATTTAAAAACTCTTATAACCGCTGAAATAAAAACGGACCTGTGACCAAAACATTAACATGGTGTCCCTGGGTATGTGCCAAAGCCCACACCAAAAGGTCCACCAACTGCCCTTCTCCACACGTTGTATGTTATTGAAGGGCTGATAGTGGTCGCAGAACACTCTCTCCACCTGACGATCGCCCGCTCCTGCACATCTCCCCGTCAGAACATTGCTTCACGCGCACTCACACCCATCTCTAAAAAGTCACTCATATCATTTGTGCCTTATATTTAAATTCTTCTGAAGCCACTGACTTAACGCTTTGGACTAAAGCTGCATGCAGGAATAATTGCTGTGACTGGCAAAAAAGGCAGGAGAAAAAGTAGAGGAGAAGAAATCATGCACATTGATTCTTGCATTTATTGCCACCACAATACCCCCCACAATACCTCCGTGACCCCCCCCCCACCCCCATGGGGCGCCCCCACACTTTGAGAACCACTGCCACTAAACATCATGTTAAACCTAAATTAACTTTGTTTGGTCATTCGACATGTCAGTCAATATTTTACTGTCAGAGTGGCCAGTTCTTAGACAGAACAAGCTGCAAAGTGTCTGTCTGGCTGACAGCAGTGAAAAGTCTGGCTCTGCAAGACTACCAGGAAAGAGGTGAACTGATGCAGCACAATGACAGTAACTATTAAGAGGAATATAAGAGGAAAATGAATTGCAACCTACTTTGATTAATGGTCAGTCTGCAGGGTTTGCAGGGCACTCATTAGGAGCTGTTTTGGTCTGCTACTCTCCGGACTGTTACTGATATTCACCTTGAAGATAAAACACCTGCAGTTAGACATTCATACTCTACTCATACAACAAAGTCATTATTTACTCACCTTCATGTTGTTTATAACCTGTATGACTTTCTTTCTTCCATAAAAAACAAAAGGAGGTGTCAGGTAGAAATGCCTGTCTTAGCCACCATTCAATTTTGCAGTATTGAAAAAATATGTAATTTAAGTAAATAGTGACTAAGGTTGTCAATCCCTAACATTTTGCCTAATTATCCTTTTTTTTTTTTGTTTTCCAAGGAAGAAAGAAACCATACAGGAATAACATGAGGGTGGGATTTACGCCACGAGGCCCCACCTGCCGGTTCATCCAACGTGATTGTCTCCTTGGTCCTACTCTTCTGGAGCTTGGGGCTGTGGCTTGCGCTCCCCAACCCATCACGATGGCTGACCGGGACCGTCTGACTCGGCTGTGTGATTCAGTTCAACAGGCACCTGCCCAGGCTCAGTGGCATCTGTTTTACCTCAAGTTCAGGGTGAGAACGCCACTGCCCTGCATGCGGAGGACACGACCCTTCTATGGAAGGATGCAGTAGAGTCTGTCCCAACAGCCAATATGAAGAAGGGGTTCTACAACCACTATGGCAGCGCAAAACAATGCAATTGATGTTAGGTCTCTCGGGAAGCATGAGTTGACATATTGGGAAGGTCTTGGTTACATTTGTAACCTCCGTTCCTTGATGGAGGGAATGAGACAATGTGTCCCTCCTGCCACAACACTGAACTACCCGCTGAAATGGCCGGGACACTGTCTCGGCTCCTCAGCACAAAACCTGAATTACTGGTTGTGAGCCAGCTACTTTTATACTCTTATGTACTTGGGAGCGGCATGCAAATTTCACTCGGCAAATCCCATTGGCCTTTTCTCAATGATCAGAGGTGTTTGGGGCTCCAAAGGGCAACCCCTAGTGTCACTACAGTGACACAAAATCTTGTTCCCTCCATCAGGGAATGGAGGTTATGAAAGTAACCAGGATGTTCTCTTCAACTCAAGGACTGAATATTCAGAGAGAAACACACAGATGAACTTTATTGCAAGGAAAATGGATACTTTGTCGTCAAAGACCAGCCACACAAAAGTACAAGCAAGTTCTCTCCATATGCATGGAGAGTAAGATAGTTACACAGAAAGAGTGTCCAAGTGTCCAAAAGCCTCTCCAAATAAATAAAACATAATTATTGTACATAAGAACTAATTACACATGCAAATGACAAGGTTTGCCTAGCATGCAGACATGATTTTAGTTATGAAATTTCACAGAATGAGTGCCATTTAAGTGGTCATTGAGCATGTTTACATGCACATTCTTACACCAATTATGCCTAGAAAGCCGACAAAGCATGCAGTTATGTAAATGCAATAAGGTTATGAAGGTTATGAATAACCTGATCGACACAGGTTGATTTTTGCCCATTATGCTGATTTTGTGTGCCATGTAAACACCTTATGCGGTGGTCTTACTGGCTCATCCTATGTGTGCACGTGTTGAGTGGTGGCCTCTTCACGGTCAAAAGTATGTCAAAAGTAGAGAATAACACGATAATTTCAAATGCCATGTAAACATGGATTTCTTGCCAGATTTTTCAGATTGGGATCAAATCACCGAAATGGATGTTACATTGTGTCAACATGACCCGCTATTGGGTTAATATGTAATATATTTTTTCCTGGGCAAAAAGTATGTATGTTAAATTAAGTAATAAATTAAGTTTATGTAAAATTTCTGAAACGAGCCACCAATGCAGTGTTTGTATATAAGCATTTTTTTATATCATCTCTGGCAGCACATACACTGTACATTCAATACATCAACATAGAACTGTGCTGTAAGTCTTTCAATGATGATGGAAATTTTTTGCCTTTGTGTTGTGGCACTGGGGGCGAGCTGATGGGTAATAATATTGATGTAATAACTGGGAGCATGCCTCCCTCTCTCTCTCTCTCTCCGCTCAAGGTCAGTCCAAAATGATACAGTTGGTTGCTGTGATATAAATCGCCTCAACTCTGGCTCTATTTAAAAGGTCAACCGCAAACACAACAGCTATTTTATTCTATAAGCTATTTTCCTTACAGAGCTTGCTACTATTATTATCATTCACAGCTGTCCTACTGCTTCACTATCTAGCAAGTCAGTGACTTTACAGGGAGCTTTGTGTCTATGAAGGCACCTCATAAGGAGACTTGTTTTGTACAGCCTTGCAAGGCACCATAACATAATGTCTAATGATCTAAAATAAGTTCAAATAGAGGATGGCCTGGGTAGTTCAGCGAGTATTGACACCACTGGAGTTGCAAGTTTGAATCCAAGGTGTGCTGAGTGACTTTAGCTATGTCTCCTAAGCAACCATATTGGCCCATATGCTAGTGAGGGTAGAGTCACATGGGGTAAACTCCTCGTGGTCGCGATTAGTGGTTCTCGCTCTCAATTGGCCATGTGGTAAGTTGTTTGTGGATCGGGGAGAGTAGCACGAGCCTCCACATTATTAGCTGGGAGTCTCCACGGTGTCATGTATAAGGAGCCACGTGATAAGATGCGCGGATTGACGGTCCCAGAAGTGGAGGCAACTGAGACTTGTCCTCCGCCACCGGATTGAGGTGAGTAACCATGCCACCATGAGAACCTATTAAGTAGTGGGAATTTGGCATTCCAAATTGGGTGAAAATGGGATCATCTGTTATGAGTGTATCAGATGACCCCTCCCTTTCTTCATACGGGGCACCAGTTAATATTACTATCTTAACAATTTTAGAACACTCCCAAAAGAGCTGTTCGATAATTTCGAATTCATGTAAACTAGAGGGAGTTGGTCAGCTGATATAACTGAAGGATTTGTGAGAGTCTGGACAACTAGTAGATTATTTGATCATCAACACAATGAAAACACAGTTGTAAAAAAAACTAAGGTAATGTGTTAACAATAGATATGCAAGAGTACATACCACTACGATTTATAATGCTAATAATGAATATACACTGCTAAAGGATAATAAATGAATAACCAAAAGGAAAGTACTGAATTAAACAATAAAACAAATAAATTATCTGAACACAGAATGGATAAATGCAATTTGACTGAATGTAGCAATGGGAGAGAATTGTATGGAATGGTCCTTATGGGAAACCACCTAATGGCTCTGGAAAACTGGTATTAATTAATGCTTATTTATCATTATATTATCATTTATCATGTAACAAGCTGACTCCAGGTAACTCTTATCTAAGCAAGTTGGAAAAACATATGCTGCATGTATAATCTAATGCCAAAGTCTCCAGAAAGAGGTTTGGTAAGTTTATATTTACGTTCCACACAATCAGGTTATCAGTCCAGCAGTAGATATCTTCCACTGGTGATGTGGGTAGCATGCAGTGGGAAGGGCGTAGAGTTGCGATCCAGTAGTCGTTGCCATACTGGGCTGGAGGATGCTGAACTTCGGTTGTGCCAAGAGGGTCTTTAAAGAGTGGACTGGGCAGCTGGGTCAGTTAAATCTTCACAGGTTCCTTTGCAAGCTTGCTGCATCACTGAAGAGCCACGTGGGACAGGCAGTGTCTGCCAATGCAGAGGTAATTTGTGGACTGGGTGGAGTGCCGGAGGAGCCGTAAGGATCAGATATGGTCCCTCAATGCTGGGGCCCTTTTTCAGCTAGGGTGCAGCTGAAAGCAATATAAAAGGCTTTGCTCGCAAAAGTCTAAACTCAACTATCTTGTAGTCTCTTTCCTCTTCAGGTCAGAAACTCATGACGTGGTGTGTCTGTTGGTATCTCCTTCCCGTCGAGTTGGAAACGCAACAAGGGTGTGTCTACCCGTGGGACATATTTATCCCTTTCTGATCAGGAGGAGATTGAAATCTAGTGCTTTTCTGATCCTGGAGTGTGATTGGCCACCGGTGTCTGAAGTAGCCACGTTGTTGCCCACCCTAGTGTGGAACTCATTTGCATAGCATAAAGTACAGTGTTAAAGCGATGTCTGTAACATTTTACCCAAGCATTATTTCTTTACCAAACCTCTCAAATTATTAAAGGCATCGTATGGAACAGATAGGGACCAAACAATATAAGAAATGGTTAAGTCATCGTCTATGCATTTGTTTATCTGTTAATAGGTCTGTCCTGTGAACTGTTGTATTAACAGTCAATAATCGTTAACATAAAGTGTGCTTTGCATGAAGATGGAGTGTATGTGTTGCAGTTTATATTAATTTAAGGCCTCCAAACATAGGTATGAGTAGATATATGTGGCACTCCACTGCTGCTGCATCTGGGAGGTCCTGAAGGAATTTTTATGGTAGTTCTTGCCTAAACCTTAGGAATGAGTTTGATGAGTTAATGTCCACCTGTAGTCCAATGAGAAGTCTTTCCTTGGTGATGGTGGGTGCAGAAAGAAGTGTCTGGCAGTTGTCTTAGCATCTTATCTGATGTTTCTGAACATTTGTTTATTTTCATTGGCCAAGAATCCAATCACAGTGTGGCACATCTTCTTCCACAGTAGAAGTTAGAGAGTACCCCTGCCATAAACTGGTCCCTGGAATACTATCTCAACTGATGTTCACCACATCTACAAAAGTATATTACGTGGTTCATGTAAAACAGTTCAGGTTCACAGTACAGGAAGGAGGACACAGGAACAGGGTTCGACACTCAGGTAAGGCTTATTTTAATTCCAGATTAATCAATACACGGGGGTAGAACATAGACGTGGACTTGTTAAACATAAACTCTTTAACAAAGAACAGATATGAAGTGTCTCGCTATATTGCCAATACTGGACTGGCGACTCTCTCTCTCGAACTGGAGGCACTCAGGCTCTTTTATGCTGCTCTCCGCGTACTCACTGAAATTAGAGACAGGTGTTAGACATAATTTAGCTCAAGTGCAAGCGCCCTTACCGCTTTCCCTCTCCAGACGGGCGCTTGACCACGCCCCCGCTGCCACAGTTCATTACACATGTCGCGGCAGTGTTGAGGTGAAATATACACTGTGTGGCAATAAAAGCAAGTTAAATATTAAACAAACAAGGTTTTTAAGGGTAATTCCCTATTGAGTTGTATTGCTGAAGACACTAGTACTGCGACACTAGTGCCCCCTGAATGGAATTGCAAAAATAAACAAAGTTTTCAAAACAGATTTCCAAATGTGCCTTGTGTTAAAGGAAATAAAAGTAATTGTTGCAGTAGTGCCTCTAGTGTTCTTTTCACCAGTAAAGTGCCACAATAAGAACAACGATCCAAGCAAAAATTTATATTAGTGTGATGTTATGAGACCAGGTTGGTTATAATCTAATCAGTTCGCAAGCACAGGATTTTTGGTTACCAAATTCAGCTGAGGACACATCTATACTGCCTTCAAAAACAACCAGATAAAGGCATACCTACTTAAGCATACTTAAGCAAACTGTCTGCGAAGGCAGAAATGTTTAGCTTTTGCACAGCTGGAATGCTTTATTGACCAATTAGCATCCAGGAACGGAACTATCCATTTAATTATAGATTATAATGTGTAATTCAGATTCAGAACACAGATTATAATGCATTTAGCCATGACAGTAGAGCTACCTTGAACTGAATATAGTAAATGTTGATGATTAAAATAAATTGTTAGCTATCAATTAACCTGATAAAACTAACTTTGGTGCAGGCAGGGGAGGGGCAGAGAGATCTACAGAATGTGTAGCTTTAAACCACAGTTTAACCTGCAGATAACAAAACTTTGCTTCCCAATGTAGTACATATGTGTTAAATAATTATCTTCAAGAGAGAACGTGAGTGACAGTCTAACAGATGTAGAGTAATTTCAATGTTTGAAATTTGTTTTGTAGACAAAAATATAATTGTTAATATATTTAATTTTAAAACTAAAATTTAATAAAATGTAAAAAAAAGTAAAGCAGCCAATAAGTGTCCAACATAGATGGGAACTCCTTCAATACTGTTTAAAAATCATCCCAGGGTGATACCTCAAGAAGTTGGTTGAGAAAATTCAAGAGTTCATGTCTGCAAATTCTAGGTAAAGGGTGACTACTTTGAAGATGCTCAAATATTTATTATATAAATATTTAAATATAATGCTCAAATTAATATTTAATTTGGATTTTGATTAGTCAAAACATAATTCCCATATTCCCAGTCATGTTATTCCATAGTTTTGATGACTTTACTTTTATTCTAAAATGTGAAGAAAAACAATTATAAATATAGCTGCAAGCAGCGATACTGGGGACAAGCCAATTACCAGCACCATGAGCAGCAAAATAAACTTTGTGAGTCAAATGAACAGTGTATGAGGAGTCAGAAAAAGTAAACTTTCATTCATAAAAACCCATTTATTTTTAAAATAGCTTAAAATAACTACTTTTGTCCAGTGTCCATGTGGCACTGTTCTGAAACTGTTGAAAATATCTGGGCATGATGGTTATCATGCAAGAAAGTGTTCAAGATTTATAAGCCAAAATAGCTATTTTTTTATCTCCTGAACAGTAGCAGACAGTGTGCCAAAACGCTGCAGGTAACCTTGGGACTTAATGGTGATGACACATACAAAGTTTCATCCCAATCCCTCAAAGTGTTGCGGAGATACAGCCTCAAGTTTAATTTTGCGCATTCTTTGAAGAATTAATTGAATTGTCATTCGAAAACGGTATCGTGAATAGTTCTGTCGAGTGTGCCTCTAGATGATTCAGGCTATTTTCGTGCAAATCGGACAAACAGTATAGGAGGAGTTCGAAAAAGTAGGTTTTTAAAACATTTAACAACAGCGGACAGGAAATTTGCTCGATCATGACATAATTGGTTTCATTGTTCTTGGCATGAACCACGGAGTCTATCAAGACCAGACTCATGACAGTAGGCAAAAGGAGTCAAAAGGTATTAGCATTTTTATGTAATAGCATTATCATTTTTGACCACAAGGTGTTGTTGTTCCGAAACAAAGACACATTCCCGAGTTTCATAATGATACGCCAATTTGTTCATAAAATACAGCATTTTATGACTAAATTCAAAATGGCCGACATCCAAAATTGCCGACATAGGTATTTTTCATATTGATGGACTTGCTAAGCCCCACTGAATCTAATAAGACCAATTTGATGATTTTATGATTTTTTTTTTCATATCTCATGATCAGTTGGGGGCAGTGCAACAAAACGCTGCAGGTAACCTCAGGGACTAATGGTGATGACACGTACCAAGTTTCGTCCCAATCCCTCAAAGCGTTACGGAGATACAGCCTCAAGTTAAATTTTGGCGTTCTTCGTCGAATTCGTTAAAGCGCCGTCTGAAAACGGTATGGTTTATCAAATCATCTCTTTGATATCTGAAAAATAAAACATAAAAATATAGAATATAATATATTCTATTATTTTCTAATTGTCTTAAAAATGTTTTGGAAATTTGACACTATATGAGCATTTTGTAGATCCATTTGTGATAGATATATACGTGCCAGGTCTCTAAATACCAGAGTATGTAATAATGCATGGCAAAATAGCCATACATTTAGGGGTTAAGCAATTGCTTGTGGTGCAGGTCGCTTTTTTGTTTATAAAGGCACGGTTAGGTTTAGGGTTGGGGTTTGGGTGTATGATTATTAAAATATGCATTTCTGTTGAATGTATTACAGTATTTAAAAATAAAAATACTACTCACCATACACAAAATACAACATTTTCACCCAGAAACTGGAGCTCACATGCGCCCATACATTTAAAGGAATATTCCGATTTCAATACAAGTTAAGCTCAATTGACAGCATTTGTGGCATAATGTTGATTACCACATTTAAAAAAAAGAATAAATCGAGGTGATGCACCCAATGAAAGTTCATCTGGCCAGTTTTTGGAGGGTTTAAAGGCAGAAATGTAAACTTATAATTTTATAAAAGGACTAAAATGATTTCTTCTGTTAAAACTCATGTATTTTTTTAGTTGTAAAGTTGCTTAAATGGTCATTTTTACAGTCGTTTTAGGGTTTGTTGACAATAAATTGTCATGGCAACTAAGTTGTAAAATTGGCTTTATCTTTACACAGGAAAGGTTATGATTTTATCACACTAAAATCAAGTTTACACGCATATTGTTTATGTCTTGTAGCTATACTTACGAAACAGTGAGTATTTTAACTTTTATAAAATTGGCCCCATTCACTTCCGAAAAGGATTTCGGTATGCACAGACTGTTTTCAGCAGCAGTTCTTTCGATTTACTATCATCAAATTCAAAGTGCAATCAGTCTTTGATAACTGTACATCTTGTTCATGATGTGATCCATTACACACTACTGCAATTTATATACAAATACTTACCTCTCCAGATCATACATTTGTAGCGGCAAGATCCTTTTTTGTTCAAATAGAATATCAAAAAATGCATCCCAATTGTGTTTGAATTAAAAAATAAAAAAAATAAAAAAACAACTATGATCAGATTTTCTGCTCACGTTAATAATGTTCTGGTAATAAACAGTATAAACCCCTTCAATGTCCAACTTCCAAGCTACTTGCTGACCTTCAGCAATAAAATCATCTGGGGGGATTTCTAGTTTTGTCGCTTCGGATTACTTGCTCTCAGCATAGACAGGGTATTAGAGATCTTTTTATTGTTCAATAAAGCAGCATATTCCATTTGTCTCCAATGTTTATACTCAAAGAGAGTCTTTATTTACCAATAAAACCAATTCTGTATGAGCCAATAAAGGATTAAGCATTACATCTGTCCCATTACAAAGTATGAAGTGTTCTCCATAATCTTTTCTTCATGGCTTTTTCTCAGAAAGCTTTATTGGATAGAAAAACAAGCTGCACATGCATAAACGCACTACATTATCATGTTAATGTCAAAGGTTGTGGCACAGTATTTTGGCACAGTTCATCAGTCACTGGGTAATATGGCTAATACTAATTCAATATTTTGCCCAGTGTTTGTTTTTTTCAACATGTTAGGCTGGTAAATGACACTTTTGTTGCTGTTTATGCATTTACAAAATTGTCAATTTTCCTATTCAGACTACCATGATCAACATATTTATGTGCCAGTTCTGCTTATGTTAGGGATGCCTCCGAAGTGCGTTTAAAATTGTTTAACGCACACCTAGCCATGGATTATCCTGATTATCAATTAATTGAATGAACATTACATTTATATAGTGCTTTTCAGGGGTGTAAATAACTCACGTTACTGTAATTATCTACTTTTTCCCAAGAGTTGTACTTTAAGTAGATTAAAAATTGTATACTTTTACTTGGGTATATTTTAAGTGCTGTAACTGTACTTTTACTGCGCTATTTTCCCACCGTCTGTGTTCGCTACTTCCCTGTTCTGATTTTATTTTTATCTATCAACGTGATTGGCTAGGGAGAGTCTCGTTACTCCAATCAAAGTACACGTAAAAAACTTAAACGGCAGATGCAGATCAGGCACCAACTGTTATGGATGTGGAGAATTCCTCAAGCACATTTTACAGCTGAACATAATCGGCCACAACTGGAAGGTTTTTTCACAGTGAAAAAGGCCAATTGCCTGATTGTGTCATGTGAGTTTAACTTGCTCAAGCCAGATATCATCATTAATACTGCCTCAGATTTTAAGAAACATATTGGGGTATATTTCATATTTCTGCTTACTAGATTCTATGTGTCTATAACGTAGCCTGTAATTTAACTATATATCACTGAGATTATTGAGCTGCTATGAGAGATTTAATGCAATGTTATGAATACTTCTGGGCAATAAAATTATCTAGAGGTTTATCTGAAAAAGAGAAATGTCCTCGATCAAACTTTTGAGTAGTTTTCTATATTTAGCATATGTTTTACATCTAGAAAAGGGGTGTTCATTATATCAGTCACGATATCAAGAGCACCACTGGTTGGTTGATCTAGATGAAATATAAAAGATTGACTTTTTATTTCCTGACGTCTGTAGCTGCGTGTTGTTTAATTGACAGGCAGCTAATGTTTGAGCGCTAATGTGGTTAAGCACCAAATTGGTCAAATACACTTTATAATTCCGCCAATACCCATCTTGATGAGGATTTAATGTAAACGCAGTTGTTTGTGTCTAAATTGAATATAAACAGTGGGACAAAAAGCGTATTTGCATCAAAATGTAACCGAATTGAGCACTGTCTAATAGGCTATGTCATATAAAGGCTATTAAACAACATTAACAAGGAAATGAGAAAACCACTCACTACTTTTGGCCAAATAACTTTAGTAGCTTTAAAAGTATTAATGTAATTGAATAAATCTAAACATTTTAATAATAATTATATTTTTGAAAATATTGTTCGTTTTTTAATAATACCGACCCCTGATGTAGAGAGTGTATTAATTGGTATTATAAATTACCAGGAATGTAGAGATGATAGAATAATTAATAATTATGCTTAGCCTTTATAAAGATCAACAATTGTACAGCAATACTTGAGCAGAAAATTCCACCAGTCACAAACTTCAGAAAATTGTGCATCACTCTTTAGAATGAGAACACAACTATTTCTAGGCTTAAAAGATACAAGAACTAAATAAATGTGGAACATTGTATCTCAAAAGGAGGACAATGTGGCCCCCCATGTGCTACTTAAAGAAATTATTCACACAAAAATGTTAATTATCTTTTTTACTCACCCTCATGCCAACTGTCTATGACTTTCTTTCTTCAGAACATAAATTAAGATTTTTAGAAGAATATTTCAGCTCTGTAGGTCCATTCAATGTAAGTGAAGGAGTGCCAAAAGTTTGATGCTCCAAAAAGCACATAAAAGCAGCATAAAAGTAATACATACAACTACAGTGGTTTAATCCATGACTTCAGAATTGGTATGACAGGTGTGGGTGAGAAAAAGATCAATATTTCCATATTTCCAAAAGTCAATTTTTGCTAGAAATTATTCTCTCTGCCCAGTAGGTGGCGATATGCATGAAGAATGTGAATCATCAAAAACACAAGAAGAACAATATGAAAGTTAAAGTGGAGATTGACTGAGCAGGGAGGAGAATTAATAGTAAAAAAAAGGAATTCAAAATTGATCTGTTTCACCACATCTATCGTATCGCTTCTGAAGTCATGGATTAAATAACTGGAGGCACATGGATTAGACTACTTTTATGCTGATTTATGTGATTTGTGGAGCTTCAATATTTTGGCACCGATTCACTTTCATTGTATGGACCAAAAGAGCTGAGATATTCTTCTAAAAATCGTATTTTGTGTGCTGCAGAAGAATGAAAGTCATATATATCCAGTATGGTATGAGGGTGAGTAAATGATGAGAGAATTTACATTTTTGGTTGAATTATTCCTTGTTAAGCGTGATTTAGCCCTTGTACCAAACAACTTTTCCCATGGCTGCTCTACCTCCTCTATTGTGCAACAATAACACACTGTCGGCATTAAGGGAAATTTAGACCCTACACATAAACTGATTTTAATGTAATTCATTCATACATTACGATTTTAAATGGTGATCAGTGTATAACATTTTAATCTTTTAATTTCTGTTAACATGTCTCCCTTTTATTTTTTGGAATCAGATTCATGATGTGTTTATCATAGATAAGAGATGTATTTTTAAATTTGGCATACAGTATTCATTATAATGGGGCATAGGTTTTGCAATTCAGTACTCACAACACACTACTCGTGAGTACTTTTAAATTAGCTACTCTTTTACTCTTACTTGAGTAGTTATTAGGACAGCTACTTTTACTCTACTCACACTACATTTTTTGGTAAGTAACATTACTTCTACTTGACTATGATTTTTCAGTACTCTTTCCACCCCTGGTGCTTTTCTGACACTCAAAGCACAATACACAACAAACAGGAGATTCTCCTCAATCACCACCAGTGTGCAGCATCCATGATGCACACCACACACAGGTATTGGTGGAGAGTAAAGTTATTGAGGCAATTTATGGATGGGGATTATTAGGAGGCCATGATTGATTAGGGCCAATGGGGGTAATTTGGCCAGGATACAGTGGTTACACCCTTACTCTTTACATGAAACACTCTGGGATTTTTAATGACCACAGAGAGAGTCAGGAACACAATTTAACATTCTTCATCTGAAAGACGGTGCCTTTTTACAGTATAGTAAAGCCCTGTCACTATACTGGGCATTAAGACCCACACAGAGTGCAGGTTGATCACCCCCTGCTGGCCTCCCTAATACCTCTTCCAGCAGCAACCTTAGTTTTCCCCAGGAGGTCTCCCATCCAGGTACTGAACATGCTCAACCCTGCTTAGATTCAGTGGGCAACCTGTCTTGAGCTACAGGGTGATAACAGCTGCTGGCTGAGCCATGCTGGCTTATACCATGGTCACTTGCCAAAATTGATCAGTTACAGCTGTGATATATTTCTTGCAGTGCAAATTTTGAATGAAAGAATAAAAAATAACAGTCAAATCAAATCAAATCAAATCACTTTATTGTCACACTACTGTGTACACGAGTGCAACAGCAGGTGAAATTCTTGTGTGCAGTTCCGAGCAACATTGCAGTCATGACAGTGACGAGACATAAACCACTTTACAATAAACAACATATTACACAAAACAATTTACATAACAAACTTACACAACAATTTACATAACAAATGTACACATACCTACACAACAATTTACATAACAAATGTACACAATACACACAATGTAGAATACACACACTAGATACGGGTATAAATATATATATATATATATATACACTAAATTGGGAGAATATATTGACAGAGTGATGATTAATAAAGTGCAGTGCTGATTGTTGATCGTGAGAGATCATGTGTTCAAAAGTCTTATTGCTTGTGGGAAGAAGCTGTCATGTAGTCGGGTGGTGCGGGTCCTGATGCTGCGATACCGCCTGCCTGATGGCAGCAGTGAGAGCAGCCCATGACTCGGGTGGCTGGATAATCCTCCGAGCTTTCTTCACACACCGTCTGTTATATATATCCTGGAGGGAGGGAAGCTCACCTCCGATGATGTTTCTGGCCGTTCGCACCACCCTTTGCAGGTCTTTGTGGTTGTGGGCGGTGCTATTGCCGTACCAGGCAGTGATGCAGCCAGTCAAGATGCTCTCAACAGTACTGGTGTAGAACAGTGTAAGGATGTGATGGTTCATTCCAAACTTCCTCAGCCGTCTCAGGAAGAAGAGGCGCTGGTGAGCCTTCTTCACAACGGCCTCAGTGTGGACGGACCATGTGAGTTCCTCAGTAATGTGGACACCGAGGAACTTGAAACTGCTGACTCTCTCCACCGGTGCTCCATTAATGGTGATGGGGCTGTGTTCTCTGTCTTTCTTCCTGAAGTCCACCACAAGCTCCTTGGTTTTACTGACGTTGAGGGAGAGGTTGTGCTCCTGACACCAGCGTGTCAGAGTGTGCACCTCCTCTCTGTAGGCTGTTTCATCATTGTCAGTGATCAGACCTACAACCGTCGTATCGTCAGCAAACTTAATGATGGCATTGGAGCTATGTGTCGCCACGCAGTCATGTGTGTAAAGGGAATACAGGAGTGGGCTGAGAACACAGCCCTGCGGGGCTCCAGTGTTGAGGGTCAGTGGTGAGGAGATGTTGCTGCCCATTCTAACCACCTGACGTCTGCCTGACAGGAAATCCAGGATCCAGCTGCACAGAGAGCTGTTTAAGCCCAGAGCCCGGAGTTTCTCATCAAGCTTGGAGGGCACTATGGTGTTAAATGCTGAACTGTAGTCTACAAACAGCATTCTCACATATGTGTTCCTTTTTTCCAGGTGGGAAAGAGCAGTGTGTATTGTAGATGCAATAGCATCATCAGTGGAGCGGTTTTTACGGTAGGCAAACTGCAATGGGTCCAAAGAGGTGGGCAGAACAGAGCAGATGTGATCTCTGATCAACCTCTCAAAGCATTTGCTGATGATGGGGGTGAGGGCAACAGGACGCCAGTCATTTAAACAAGTGATTTTGGCTTGCTTCGGTACAGGCACAATGGTTGATGTTTTGAAGCATGTGGGGACTACAGACAGGGAGAGGGACTGGTTGAAAATGTCCGTAAAAACACCAGCCAGTTGGTTCGCACATGCTCTGATGACGCGGCCCGGAATGCCGTCTGGACCTGCGGCTTTACGGATGTTCACCCGTCGAAAGGATCGGGTTACATCCGCAACAGAGACGGAGAGTGAACCATCATCTGTAGTATCGGCCGCGAGTGCTCTCTCCGCGAGGGCGGTGTTGTTGTTCTCGAAACGAGCATAAAATGTATTAAGCTCGTCCGGGAGAGAGGCAGCGGTGTTCATGGTGGAGTTTTTATTCTGTTTATAGTCCGTGATGATGTTAATTCCCTTCCACATACTTCTGGAGTCAGTGGTGTTGAACTGACCTTCAATTTTGTGCCTGTACTGGCGTTTGGCTGTGCTGATGGATTTACGGAGGGCATAACTGGCTTGTTTACGCTCCTCCGCGTTCCCGGAATTAAAAGCGGTGGTCCGCGCAGTAAGTGCCGCGCGAACATCGCCGTTAACCCAGGGTTTCTGGTTGGGGTAGATCCGTATGTTTTTCGTCGGAACAACGTCCTCTACGCACTTCCTGATGAAACACGTTACGCTATCAGCGTAAACCTCGATGTCGTCATCGGAGGCAGACCGGAACATCTCCCAGTCCGCGTGATCAAAACAGTCCTGTAGCGCAGAGTCTGATTGGTCCGACCAGCACTGGATCATTCTGAGGGCGGGTGATTCCCGTTTCAGTTTCTGCCTGTAAGCGGGCAGAAGCAGAACGGAAGAGTGGTCAGATTTGCCAAATGGTGGGCGGGGGAGGGATTTGTAGCCATCCCGGAAAGGAGAATAGCAATGATCCAAAACCCGGTCCCCTCGTGTGTTAAAGCTGATGTGTTGGTGGTATTTTGGCGCTATTGTTTTGAAGTTGGCTTTGTTGAAGTCCCCGGTAACAATGAACGCGGCCTCAGGGTACGCGGTTTCCTGCTCACTTATACTGCCATACAGTTCCCTAAGTGCCCAGTCTGTGTCGGCTTGTGGGGGGATGTACACAGCAGTGATAATGACCGCTGTGAATTCCCTCGGTAGCCAGAATGGTCGACACAGAAGCATGAGAAATTCCAGATCAGGAGAGCAGAAAGACCTGATAAAATGTACATTCCTCTGATCACACCATGATTTGTTGATCATAAAACATACACCTCCACCTCTGCTTTTACCTGAGAGGTCTTTCGCTCTGTCCGCTCGGTGCACGGAGAAACCCGTGGGTTCGATGGCCGAGTCTGGAATCTCCGCGGACAACCAGGTTTCCGTAAGACAGATAACACAGCATTCTCTCGTCTCTCGTTGGAAAGAGATCCGCGCTCTCAGCTCGCAGAGCTTGTTGTCCAGAGACTGAACATTTGCCAGTAGTATACTGGGTAGCGGGGGGCGATTTGCGCGACGTCTTAATCTGATGAGAACGCCGGCTCTTTTTCCTCTTTTCCTTCTGCGTTTCCGCGGCCTGGCAGCCCAAACAAAGGGCTCCGCTGGCGTGTTTGTAAACCGCGGGTCGGCATTGAGGAATGTGAAGTCCGGTTTTCGGTGTGTGATTGCCGAACCAATGTCCAAAAGCGTTTGTCTGTCGTACACAATAAGGCAGACAACATCCAAGACAAAAAAACACAGAACTGTAAACAAAACAAACAATAAACTGCAGTGTTTTGACGGAGCTCGCGACGCAGCAGCCATACTCGGCGCCATCTTGAGACATTTCGTTTTATCTAATGGCCGTTTTGAATCTGCTGCTCTGCCTATTCTAAATCAGACAGAGAAAAAGTAGTGAGACCACACACTTGTCAAAACTGTGAATTTAAATGCACATTCCAGAAATTATAATGTCCAAAGAATCTAGAGGGTTTGGCACTACAGAGAAAATGTTTTATTGAATTTTTCTTCATTGTTATTTTCACATTAATGTGGAAAAATTGACGTTACAAACGTGGCAGTGACAGTAAAAGTAGCACTTACTGTATAATAAGGGGAAACCCATTCAAAACACACCCTGCAGATTTGGACCTCTGAGACATTGGTATGGTATCCATCAAGGCTGGATACTAATTAGTAGGTTCTCTCACCCTCTGTGCAAAATAAGCTGAATTTCCTTATATTAGCTATGCTGATAAAGGTGGTTAGGTAATGTTTTCAGCTGCTATAGCTCACTCGGCTTGCTCTGTAACGTTATGCTGCAAGGGTTACAAACAGCGCATTAATATCGAACAGTGATTAAAACTGACCGGAACCACCAGTGCATTCAAAGGTTTGAACCACACGCATTCCAGCCAATAAGAATCGAGTATTAGAACAGACCACAGTATAAGGTTAAGGTAATATTAATACATTCCAAGTTTGACTTTAAGGACATTTGTGTTATTTTTGTGCAAAATTAACAATGTTGTTACTGTGCTGGGTCACCAGTCCATGTCCAATGTAATCTGTTTCCTGAAGCAATACAAGCTGAAAACCACTGAGATAGAGCACCAAGACCTTTACTGCCTCCATATGTTGTAAATATGATAGAAATCACACATGTCTAACAGGACTGTATTAAGTCTTTGTATTTATTAGCGTGACAGATTTTGGATTTGTTCAAGGATCAACCCTGTTAAGTAAACCATGTGGTTTAACACAAATTCTGATTTGTGCTGACATGTGTCATCTTTGATGCCTTTGTGTTAGACATTTCAAACGCGCTATTTGTTTTAGCGTGGCTGCATGTTTTAGATAGAAACTCACCACACATACTACGCCTGAAATGCCAGAGTGCCCCCTGATGGCAGCTGGAGGAACTGCATTATGCTGTTGTTGCCTCTCTGTAGTGGGGTGGGGGCACTATATGAATCACTCTCTCAGTTGGTGAGGGGGTGGTTTGTGTACTGACAGAAAGCAGATGTTCACTGCTTTTGGAGGACACGCAAAGTGCTCTGAGAGAGAGAGAGAGAGAGAGAGAGAGAGAGAGAGAGAGAGAGAGAGAGAGAGAGAAGAGCAGACAAATCAATGATGTTATAAAAACTGTAGAACAGCTTTTATGATGGATTTCTGTTAAGCCGCAGGTGAAAATGAGAACGCTAAACTCACTTATACACACTCCCTATTTATTTGCTCAGACTCATCAAAACCTTGAATGGAAGAGACAAACAAACAGGGAGAAAATTACTAAAACTATCATAGACAAGAATCCATGCAATTTTTAAACTCATTCAGGATAACATAAGACAGATTTGTTTTAAATAATACTGACATTAGTAAAAATAAATAAATACATTTCACCATTATGCAGCCAAAGCAGATGGGTCCAGGATGCTGATTGAAAATGTGATGCCTTTATTGTAAAGATTTGACTTAGTTTTTTTGTATGTTTTTTGGATTTTCTCCCCAATTTGGAATGCCCAATTCTCAATGTGCTCATGATGGTGTAGTGACTTAACCTCAATCCAGGTGGCGGAGGATGAATCTCAGTTGCCTCCATGTCTGAGACTGTCAATCCACACATCTGATCACGTGACTTGTTGAGCGTGTAACTGCGGAGACCTAGCACGCGTGGAGGCTTCACACTCACCACACGCTCCACTGAGAGCGAGAACCACATTGTAGTGACTACAAGGAGGTTAACCCAACGTGACACTACCCACCCTAGCAACTAGGGCAATTGGTTGCTTTGGTAGCCTGACTGGAGTCACACCCTGGATTTTAACTTTTGCCTCCAGGTGTGGTATTCAGCGTCTTTATTTTCTGAGCTACCCAGGCCCCCTAAAATTTGTTTTTGCTGCTCTTTAAGTAATAAAGCATGAGAGACCATGCTATATTGTGAATACAGTCACAAGGGCATTACTAGGCATGATGTGGGCCACTTCAGCCATGACTAAATTCACAATATGGCACATCCACCAGCAGCTTATTGCTTTTATAAAATGCTTAAAATGCATTAAATGCTATCCTTACGCCAGAAAATATCATCCCTGGCAGTATACAGCATACAGAATGTTGCTAGGCAACAAGAATGGGTGCAATGGAGTGATACAAATAGATGTTCTGTGAGGAGGTCAGAGCTGTGCTTTATAATGAATAAAGCACGGCTGTTGACCAATCAGAATCCAGGACCAGAACTATCTGTTTTATCAATGGGAATAAAAGTCCTTTTCGTAAAGGCAAGTTGCACAATATTTTCCAATGTCGTTTCCTTGTTCAAATTATTACATGGCATGAGACAATCTGTGAAGATTTTGCAAGACAAACCTCTGACAGAAGGTCTATTCACACAGAGTCCATAAAAAAGATACATATAAAAGCTATTTCACTCCTGTACAGTAGATGGCACTGTTGCGGTGCTGTTGTTATACCAGTCTCCTGTTCGCACCCTTCAGCTGTTAGAGACTAATATAGTAAACTTTGTTAAAGCATTTGTTTTCCTAATTTGACATAAATGTTTCATTATGTTCTTTTCATGATGTTAATGATTTTGAGGATATAATCTCTTTTTATGTGAGTGAGATGAGTAAAGAGCACTGTTTCATACTTATTTGCACATTTAGTTTGCAACAAGTAGGTCTATATTCCAGACTTCCAATCTCAACTATTTTTATAATGCCTGGATTAATGCCGGGATAATATTGCACATGTTCCAGTGATATAATTACACATGGAATAATGTGCATTGAGAATAACAGTATAGTATCAATATTATGCATATATTAAAAATAATATAAAAGAAATCACTGCTCACAGTCTTTTCTTTATTTAAGTTATTATATGCCGGTGTTTGCCAGGTAATTAGTGCAACCAGACGTTGGATTGAGCAGCTGCAGCGACTCTCCAAAAACTCTCAAAAACACCTTCATGTGAGGCATTATAAAGCATATAGATCCATGTTTAAAAATAAATAATAATTTAAAAAAAGATATCCTCCGCTGCATACTCCTGGTTGCTATTGATATGATAATGTTGGACTTTGTCATTGTTCAATGAGGCAGTTTAATTACAAAAAACAATTACAAAAATAAATAGAAATCCCCCACAGTCTGAATGTTTGACAAATTAAATAAGCGTTGCCACTGTCCCGTAAATACGGGATCATCCCATAATTAAAGATACAATTATGCGTCCTGCATCGAATCAATACGGGACACGATTTGTCCCGTATTTAAGCTGGTCAGATGGCGTCACGGTGAAATTGTTCCAGATCGCTAATCATTGATATAAGTTGGAAAATGTGCCTGCTTATGCTCTGAATAGCTCTATTGGAATCCATTGTTAAAAGCTTGTTTGGAATGAACATTTGCACCAAAAAACAGGTTTGGTGTGAACAGGCCTTAATACCTGTATATTGCGATTTTGTACTTACTTGTTTCTCATTAATCTTCACTGGACTTCAGTACTATGTGGAACAAGTGCACAACCTCCTGCTTTCCTTCAGCATAAGTACCTTATTGTTTGATTAAAATTCATTTGACCTGGTTTTAAGGAGATATTTGGAACAAAACTAGACTGATTCTGTTTCCAAATTTGTGGTCTGTAGGCTACCCCAAAGGTGCCCACAGGGAAGGCCATCATGAAGCAACACCATTAGGTTGCTTAATAATGGAGTCTGTGGTCACGCCATCTATTCATTTTTGGCCCTCAGCTGATTATGGGTGTCTATCCTCTCCAATTAACACCAAGCCTACGACTGGTAGAACATTTTGCAGCAGGAGAACATTTTGACTGCTTTTTACACTCCAGGACTTCCACAGAGAAAGATTTCAACAAAGTAGTTCCTCTCTGGTGGGTTTCCACCAGCCTAAATTATAAAGACTCAATCAAATAGCGATATACATGCCTGTGCTGGCATTTCGGCCTATTTTAAGGAACTTTGGGCTTTCTTTTCATATTTTTCTAAAATTATATTATTATTATTAAAAAGACATTATTCCAAAACAAATTAGCCTTGTTTAATGTGTTTTATGTAAGCTTATGCCATATTACATCATATCAATTAAATGATTTGATTCTCCTTGATCAGTAGCACAACATTTAATGGTTAAACCAGTTAAAATAAACAGTTCCTTTATATTTAGTGTCGGGAACTCGGGAGTCGGTTCTTTCGGACGGATCATTTAAATGAACTAGTTCAAATAAATGACTCACTGATTCATTTGAGCCAGGTCTGGACTGGTAATTTGGCATACCGGGCATTTTCCCGGTGGGCCGACGCACTTTGGGGCCGATCAGGGGTGGACTGGCCGTCGGGAGATCAGAGCGGCCCGGTGGGTCGGCCGCGAAATGTGCCGTACGGGCCGCGATAAGCAGAAAAGGACAGCAATGACATAATTTTAATAAAAAAAATGTGTTACATCTGCGTAATGCTTTTCTCAAAGCGCTTTACATAGTATAGAGGAAATCTCCTTAACCACCCAGGGACATGTTTACAATTTCTGAGGACCCAAGCAACCGACCAGCCCGGGGCCCAAATTTAGAAAATGTTTGCTTAAAAATGACATAACATTTATTTCAAATAACAATTTTAAATTCATCCTATCAGCCGTTGTAGCCATGTACATTCAACATTTTTAATTAAACATTACAACCATAGTTTTCCGCAGGAGGTCCGTACTAGCCATGCACAACCTGCTTGGCTTCAGTGAGTAACCAGGCGAGAGCTGCAGGCAGGGCTGGACCGGTAATCTGGCATACCGGGCATTTTCCCAGTGGGCCGACGCACTTTTGTGGCGTTAAAGGGCGGAATGGCCAACGGTAGAACCAAGCGGGCCAATGGGTCGGCCGCGAAATGTGCAGAATGGGCCGCGATAAGCAAAAATTAGCTGCCGTGTTATGCAGATCGGTTTTGGGGTATCTATGATTTACAACACATACCAAAGAACTATGGTTATTGTAGTAAAATCATGATACATTTTTGTAAAGGGATGTCACTCTAATTATATAAAGTATATACCTACATAACTATGTTAAACTTTTGAATTCTGAATAATAATTAAAAAAATCTGATTGTCAAAAACAAATCTTCATATATTGTAGTTTCAATGTAGTTAGCTACTTTTTGTTAGCAGCTTATAGTGTAGCTAGCTACTTTTTTAAAAGAGTAACTTAAAAAAGTAAGTTCTTTAAGTTATGCGTAGCCTGTAGCTTCAAAGTAGCTTCCCCAGCACTGCTTATTTAGTCTTATGGTGAGGCAAGTCACTTACTTTAGGCTTGTTTTTCTAGCCAGATCTGGCAACCGTGCCTTGTTTGCAATGTATTATAAATGCACAAAAAAGTGCAAGATACCGAAAGAGAGAGCAAATTGTAAAGAGGAAAGACTGTCCTTCATGGAACACCCACCTTTGTTTCAGTATTTCAGGAATCTCCCCACGTATCTGCTGGTGAAATCAAATTAAGAGAAAACCGCAAGGCCCTGTCAAAGCACAGAAGAGGTAATTAATTCCTGAGCTAAGGCTCAAACCCGCTCAAACCTCTCTGCCAATGTTCTACTCGGGGCTCCTGATAAGTGTCACAGTAGCTAGCCACCACCTTCACTCACATATGCCAGTCCATATTTCACAAAGAAAGCAGGAATACGTGTGTGTGTGTATGTGTGTTCAGTGTCAGTGACAGTGAATAACTAACTTAAACTAGTGACGCTACTAACTTAAAGGGCAAGTTTGTAATTTCTGTGCTTCTAGCAGCACCAAGTGGAATTGCAAAAAGGACGACTTTTTCAAACAGGTTTACCCGAACACTCCCCTACGTTTTCCATTGGTTAAAGGGAAAGTTTACCCTAACATGACAATTCTCTCATCATTTACTCACCCTCATGCCATCCCAGATGTGTATGACTTTTTTTTCTTCTGCAGAACACAAACAGAAATTATTTGAATATCTCAGCTCTGTAGGTCCATACAATGCAAGTGAATGGTGATCAGACCTTTATAGCTCCAAATATCACATAAAGATAAAAGCAATCCATATGATTGTTAATATCTAATATAAGTAATATCTTCAGAAGCGATATGATAGGTGTGGGTGAGAAACAGAATGATATTTTAATTATTTTGTACTTTAAATCTTCATTTTCACTTTCAAATGTGAACGTGAAACTAAACATGTACCAAATGTGACTTTCAGATGTAAACGTGAAACTGGAGGAATTAAATATGATCTGTTTCTCACCCACATATATAATTACACTTCTGATTATATAGATTTAACCACTGAAGTCTAATGGATTACTTTTATGTTTCCTTTATGTGATTTCTAGAGCTACAAAATCTGATCACCATTCACTTGCATTGTATGGATCTATAGAACTGAAATATTCTTTCAAAAAATCTGCGTTTGAGTTCAGCAGAGTTCAACGAGGTGGTGGTGGCGTAGTGGCTAGAGCACAGGACTGCTAATCAGAAGGTCGCTGATTCGAACCCCACGGCCACCACCGTTGTGTCCTTGAGCAAGGCACTTAACTCCAGGCTGCTCTGGGGGGATTGTCCCTGTAATAAGGGCTCTGTAAGTCGCTTTGGATAAAAGCGTCTGCCAAATGCATAAAAGTAAAGTAAATGTAGCAGAAGAAAGAAAGTCATACAAATCTGAGATAGCATGAGGGTGAATAATTGATGAGAGAATTTAAAATTTTTGGGTGAACTCTCCCTTTAAACATATAGAGTCCAGCCCAAAACATGTGTTTTGTCATGCTAGTCAGAATGCTCAAATAAATTTAGCAATGTTTTCATAGTGTTGTTTCAATTCTTTGCTGCGGTATGTGGAATATAATCTGCATACAGTGCCCCATGGTTATGGCATAGAACAGCTATATTTGGTTATTTCCAATTTCAGCAACTTTAGTTGTTTTATTGTTTGCTATAAAAATGACAGTGTACCAGACTGTGCTTAAAGGGCCAATATGAATTTTCCATTTGTATGCTATGAATAATTTATTAGAATGAATGTTTTGATAGTGTATACTGTAACTGATTGTATATAATGTTACATAACAATACTAACTAATGCCACAGGCTGTGTGGTCAGCTTGAAATAAACCTTAATTTCTAGAGCGTATGGTAAAATCAGGGGTCACATGACCACTGTCAACCTGGTAATTAACTGCATGACTGCAACTGACAAATGAAACAGAGATATGACTTAAGGCTGTTTAAATATGTTGAAGCTTAAAAGGAAGATATAAACATTAGCTCTGTTCCAAAACCTAGCGAGCTGCCTTGTTGTCTAGTGTCTACATAGGAAAAATATTTCTCATAAGCAGGCCAGATGTTACTATATATTAAAATATGGAGATCACATTTCTAAGTATACATTTAATATATGTGCATTATGAAAACTTACAAGCAGTTTACTATAGGTAATACACCTGCTACCTCCCAACGGATCTCATTGCAAGTTAAATCCCAAAAGCCTCCCACCTTATCTATGCAGACATATACTGTAATTCTGTAAGGCTGAGGAAGAGCACTGGCTGTAGTTGCTGTCTGACCAGTATTAAAATCCAGAACTGTCATTAAGCAGATGAAGACATAACCATTCAAATGCACCTCTCCTTTTCCCCAAAAGAGTGACTCTGTATTGAGCAGAACTATAAGGATTAGTTCACCCAAAAATGAAAATTCTGTCATTATTTATTCACCCTTATGTTGTTCCAAACCCATATGACTTTCTGTCTAACGAGGAACTCACAAAGAGATTCACTTTCAATATAGGAAAAATGTACGCGATGACGCATGCGTATAATAAAACACATGTAATGCAATTAACACATTTTCCAATTTTCACATTAGATATTGACATTTTATTCAGCTCTATTCTGAACACTGGCTGGAATAGGGCGGAACTGATGCACACACCACAAACACACACACAACAGTGATTCCATGTCAGTTATGGGGGAAAAGACCTCTTACGTATCTAGTACTTTGCAGCCTTTGTAAGGCAGAAATTAATAACCACAGAAACAGATAAAGTCTTAACTATAAGCTAAGAGCCAAAGATACGTGGCATAATGGCATTGATGAGGGACTAATGCATGTTCAGCGAATAGGTGCGAATTCGCGGCGGGCAGCGCGAATGAGCGAATGGAGTGGAGCAAAAATGCAAAAACTCGAGCGAGAAATTCGCATGACGCGTTGTCGCGAAAGCCTATCAGCATTGAGATGTCACTGACGTACTGATGTAGTAGCAGAAGAAATCTGGATAATGGAGGAAAAGGTTATCGTAGCGGTGTGTGGGCACTCACACACGCGGTCAAACTCGTGTGAGCAAAGCAAATATTTTATTTGCGTTGTATGTGAATGCACCATAAGAGTAATATGGTTAGTACAACATTCAAAAGTCGCCCGTTCTATGCAGCATTTTTCAAGTGGAGTTAAAAGTGGCATTAACGCTGGGTATCTATTGAATAGTCACAAACTGCCAGCTGATTAATATTGTTGAGAATGAGCGTTTAAGAGATTTAATGTCCATTGGAACAAATACTAGTTCTTTCATTTAGTCACCCTCCAACTTTGACTTTGGGAAACATGTTTTATTTGAATTGAGGCTATTTTAGTGCATTTCTATCTTTACATTATAGATGGCTGTTTGGAAAATGTAAAAAAAAAAAGTATTGTTACATATTGTTTTCTTTTCTTTCCTAACAAGGAAATAAATGGATTTTTAACAGGAAAAGAAGTATATACTTTATAGTACATTTTCAGCACTTTCAAAATCTGTGATTATGCACTATAAAATGTGAAAAATAACTGTGAAACTGCCAAATGATTAAATGTAAATTCATGTGAGTAATCATGATATATTAATTATTTTAATCGACTGACAGCACTAATTATATTTAAAATACAAAATGTATTCATTCAACACAGAAAATAATTTGCTGTCCTTTTCTGCATATCGCGGCACCGTTTTGTGGTCTGTTCTGCATAACGCGGCGGGTCATATTACCTTATCGTGGCCCATTTGGGCCATTTTGCGACCAACCCCTGATCGGTCCCAAAGTACGTCGGCCCACCGGGAAAATGCCGGTATGCCAGATTACCAGTCCAGCCCTGGTTGTCGTCCATTAGAGGGTGGAGGAGTGGCCGAGGACCAAGCTACGGCGTATCAGAGAACCGGCGAGTAAGTGGTTTTTTTTCTCTCTCTCTCTCTCCCACTGCCGCTCTGTTTTCTCCTTTCCCTCTCTTTTTTAAATGTTTTGATAATTTGTCACAATCACCGTTACGGCGTGTAGGTGACACATATTTTTGTTGTTTCCCTCCCCTTGTTCCCTCCCCTGAACCAGGTAGAAGTGTATGACCTGCCGGCAGACCTGCCCGGGGAAAGTGGTGGAGGGGTGTACGTCCCCCGGCCTGAGAGAATGGGGGAGGAATGTGGCAGGGAGGAGGGTGGGGCACTCCCGGCACCTAATCAGGCTAATTAACCCTCAAGAGTGATAAAGGCTGACTGAACACAGCAGTGCGACAGAGAGAGATATTTACGGGCAGCTGTCCGACACCTGTGTGTGTGTTTGTCTTTTTGGTTGAGTTTTATATTAAAGTATTATTTATATCGTCAAGCCGGTTCTTGCCTCCTCCTTTCCATTAATTCCTTTACAAAGAGAAATGATTCATGTGGATCCACGATGGACTTCAAAATGGATATAAACAGAATTGCGATTTACTTTAGAGTAAACCCTTTGTCTTAAAACCATTAACTTCAACTCAATCGATTACATCTTTTTATTCATCTTCCCCAAATACACTATGGGGGCAACAGAACATATTATAAAGAGAGAAAGAGAGAGAGAGTGAGAGAGACTGTTGGTTAAGCATAAAAGGCTTCATTGCCTGGATAATAAAAGAGTTGATTTAATTCTCGCTCTGTGTACGCTAAACACCAGGTTCATTAAGCTGCAGAGTGAACTTAAAATCATCATCAAAACACTCTTTCAGAGCTCATTGAGCACGCCTGATCAGAAAAGATACATCAAGAGCAGCGAGGGCGTGTTAATAAAGCACAGCCATGTTTTTTTTCTTTATCACAATGAAACAGTGCAAATGAAATCAATCCACTCAATTGGAATATATTTCACCTGAAATATAATCTTTACACAACTTTATCCAGTGTAGGGTTACGTGCTGTTGTCTACACTATATGCACCCACAATCCCTCACTCTGAATACACAATGTCGCATTATTGAAATATAGTTCTGGAACTCCAGGGGTTGTTATCCTTGAATTCATACAGTAATTACCAGAAAGTGATACTGATGTGTTTGTTTGTTAGTGTTTAAATCATGCTTATATTTTTATTATCGGTGCTCCACTCGATGAATATAGGTTGGGTGTAAAACAGCGGCACACACTCAGGCGGCTGACATTTTAGGGAGCCCTTTCAGAGTCATAAAGATGTCGGAGAGATGGATGAGCTGTTTGGACGTGTTGAAGACCTCTCCACTGGTCATTCATCGCATGAGCTCTTTCCACAGATAGTCTCTCTCTGTCTGGGCTCCTTTCATAATGCTGTGGTTCTCCTGTGCTCCATGGGACAGGTACGTGATCACCTTGTTCACCGGACCAAATGGAACGTACTTGTACACTGGGAATCCTGCCTGAACTACAGATATACACAGAACAAAACCATTATTTCAAAGTGTTTTAAAACTTTCAAAACATAAATCCCATGTATGTATACAAATGTACCATTGCATTTATAAGTTGGACTCAATGTGGCACTTTACAATAACTTTCATTAAACATTATTAATGATGCTTAACAAACAACATATTAAACTTTGCTGAGTAACTCATCGAACATTGTGGCGCCACTCACATTTAGTATTCTTCAGAATCTTCATTAGACAATTTATATATTCTCGTAACATTATACAAAGCTTCACAAATCTTAAATGCACATTCAAATAAAAATATTATGTAACTTCTTATAAATTCTTATATTTCAATTTTTCGGCAATAATTGTGATCTCGCTTTCTTCAAAGTATAGACAAGCATAATGTGCTTAAGCTAACAACACACAAACAATTATAATTTTTCATGTCTTTATTGAACACATCCCATTAAACATTCTAGCATTCTATTGGGTTATGGTTTTGCTCTGACTGGGCCACTCCAAAAGGTGGATTTGTTTTTTTTTTTAAGCCATTCTGTAGCGGATTTACTTCGATGTTTAGGGTCACTCTCCTGCTGCATCACCCGACTTCTACTAAGCTCTCGCTTACGCACAGCTACCCTGATATTATTCAGTAAGACATCTTGATACATTTGGGAATTAATTCTTCCCTAGATTATGGCAAGCGGTCCAGGCCCCGAAGCAGCAAAGCAGCCCCACATCATGATGTTCCCACCACCGCACTGCACCATTGGGATGATGTTTTCAAGTTGAAATGCGGTGCCCTTATACATTGTGCTGTGTGTTCTTCCCAAAACATTCAACCTTAGTTTCATCAGTCCACAAAACATTTTGCCAGAAATGTTGTGGAGTGTCAAGGTGGTCTTTGGCAAATTTCAGAAGTGCAGCAATGTTTTTGTTGGAAAGCAGCAGCTTCCTTCATGGTGTCCTGCCATGGACACCATGCCTGTTTAATGATTTCCATATAGTAGGCTTGTTAACCAGTTCAAATGATTACTTCAAGTTTTTATCTGTCACTCTAGGGTTCTTTTTTACCTCATTGAACATTCTGCAGTGTGGCCTTCATCCTGCGTGTATGGACACATCTAGGGAAAATAGCCACAGTACTAAATTGTCTCCATTTATAGACAATTTGTCTAACTTTGGACAGATGAATATCTAAGCTCTTCTCTTTTTAACCCTTTCCAGCTTTATGCAAAGCAACAATTCTTGACCATAGGTCTTCTGAGATAGTTTTTTTTATGATGGATGGTCCACGTCAGCAGATACTTCTTGTGAATAGCTAATTTTACAAATATTTATTGCTTTTTATAAATCAAAGCATCTCTAACCCACACCTCCAATCTTGTTTCATTAATTAGATTCGCCTGACTCTAATTAGCATTTGTTCTCATCATCAACTTAGGGGTTCACATACTTTTTCCAAACTACACTGTGAATATTTGAACGATGTATTTGATATGAACAAGAACAATACAATGATTTGTGTGATATTAGTTCAAAAAGATTAAATTAAATCATTAAATCTCCCCTCGTCCAAAAGGGCACCTTTTCATTTGTGAACGAAAGCCCTATTCTGTGCACATCATTGCTTGGTGGCACCCTTTGACATTGTGACAGAATGTTAATGATATTTGTTACTGGTACACCTTTGTCAAATGAGATTACACCATTAAATAGCGATTATATAGAAAGTACGTAACATTACTCATTTACTCACTGGGGGATGCTAGACATCACTTAAGATGGCATAGGCACGCTCCCGATGTGAAGGCTGTTCCAATAGGTAGGTATGTTAATTATGCTTCCTCCTAAGATATCTTGTATTGGCCAAATTCTAAGGTAACATCTTCCCTGTGTAGGCAATCCCAGAATGCATAATGATGAGCATGGTGGAATAATAAATCCTCTCACGGCACCCATATTGAAATCAGTTGCGTGTGGAATATAAAGGTTCAAGGCTCTCTCATTAACTTGCTACTAAGTGTCACAAATCAAACACTAAAATATCCATAAAAGATTTTAAGCCATGAATCTCGCAAACTTTGGCAATATAGTGAAGAGTTCTACCTTGGATGTGCGCATTGTAGCAACCTGGAAACTTAACAGTACTTGTGTAAACTGGGTAAAGCCATCTAATCAAATTGGAGCTAATAATTTTGAGAGACCTCTTGCCATGTTTGAGTTCAATATGGATTGGTTCATTAAAATAAATCTATTTAATTTAATAAATTGGTTTATTAAAAAAAAAAAAATGTATTTTTTGTTATATAATGCAATGAAATTCAGTCATTTTTAAGTGTGACCAAAAAGTGTCCAAATAATTTTTGGGCCACTGTGTGTTTGTGTAAATAAATTTTTATGAGAATTTATTTGAAATATAATTAACATTTGTAATCAAATTAGTCGTATATTAATATTTGCTAAGAAAGGCCCCCATATAAAGATAATCCCAAAAAAAATAATACGTAATAATTCAAATAATTATTCATATATTTATCATAAATAGAATAAATCAGATATTCAGATTAAAATATATTTCATTATTGTGGCCAATGAGTAAAGCCATTGATTAAACAATACATAAAGTGGCTTTAGCAGTCAGTGTAGACCTATTGTTTTTTCTATTCCCGTTTAATTTGCCCTGTTCTCACAAGATGGATTCTTGTGTTCCATCTGCACTATTTTTTAATTGTCGGTCTATGTACATAGGAGTCAGACTGATGCTTTTGGAGCATCATGCTGGTTTTCAGTGTTGCTGTGTCAAGTTAAAAGTAGTTGAAACTCTGAAAATCGGGTCTCAAGTTGAAACTTTGAAAATCGGGTCTCAAGATCTCTGCATTCTGTTGTGCAGTGTCCTGCAGTCAAGAACGTGTCCTGTGCGATCGGCTTTCATTCTGTGGCTCCGCTGCTTGTGAGGTTGTATTTGAGGTTGTATATAAATGTATTTTTGCCTTCATTCATTTGTGCTCCATCAGGCTCATTTTGGAGCAAAATACAGATGCATTTATAGAAGTCGAACCGTTTTTAACTTGACACAGCGTCTTAAAAACTTGTCGCACATAGCCAGAGACTTCAGAAAACAGCAAGACACATTGCAAAGGTCAAAGACGTCTGTCTAGCGAATGTTTGAATACAAAAACAATTAAAATCCAAGATGGATCCAAGAATGCATCCTGTTTGAATATATTCTCGCTTACGAGTGTCAAACCCAATTACACATTAATTTGTTTTCTGAATGCGTTAACACATTTACGCCCAATGAATTATGAGATTAATCGCAATTAAATATTTGTATCGAATGACAGCCCTAATATTGAAAGAGAGCGATAGACAGACAAAGCTTTACCTTCTAAGTATGTTAAATGGTGTCTAGATTGTGTGATGCCACCATGGCATTTGCTCTCTTGTTCCATTCAGTCTCCTCCAGCATGTAATCCAGATACCTGAAATACAACAGTAGCTCATATATCACCCTGCTTTCAACTGTTAGCCAACATTTTTAGTTGAATGTTGACCGCCAAACACACAAGCTTGTGAAAAGATCTGATTTATTTTGAAAGCTGTCAGAAAGTGCCTTAATCATAAGAGGCTTACCAATGGTGAGATAAACCAAAAATCTAGATGAATCTCTCTTGCCATCCAGACACACTATTCTGTCAGTGTGTCTGGATGGAGCTCAGTTCAAGGTAAGTATCATGTTCAGATAAGGATGTCTATAATACAAGCCTCTTAATACTGCTGATATGGGCACAGATCCAACTTGGCCATGTAATCTTGCTACTCAAAGAGAGGAAAAGCAAATCTGATTCGGAATCAGTGGTTCTAAACTAGTAGTTCACAACCCAAAAATGAATTGCAGGTCGGTTCTGTAATGCTAATAATGATGATGCCAAATTAATAAAATGCAACTAGCTATATAATTGTGCATAGGTAGGATAGAAAAAAAAATATAAATAAAATAGACTTAGAAACTTTAAAAAATTTGTGGAAAAAAATGCTTTTCATATCTTTTGTTGTTGATGTCAAAGGCTGTGCATCCAGTCAAACTCTGGTATTTTCGACCAAAATTATCTGTTACTTTATAATATGGCTAATTATAATAAAATAATAATAATGTATAAAATATGAAATATATAAAACATAAAATAATGTAATATATAATGATTTGACATATTTCAGCTTTTGCAGTATAACATAATATTAATAATTTTTAAAGTTTGATTTTAAGTGCATATTTGTTACTTTTGTACGATAAACAACTACTGTGTTGGGTTGCCACTTGATGTCCAATATAAAATGTGGGTCTTGAACTTAAAATAATTTAACCGCTCTCCTAGACTTCTCTTTTAACTGAGAATTTTGACACAACTCCACGACTCTGTTCCAAACTGTGGCATTTACAAGGAAGACATTTGTAAAGTTTCTTGCCTGTGATATATTATGTTCATGGTTTCATAGTCTGGATTGATGGGATCATTATATCCAATATCTGCTGCGCTGCTTCTCTCCTGGTACATGTAAGCCCCCCTCACCACCTTAGTTTTGTATGTGTCCATTTTGTTGGAGTGAGGAGGAAGATGGCGCCGTTCTGTGTGTTGGCTGGCCGTCGCTCTCATCCTATGTCGGTTGTTTGTTTTTTCTTTGCTTTGTTGTTATGTGTTTTCATGCACACAGTCAATCCCATTGGGTTTATGATCGCCAAAGTTTACTGCATATTCGTTCTGTTGGTGTGGACTTGTCTACTTGCGGAAAATGCTTCTTTCACCCACCTTTTACTCTGCCAGTCCCAGCGAGAGTATACTCACCTGGATGTGCATATTGAAAGAAAAAACACTGAAGGAAACGTGGTAGACTCGCCGATGTTTCAATGAGATCTAAGATAGTTTTGGATAGTTTGACATCTGTCTTCAGAAACTTGACTGTGAATGTATTGTTGAGGACTCTCATGTCTTCTGCCTGTTTTCCCAGACCTGTGGTCTCTGACTCCATGGATTATCATTAGAAAACCGCAGGATTGCTTCAGAGGCATGAACTCAAATCTACACCAGGGCTGGACAGGGAAGAGAAATCGGCCTGTGGTTTTACATTGCAACTGGTCCAAAAGTTGTTGAGCAGGGAGAGTTGTTGAGCAGGGGTAGTGCTTTTCTGCATATCATGGCGACGTTTTGTGGTCTGTTCTGCAGAACGCGGAGGCTCATTTTAATTTATCGCGGACCATTCGGCCCATTTAGTGGGAGACCCACCGGACTGTTCCGTTCTCCCGATGGCCAGTCCTCCCCTGATTGGCCCCAAAGCATGTCGGCCCAGCGGGAAAATGCCTGGTATGCCAGATTACCAGTCCAGCCCTGATCTACACTAGCTCAGGTCGGCAGGAGCTTCGGGAAACTTATCGGCTAGGCCTAATTCACGGGTTTCCAGCTCAGTAAAGATGCCATTGATCCATTTCAAATAAATAATTTATTACTTTTTGACAAATTGGTCTTTTTATTTATTTCAGAAACGTGGTTTAAAGATTTTAGCCCTAATTCTTGATTAATTTAGCCCTGTTGTTGAACATTCCCCAGCTGATTGTGACTTTTTTAGCACCCCCTGAACTGCTAGTCGGGGTGGGTTGGATTGCCACAGTTTTCAAACATTGTTTCAAGGAGATGGTAGATATCATTAGCCCTAGCATCATGTCTATCATTAATAGTAGTCTTGTTGATGGTTTGGTTCCTCTCTGCTTTAAGCAAGCAATTGTTAAGCATCTTTTGAAGAAGCCAAATTTAGATCTGAAGAATAATCAGCAGATCTCTAAACTGCCAAGTCTTTCCAAGATTTTGGAGAAAGTAGTTTTATCTTAGCTGAAGTATTTTCCTCAGCACCCATTACCTGTGGTGTTCCTCAGGGATCTGTTTTAGGTCTGATTTTGTTTTCTTTGTGTATGCTATCCCTTGACATGATTTTTAAGAAAATCATAAGTGGTATATTTAAGTGGTAGATCTTACCACTTCTATAAAGATGACAATCAAATATGTCTCCCCCTGCAGCCTGAAGTGAATAGTTCTTTTAATTGGTTGTTGTTATGTTTAGAAGGGGTTCAAGCTTGGCTGGGTAAACATATTCTCCAGTTAAATGAGAAGAAAATGGAGATCATTATCTTTGGATCTAATGTTTGTGTTGTAGATATTACCAATGGCTTAGGGTCATGAGCTCTAAATCTACAAAGCCAAGTGATAAATCTGGGTGTTGTTTTTGATTCAGCACTAAAATTTGACAGAAAGATTAAGGCTGTTATGAAAAGTTGCTTTTATCAACTAAGAGACATTGCCATAATGGAATCGATTTTATCCTTCAGTGATCTGGAGAAAGTTGAACATGATTTTATCTCTTCCCGCCTCGACTACTGCAATTCCTTTTACTTGGGGACTAGTCAGTCATCTATGTCACAGTTGCAGCTAGTCCGAAATGCGTGACCACATTTCACCAGCATTGGCTTCACTACATTGGTTAACGGTACATATAGAATTCAATACAAGGTCCTGTTATTTGTTTTAAAAGTAGTTCATGGTATGGCGTCTGGTTACCTCACTGAGCGTATACATTTGCCTTACTCATGTAGATCACTAAGATCGGCCAATCAATTACAACTGACTATTTTCAACTTTGCTAAAGCTCAAAGGGGATCTGGCTTTTTCAGTTGCTGGTCCGAGGTTGTGGAATGGTCTACCTCTTGAGATCAGATCCTCGACTTCTATTTCTATTTTTAATTTGTGTTAAAAAAAAATTTTTTATTGGCTTTTAATACTTTATGGACACTGGGTGTTGTCTTTTTAATGCTTGTTTTTATTTCCTACTGTTTTGGTTATTGTGTGATGTGTTTATAGCTGTTTTTATATTTTAGATTCAACATACAGCATTTTGGTGCAACAGTGTTGTTTGAAAATGCTTTATAAATAAATGAGACTTGAGACATTAGACTTGTCATCAAAACACCGACCCTCTCTCCTCGACAGCTCAATGTTTCAACAAATACCATTGTTTTAAAAGGAAAATGTCAAGGAAGCAATAGTTTTCTTGCACTTTTGAAATATAAGTTTGGTCTGCAATGTATACATAGTTTGACATTCACAACACGAAGCATCATTTACATAAAGAACACTAAAAGGTACATTAACAAAAACAGACTGCTTAATTAGAGGAATATTTAACTATTAATAGTTACTATTGTTATTAATGGTAAAATTAAAATTAAAATAAAAAAATCTAGATACATTGGTCAAGCTTAAATATCCCTACAAAAAACATTGACTTACATTTTAAATGGACCTCTTATATGCTTAAAATATTTAGAATATACCCCTTTAAAATGTATTCAAAGCTCTAATGAGTGTGTGTAAACTGCATGCATTTAATCATCACTATCATCATAATTTATTTCCTTCAGGATTAATTGCAATGTAATGATACATTGCAACCACCAAAGTGTTAAATGTCAGTTTTGATGTTGCAATATCTAAATGTTAAAGCAATAGTTCACCCAAAAAGAAAATTCTGTCATCATTTACTCACGCTTAAATTGTTCCAAACCCGAGTAACTTTTTATCTCTGTCAGTTGAACACAAAATTAAATATTAGGCAGAATATTAGTCTCAGGAACCATTTACTTTAATTGCATCTTTTATCAATTGAATTAATGTGAAAGGTGAATGAGGCTCTTATTCTGTCTAAAATCTACTTTTGAGTAAATGAGGACAGAATTTTCATTTAAGGGCGAACTGCAACTTTAAATCCTGTTATATACTGACCCACACTGACAAACACAAAGCATGTTTGCTGCAAAGCATCTTACCATCTCGCTGAAAATAAATCCCAGAATGCTACACTCTGATCAATGTTTATACCCTACATATGTGTCATGCATTTATGTGTGTGTGTGTGTGTGTGTCAGTGTGAAGCTCACTTTGAGGTAGCACTGATAGCTGTTGAATATGACAGCTTTGTCTCTACTGAATTTCCTCTGCATCTCTACAGCGAGTCAGCTGTTTGCAGGTTGGAATTACGTCTGCTCTGCATCCACCATCATCCTGATGCCATTTTCAACCACGTGCTGTTCAACATACACAAGAATGCATTTTAAAAAATAGCCTATATAAATCAGCTGAAGAAAATTTTTACACAACAGCATTTTAATTAATGTTGCACTTTTCTTTCCTGATATTACCTTGCCAACAAATAATTATGTTATAACATAAGCAATAACAACACTTGTTCTGAATGATCTTCAGACTGTACATGCACTGAGCACTTTATTAGGAACACTATGGTCCTAATGAAGTGC
The DNA here is from genome assembly GCA_032164185.1 of Moxostoma hubbsi. Taxonomy (NCBI): domain Eukaryota; kingdom Metazoa; phylum Chordata; class Actinopteri; order Cypriniformes; family Catostomidae; genus Moxostoma; species Moxostoma hubbsi. Next base: position 16,988,425 of record JAVLUX010000215.1, on the reverse strand, counting down.
CCGACGTGGTCTTCTGCTGTTGTAGCCCATCCACCTCAAAGTTCAACGTGTTGTGCGTTCTGAGATGCTATTCTGCTCACTATAATTGTACAAAGGGGTTATTTGAGTTACTGTAGCCTTTCTGCCAGCTCGAACCAGTCTGGCCATTCTCTGTTGACCTCTCTCATCGACAAGGCATTTCCGTCCGCAGAACTGCTGCTCACTGGATTTTTAAATTTTTTTTTAAACCATTCTGAGTACACTCTAGAGACTGTTTTGCATGAAAATCCCAGGAGATCAGCAGTTACAGAAATACTCAAACCAGCCTGTCTGGCACCACAAATCACACCACAGTCGAAATCACTGAGATCACATTTTTTCCCCATTCTAATAATTGATGTGAACATTAAGTGAAGCTCCTGACTCGTATTTGCGTGATTTTATACATGCACTGCTGCAACATGAGTGGCTGATTATATAATCGCATGAATAAGTAGGTGAACCTAATAAAGACTTCAGAGTGTGTGTGTGTGTGTGTGTGCGCACGCGCGTGTGTGCGTGTGTGCGTGTGTGTGTGTGTGTGTGTGTGTGTGTGTGTGTATAAACATACAGTATATACACCAATGAGCCAACACATTATGACCACTCACAGGTGAAGCACTGATCATCTCCTAAAAAGGCAATGAGGGCAATGAAAGCTATCCCGTCTGGGCCGAACCGACAGGTCAACTGTGGCACAAGTCAAGTCAAGTATTTTCATTTCAATAATATCCAGCTAGTACAGTACACAGTGAAATGGAACAACATTCCTCCAGGACCATGGTGCTGCATAAAATAACATAAAAACAACATAAAACAAACACAGAACTATGTGACTACACAGACTAAATAAGACCTACACATTACTACATAAGGTGCACGTGTTCAAACAGTACAAGACGGTACAATAATTGCTAAAAACAGGACAATAAATGGTCTGCACTTATATAGCGCCTTTTTAACCTTAACGGTATTCAAAGCGCGTTACACTGTTACACATTCACCCATTCATACACACATTCATACACCAATGGCGGCAGAGCCGCCATGCAAGGCACTAGCCTGCAATTGGGAGCAACTTGGGGTTCAGTGTCTTGCCCAAGGACACTTCGGCATGTGGAGTCATGTGGGCCGGGATTCAACCCACCAATCCTGCAATTAGTGGCCAACCCACTCTACCAACTGAGCCACAGCCGCCCCAATAGACACGGTAAGAGGCAGTGCAGTGCCGACCAGTACATGGTTCTAGTGTGAAAGTGTCTGATAAAACAGATAGGTTAGCTTATACCGTATATGGACATAGCATTTATTGGGGTAGCAGCCAGGTAGAAAGTGACAAGAAATTAAATACAGTATAGTTATGAATACAATAGAAGCAAAAAATTTGGGTAGATAATACAGAAATGTGCAAAAATTGCAGAGTCAGATGGTGTTCAGTTGTGTGTGTGTGTGTGTATGTGTGTGTGTGTGTGTGTGTGTGTGTCTTTGTGTCTGTGTCTCAGTTCAGTCTCTGATTATTGAGGAGTCTGATGGCTTGGGGGAAGAAACTGTTACACAGTATGGCCGTGAGGGTCCGAAAGCTTCAGGACCATTTGCCAGATGGCATAGAAGATTTTAACTATGTTTACAGGAGGAATGTGTCACAACACACTGTGCATCGCACACTGATGTGGATGGGGCTGCACAGCGCAGACTGGTCAGAGTGCCCATGATGACCTCTGTCCACAGTTGAAAGCACCTACAATGGGCATGGGAGCGTTGGAATTAGTCCTTGGAGCAGTGGAAGAAGTTCGCCTGGTCCAAAAAGTCCCATTTTCTTTTACATCACGTGGACGGCCATGTACATGTGCGCCATATACCTGAAGAAGTGATGGCACCAGGATGCACTGTAGGAAGATGACAAGCCGGTGGAGGGAGTCTGATGCTCTGGGCAATGTTCTGCTGGGAAACCCTGGGTCCGGCCATTCATGTGGACATCAATTTTACATGTGCCACCTTCCTAAACATCATTGCAGACCAGGTACACCCCTTAATGGCAATTATATTCCCTGATGGCAGTGGCCTCTTTCAGCAGAATAATGTGCCCTGACCCACTGCACACATTGTTTGGGAATGATTTGAGGAACATGATGAAGTGTTCAAGGTGTTGACATTGCCTCCAAATTCCCCAGATCTCAATCCAATTGAGCATCTGAGGGATGTGCTTGAAGAACAAGTCTGATCCATGGTGGCTCAACTTCAAAATATACTGGACTTGAAGGATCCGTTGCTAATGTTTGGTGCCAGATACCACAGGACACCTTCAGGGGTCATGTAGAGTCCACGGCGTACCGGACCAATAGCATATTAGGCAGGTGGTCAAAATGTTTTTGGCTCAACAGTATATGGGTGTGTGTGTGTGTATATATATATACATATATACTCTATATATAAATATATATATATATATATATATATATATATATATATATATATATATATATATATATACAGTATATATGTTATATATACATATATATGTTATTTTATTTTATTTTTGGTAGCTTGTTTTATTATTATTATTGTTAGAGAATGTAGAGAAATGCTGAAGGAGAGGGGAATAATGGAATTGAAGCATGTTCCATGTGAGCACTATGACTCAACATTTCTGAAGCTAATAACTAGGCCAAAGCTCCAACTTGTAAAAACCTTTGATTTGAATATTTCTTGCAACCAGTTCAGAAAAAAAAAACACTACTGTTAAATGAAATAGCTAAAACTGTGTTTGATTTGTTACTTAAAGGCTAAAAAACAGAAACTGCAGACTGTACTGAGTCATACAGCATGTAGAGCTTGTTTCTGCCTTCCACAATGAAACATAAACCCAATGCATGTTCCTCACATCAAGTTGACAGGTGGAACAGCTCTCTAACCTCTACACTCTACTTAAGACTTTCTTAAAATTGATCTCTTATGTTCCTCATCCTTGAATATTTGTTAGACTTTGACCTTCTGACACAGCATGAATACCACAGGAGAACAATAAGAGGAACACAGTCAATGAATGCATCTTAGTCACGATGTCCAGTCGCTGAATCATTTTATTCATCTGCTTCTCCTCTTCCTCAGTGAACGTTCACTGAAGAGGCTCCAACCGACTAGTCTGCTCGAAGAAAAAAGGAAGAAATGTAATATACACACATATACAGTAGTTACATTTAATTTGCATTTTCAGAAGAAAATGTGAGTGCCGCTTGCTTGTTCACAACTCGTGTTTGAGCTGTGATGATGCTAGCATGTTGTCTGTGGTTGCCAGTGCACTGCTAGGGTGTTTTGGGTTATTGCTAGGGCCTTACCAGATTTTTTCTAGATGGTTTCGTACTGGCCCAAGTCTCTAGATATGGTTCGGGTTCCTCCTTCAGTGATAATATTGAGATTTTTTCATCCGTTTTATCGCCTGGAAAAAAAATGTCCTCTCCTCAATAAGCTAGATTTCAGGATTCAATCATGTTTAATGCACAATAATAAGTTAAGAGCCTATGTTTAATTAGAGTTAGGGGTTTGTTCAAATCCACTGCTGTTAGTTTGAGCAATTACAATAGCAATTTGCAATTTAATTTGGTGCCACTAGTGGTGAAATTGCACACTTTACCTTTTAGTCACACCATTGCACAAGAAAGGACACCGTCTTTGCTGCCTCATGATGGAAGCGTCTTGTAAAGAGTCTTGTTTCTCTTTCAGGCAAAATTTACAGGTATGTCATCATAATTTAATTCCTTTGAAAAACTCAAAACTGCAAAAGGGCCTTTGCAGTGTTTATGGACCCAATTAGAACACAAGAAATCGATAACTCGCTTAATTTATGCTGTGGTTAAAGTATCTATTTCTCACCACTGTCTGCCTACCTGCAGGTTCGGGACACCTAGAAGATCATATATCTTTGTTCTCTCATCAATCAGACTGTTCCAGTCCAACAAGTCGACAGTGCTTAGGGGAAACGATAAAGTCGGATTTCAAATTTAGAACGTCACAGGTGTTGTTTTTTAAACATCTAATCAAATACATCATTACATCATCGTTTTATTGGTCAATTTAGCCAAGTAAATGTTTTTAAGTGCTCTTAGATGAAGTTATAAACACACTTTGTTAATAATGTAGTTTAGGGACTGGAGGAGTTTAGTTGACTCAGTTGGCTGTATAATGGAGCACCCCTTGAAAGAGTTCTTGAGTTCTCTTCAGTTCTTAAGATAACTTCATTGTCTGCCATTGATTGAGGAGATTTATAAGTCTGAGTGTCAGATGAGCTATGGGAAACTGGTGTTTTCTCACCCTGATGAGTGTGAACATCCGTCAGAGAACCAGCTCTGAATGTTGCCTTGAGATCCGAGCCTGGCTAAACATGTCTGTAAAGAAAACAGTGTTCATATTTGTTCCTCACCAACCAATTGGCCAAAAACAGATTAAAGGAGTTGTTTGACCAAAAAAATAACATTCTGTCACCATTTGATCACTATCATGTAATGCCAAACCCATATGACTCATACTCCACAAGGGGTGATCCATGACCGGTATTGTGCCCTTGAGCAAGACATAGGTTGCTCCAGTGGGACATGTATATGTGTACTGCAAGTGTAATTGCTTTAGATAAAGGTGCCTTATAAATTAATATTTATAGGAATATGTTAAGAACATTTTTTCATTATATAATGGCATAAAATGTTTATGAAGTCAATGCCATGTTTGCTATATAGAGAATGTAATAGTTACTTGTAGCCTCCAGTGACTCACTGTGGGTCAGATTTGCAATGGCTGGCATATAGATCTTATGCAGTATTAAACAAGCTTTAGTGTCTGTGGATCTGTGTTTTGGCCGCAGTATGAACCCAAAGCATACCTGCAATTGCTTGAGATTCAGTTTCTGCTCGAGCACCTCCATGCCGTCTTTCTCCTGCTTGGCAGCCATGAAACTAAAAAAACATTTCCATTTCACCAGCACCTCTGAGAACTGGAGCTGCAAGTTGCCCGAGGGAAGGATGTGGAACCTGATTAGTTCACCAAGGTGAAGTATTTTAACCCATGTTTTTTGAAGAATGAACCCTGTTTGACCCAGTCTTTCCAAGAATTGTTGGCGCCCAGGGCTGTCATCTTAATAGCTGAGAAACCATATTCAGAACTTCCACCTGAGCAGGCAGGTGATTTTCTTTTAGAGTTATTTTAGAGGTAAATGATGCAATGAAAGCATAACTGTGCTTTTTTCGGAAGCAATTTTCCATGAACGTTGACTGAATTCTATGCAGGTATTCTTAAGTGTTTCTGATGCATTAAAATGGGTGTTTCTCCAATAGTGCAGGTATAATGGAAAACTTGAGCAGCATACATATTCAGAAATATAAAAGCTTTCACAAGTTGGGGTGTTTCCATGCCTTGATCTCACACCAAGTACTTGGCAAGTACAAACACACACACAAAAATGTAATAAACATAATATCTTCGAGGTAAGTTCCAACGAACCCCAACCCCATTGTTCAAATAAAGGTTGCGATTAATCTGAAATCTGAGCCCTAATAGTGATCGCGGCTCCAAATGGCACCAAAAAAGGACAAAAGACACCATAAAACCAAAATCCTTACGACTTGTGCGTTGTATTCTAAGGTCACGTCCACACTAGTATGTTTTGGGTTGAAAACTCCGTTTTAAGTTTCCTATCATAATCATGTATGCATAGCAAAGTATGTGGTATTAGAGAAATTTTTTGGTAGAGGAAAACGCTGTTTCAGTGTAGCTCAGAGGCGTAAACGTAGCTAAATAAATGTTTTTCAACCAAAAATTTATTAGTAGCTTTGTGTGGGAAACAGACCAAAATTCAAGTTGTTAGTAACTGAAAATCTTGCCCTTGGCTCCAGCTCTGAAACATAATTTTCCATTTTGAATATTCAAGCGCCATGTTCATCAGTTATGACACAAATGAGAACCAACAGCGTTTTGTGTCAATGGCATAAACCTGGCACAATGCGTTTAAAGATACAATATTTGAAATGAACGAATCCATATTATGAGCTTCGATGGAGAAGATTATTAGTCTATAAAGATTGAATTTCAGTCTATTCCTCAAAAAGTTATTGTATGGCTTCAGAAAACATGGAATATTGCGCACAAGTTGTTAAGACCACTTTTGTGGTGCTTCAATGCCATTTGTTCTCTTTTTTGGAGCTTGACAAGCATGAATTATACCATGCACATTCATCAAAATGTATCCTTTAGTATTCCACTGGACAAAATAAATAAAACAATAACAGCATTGAGTTTGGAATGACATGAGGGTGAGTAAGTTTTCTTATTATAATTATGAGTTTTCATAATTACTAAACAACTTTATAGATTGTTTTCTACCTGATGCTTTGACGCATTTCAGGAAAGTTTCCATGTGCTGGTCGCATTTGGCCTCATCGGCGTATGTATTGGCGCTCATCGCGTCTTCACAGTGATCGCCACACTTACGATGTGCTGTAAACTTCTTCTCTCGGTGGGATGCTCCTGGGGCAAATGTCGAAAAGGGAAAATTCTACCTTTAATGCACAGAAATGTTCTAAAAGGCGAATTCTCTCACCAGAGCTTTCTTTCTCTGATGCAGATATGGACGATCTTTCAAAAAAGAGAAAGACATTTAAATGTTTTAATAAAAATGAATGAAACTGACTACTTGTTCCTGTGGTCTTTTAGAGACCTTTATCTATCAAAATGAAAGAATGGTAGTTTCTGTAGAGGAATCGATAATAACTGCAAAGGCTGGTATGAACTCATTTTATTGCAGTGCACTTCGGCTATTTGTTTCAATACTATATTTCAGGGGCAGCACTTAGATTCACACAGCAGATCCTGCCTGATGTCTATGCTGATACCATTTGGGTCATTCCTGTTATGTAGTACCTTTTAAACGCTGTCAATTTTATAAGAATAATATTTTTGTGTTGTTATCAAAGGAAATATTTATTTTCTTTTAAAAGACTATACAAGACATTCAGAAATATGTTCTGCTCAAGCTCAGGCGTTTAAAATGTATCAGCTATATATTTACTGTTTACACGATGGCAAGAAAATGAACAGGATGAACATAGAGCTAAAAGTAGCTATTGCTCATTGAGAATTAGATTACATGAGGGTGCCGATATGTTTAAAAATTTGAGTTTATCATACAGATTTCAGTATTTTTTAAGCAAAAAGAATGGAAAAATTTAGACCAGGGGTTGTCAAAGTCTTAGACAGTTACCTCAGCCTTACAATATTTTGACCCCCTTAAGTCCAATTGTTGGATTGTATTTATGCCTCTAAAAAGTCTGTGTAAACATTCCTTTTACAAGAGTTTTAAAAGAACATTTCTGATTTGCTATATCAGCTCTGTCGAAATACACAAGCATCTTATCATTTGGAAACAGGCTGCTTAAGGCAGAAAATGCAATGAGAATTAAATTTCCAAACAATTATTCCTCAAAAGTACTAAAACAATCGGAACCGTCAAGGAAACGGAACTGTGAAGAAGAATAAGAAGCGGAAATGTTAACTTCCTTACAATTTATCATGTAAAAAAAAATAAAAAAATAAGTATAATGATTAAAAATGCACTCCAATGTTCACTTAATTGAGATGAATTTTTTTAATTTTTTTTTATATATATATATATATATATATATATTATTAAATATATTAAGACTAAAATGTAATGCATAGTAGGAATAACCCTTGTAAGTAAATGCTATACTGTACTGGCACTCATTGAAGGTACTCCAACAAATCCAAAGGTAATGTGACCACATGGGGCAGTTACTTGTTAGATTCAGTTCCTGTGATCTCCACATCCTTCAAATGGCACTCACGCCAATGTCTCTGCAGAGGCAACTGGCACCACTCCACCCACCCACCCTTGCATTATACGCTGCATGAGCAAGCTCACTGAACACTATGTTTTGACATCTGTAATGTTCCAACATGAAGGAATGTTGAGATGTTAATAGGGTCATTAGTGGACAGGCTTGATCCTCAGGCTGGAGTGCTTGGTTAATGCCATGGAATACCACAGCTAAACAAAACAGTTGTATAGCCAACATATGAGAAAGCTAGATCTGTCTAGTCTTCTGTTTTTGATCAAGCTCAAACTACATTTTAAATCTGCCCTACCAGTGGTGCATTATGTGAGGTCACAAGACCTGTTAAAGATATACTCAAAATGTGATTTACAAATGTGTGTAAATGGGAGATTTATATGTAATAAATCTTATCATCAATATGCATAAACTGCATATAAATGCAACTGAAAAGATGAGATATATTTTTAATGCAACCACAGTCAAAAGGCATGTCCATACTGCACACCAGAATCAATTATATATATATATATATATATATATATATATATATATATATATATATATATATAATTTTTTTTTTTTTTTTTTTTTGCACTATGATAATTAAGCCTATTTTACAAGGCACACAACACCCCCCACAACAAACCATATACAGTGTACATACGGTATCCTGTATGTACACTGTATGCATATGGTTTGTTTTGATAGTATATCTAAGTATATAGAGTATGTTGCTGCTGATCGTACATCTGGCGACAGCTTTGTAGGGATGGGGCTCGTATGCTGGAGATGGATAGGACAGCCAGAAGACAACAGGAGAGAGCCAGGAGACACAAAGCCATGGTTGCCATCACTACCACCACTACTACCACATATATATGCCCCACCTGCAATAGAGCTTGTGGGTCCAGGATAGGACTATTCAGCCAACAAAGATCTCACTGTTAAATGAGTGGATGTCATCATCGGATTTCGATGGACATCCAAAGAATCTATATATATATAATGTTGGGGGTAACGAATTACAAGTAACACACATAATGTAATCAGATTACTTTTTCCAAGTAATGAGTAAAGCAATATTTTTTATTTTAGACCATAAAATTGTAGTTACTTTTTAAATAAAGTCTCACTCTTTTCTTTTTTACACCTCTACTTTCCCTGTATTGTGAGAAATCAGGAGTACAAGTGTGCAAACTTTGGGAAGGAGATGTAGTGCATGATGGGCATTGTAGTTATATAGAGTGTGAGGCCAGAGACTTTTAGCAGAGACAAGTCACTTCTATTTAAGTGAATAGGAGAAATTGGAACACCCAGCCAATTGGAAAAACAAATCATGCATATTCATGTTATTAATTATTTATTATAAAAATGATGTGAAGACCTAAATATTTGTTTGTTTACTATGTTGTTTTGAAATGAGTTTTGTACAGAAGCTAGCGTGACCTGTAATGTCTCTTGTATGCAATGCATGGCTTATTTGTATGGAATACACAGCATAGCAGAAGAAAAAGTGTCTGTGAGAAAAAAGAAATGCAAAAATAACACAAAAGTAACGTAACACTTTACTTTCCATAAAAATTAACTTTTTAATTAATTAACGCAATATTCTAATGAGTTATTTTTAAATTTAACGTTACCAACACTGTGTGTGTGTATGTATATATACAACCTGCCTAATATTGTGTAGGTCCACCTCGCAGACCCGCATCTCAGAATCGCATTCTGAAATGATATTCTTCTCACCAAAATTATACAGAGCAGTTATCTGAGTTACCTTAGACCTTGTCAGTTTGAACGTGTATGGCCATTCTTTGTTGACCTCTCTCATCAACAAGGCTATTCTGTCCACAGAACAGATGCTCACTGGATGTTTTTTGTTTTTGGCACCATTCAGAGTAAATTCTAGAGACTGTTGTGCATGAAAATTTAACCCACAGTGGGCCGCCTTGGGAGACCATGCGTGTATATGGGTGACCTCGCTCAGTGAGGACGGACCGCTGCGAGCGGGTTCGCCTCAGGCAGGGGGGATGCCACAACCCCCGCCTCCGCCTTGCTCTGTGGCTCGTTCCGTCCGGCCTTCTCGCCCTCCGGAGCCTTCGGTAATGATCCTTCCGCAGGTTCACCTACGGAAACCTTGTTATGACTTTTACTTCCTCTAGATAGTCAAGTTTGATCGTCTTCTTGGTGCTCCGCCAAGGCCCGCGAGGAGCCCCGGCGGGGCCAATCCGAGGACCTCACTAAACCATCCAATCGGTAGTAGCGACGGGCGGTGTGTACAAAGGGCTGGGACTTAATCAACGCAAGCTTTTGACCCACGCTTACTGGGAATTTTCAAACCAGTCTGGCACAAGCATTCATCTATATGATTATCTAATCAACCAATCATGTGGCAGCATTGCAGAGCATAAAATCATGCAGATACGTGCCAGGAGCTTCAGTTAAATCAGTAATCAGAAAGGGGACAAAATGTGATCTCAGTGAGTTGTATGGTGGCATGATTATTGGTGCCAGATGGGCTGGTTTGAGAATTTCTGTACAATTGTGGTGAGAAGAATTGCATCTCAGAATGGTATTCTGATATGTGAGTTGGCGCTGTTTTGGCTACACGAGAAGGACCTACAAGATATTAGGCAGGTGGTTGTAATGTTGTGGCTGATCGGTGTGTGTGTATGTGTGTGTGTGTGTGTGTGTGTATGTATGTATATATATATATATATATATATATATATATATATATATATATATATTCACACTGCTGGCCAGAGGTTTGGATTAATGTACAGTTTTCGAAGGAAATCTGTACTTTAATTCACAAAAGTGGCATTCAACTGATCACAAAGTATAGTCAAGACATTACTGATGTAAAAAACAGCACCATCACTATTTGAAAAAAAGTCATTTTTTATCAAATCTAGACAGACCCCATTACTCCCAACAACTTATCCTTGAGTAATCATGCTAAATTGCTTATTTGGTACAAGAAAATCACCATTTTATCAAACACAGTTGAAAGCTGTTTTGTTCGTTAAATGAAGCTTATCATCGTCTTTGTGTTTGTTTTTGAGTTGCCACAGTGTTCAATAGACCGGCATGTCTTAAGGTCAATATTAGGTAAAACATAGCAAAAAAGAAACCACTTTCTCTAGAAACTCGCCAGTCAATCATTGTTTTGAGGAATGAAGGTTAAACAATGCTTGAAATTGCCAAAAACAAATGGAAGATTTCACACAAAGGTGTACACTACAGTCTTCTAGGACAACTGGCTCTAACAAGGACAGAAAGAGATGAAGGCCAGATGTACAACTAAACAACTAAACAAGATGATAATTACACCAGAGTCTCTAGTTTGAGAAATAGATGCCTCACATGTCCTCCGCTGACAGCTTCATTGAATTCTACCCGCTCAACACCAGTTTCATCAAGTTTGTATCAAAATAAATTAGCTCCAAAAACTGTTCTGTTTATAACGTAAAAGTTAAGTTAAAATAGGACTAAAGGAGTGAAATGGCAAAGACTTTAGGTATTTACTTTAGGCCATAGGCTTTGATTATTCCAAATCATTCCATCATTTACTTGCAACAACAATCCTGTGTTAAAGGAAACAAGGGAACATAGGAGATTATAATCAACAAATAAATAGATTATAGGTTCGAAATTTTAGATACAAAAATAATTTGTGTAATTTTAATCAGTGTTTTAATGTAAAGCTCAGTTGGTCAGTTTACCCTCATGCGGCTCATCTTACCCACTAACCAGGAGCAACTTGACCCAATGGATCACATTTTTTAAAAGGCTATATATTTTTGGCTTTCTGTCACATACTCATTTTATAATATCAAGTGATAGCAGAAACCTTGAAATAAAGAAAGCTCTATTAATTTTACCTCTGTCAATTTTGTCCTTGAATAGGAGACAAGACAACCTATGTAACATATGTTTTCCTTTTTACAGTTTTGAACAGATACTATGCTAGTAAATTCATTTCATTCAAATTCACCACAGGCGATTATGATTCATTTACTAACATGATTTTATATGATGGGGTACAATTGGGCTAAAAGTCCCCCAATGGAAAAAGACCTATTGAATATAATTTTCTTCTAAAACATTAGATGGCAGAAAGAACTATTACCGCACCTTCCTAAACCCCTGTAATACTGAAACAAATTGTTTGACATGAGTTGGACGGAATGGAATTGTTGCAATCGACATGCAAATTGGGCACATTTTGACAGCTGGAAAAGGCACAATTGTGAAATAGGCAGGTACTAAAATTGTTACTCTAAAATGTACACTTTGAGTTTCTACAAGCAGAATAAAACAGAAATTGTTGTAATATAGTTAAGATATAATATGCCAAAAGTTACTGAAATAAATGTGAATTGAGAAACCTTTGGCCAATGTTTGCCAAGTTTTTAAACTTTTTAAAAATATTCTTTAAAATTGATTTAGCTTATATATATATATATATATATATATATATATATATATATATATATAATATATAATATATAATAATCATAGGGGTATATATATATATATATATATATATATATATATATATATATATATATATATATATATATATATATATATGTATATATATACCCCTATGATTATACACTTTGGGACCACAATAAAACATATTTTCTTTTAGGGGTGTCTTTAGTGCCATTGTACACTAATCACGAATTTATCATTTTTTAATGGTTTTTAATACGGGTCAAATACTGTCTTTAAGCAAAATAGAAGTATTTAGATTTTGCCAGTGAAATATGATTTTGACATTACTTTGTGAAATTCACACTTCGCATCTATGTTTAATGATATATTGCAGATAATAATTAATATATCAATATCATTAAATGCAAAGCAATTACAGTGAACAATTATATGTGATTGCAACAATGCATGTCTGCATTAAACTAATACACCGCTTTTACAAATAATAACACAGGAACGGTATCTGAACTCCCTCTCGGATTGATCAGCACTGGGTTCCTGCATATTAGACAGCAACCTACTCAAATGCCACATCCTCTAGCTTTCCCTCTCTATCACACCCTTGATAATGCAGAAAAGCCAAGCTGAGCACTCTATTCTGTATAACAGCATTACAGGATCCATTGGGGTGGAAGTTAATGCAATATTGATAGGGGCAGAGGCTCTAAAACACACATCACGAACATAAATTAGCTTTTATTAGCCAGTGACCAGCCAGGGTCGTCTGTGGTTGTAAAGAGCATTTCCAATAAACGCTCCATTTCAGGTCAATTCTTCTGTTAAGTGCGTGTTCGTGGTGATTCAGCGCCATGCACAGGCGATTATGAGAACTGCACTTTTTACATGCATTGTAATATGAGGAGGGATTCCTACACAATCAGGATTGTGTGCCATTCAGAATTTAATTGAGAAATATTTTTAGATTTCAGTATATACACATATATTTACATTTTAATCATTTGTGCCCAGACAGAAGTAAAATGTACAGGACACAAAATAGAATAATCTACATTGACAACCTATGGACCAGTTACATCAGATTTCCACTCTACACCGCACACCAGTTCATCAGGACTACACTTGAACCTTCAATTCATTTTGGACTAACAAACATGATCAAAGGGTAGTTCACCTACAAAATTTGTATTCAATAGTTCACCCCTGTTTTTTGGTACACAAAAGTAGACAATTTGAAAAAAGTTTGAGCTCAGTGATGTCATTCGATGTCAGTGTATGGTGTCCACCTCTTCAAGCTTCAAAAGGATGTAAAAGAATAATTAAAAAATTATTTAATGTTACCCATGCCTTGTTCTGAAGGCATACGATAAGGTCTGGTGAGAAAAAAACAAAGTCGAATTTACTATTTAGTGAAAATCTTCACCCAACGTTGCTCTTCTGAGCACGTTCATGAGTGCACGAAAGCAATAGAATACACAGCACCCCCCCCCCCCCCCCCCCATTTAAGTGAGAAACCACTTTGTTTGTCACAACCGGACCACCGGTGATATTTACAACAGAGAACACAAAACAGCTGCACGCAATCTGAATGATCGCCCGGCATGAATCGGGAGGGGGAGTTGTGTGTCGAGGAGGAGGAAGTGGCCGGGCTGTGAGGGTGTATGGCCGGTGTTGAGTCTCTTAATCAAAGAGATAAAGGGGATCCGGAGATGCCAGTTAGAGAGAGAGAGAGCCACATGCAGCCACTGCGTGTGTGTGTGTATGTGTGTTTATGTTGTTTTCATTTCAGTTACGTCATTAAAGTTATGCTGACTATTCTGCTGGTTGCCGCCTCCTCCTTGCCTATCCTGAACCCATTACACCGGAGTACTCTGAAATCAAACTGAGAGAGAGGGAAGAAGCTAAGGGAGCCACAGTCAAACAGAGTCCTTACCAGATGCAACACAACATGCGATAAAACGTGTATATATATATTAATCTTAGATTTTGTCCTAGATTTCTGTCCTCTTGTCCTAAGTGGTTTAATCAATGTCTTTTGAGGTAATCCAATCGGTTTTTGGGTGAGAACAGACCAAAATATAACAAATTTTTCACAATAAATATCGTTAACATCAGCAGTCTCCATGGTGATCATGATTTTAAGCTTCTTAGCTCTCTGTGCATGCGTCAAGCACTAACAAGTGTAATCGAGCCTGAAATCATGATTGTGCTAAGAGACTGCAATGGCAAGATGTACAGTAAAAAATCAGTTACATTTTGGTCTGTTCTCACCTGCAAATGATTTGTTCACTACAGAAGACATTTATTAATCTACTGGAGTCATATGGATAAATTTTATGCTGCCTTTATGTGCTTTTTGGAGCTTCAAAGTTCTGGTCACCAATCACTTGTATTGTATGGACCTACATAGCTGAGATAGTCTTCTAAAAATATTTGTTTGTGTTCTGCAGAAGAAAGAAAGTCATACACATCTGGGATGGCATGAGTGTGATAAAAAGATGAGTTAATGTCCCTTTTTAGGTGAACTATTCCTTTAAATTCTGTCTAAAATTGCTTAGACATCATCTTTGACATCAATTTTCTGATATGACAGAGGTGATTTGGAGGGAAGGTCCATTGGTTATCTCTGTGTGTCTGCCTTTTCCTCATAATCTGAATGGCATATTATCTATTCCTCTCTCTCTCTCTCTCTCTCTCTTCTCATTTCATTTATATTTCCAGCAGCAGACTCTCGGGGACGGCTCTGACACTCTCTGTAATTTCTAAAAGGTCAATGACATGAACAAATGAAGACATTTTTTAATCAAATGTCAAAACAATGACTCAGAAGTTGAAATGTAGGTGAGGCTAATGGTGAAGGACCCAGAATGATAACAGAAAGGTCGCAGGTTCGGTTAGAGGTCCGACAGAATCAGATAGATTCATTTACATTTGTGACAGCAGATCAAATCTCAGTCTACTTCTGTGAGCTCTCGCATGAGCAAAATCATGGCATGGACATTAGCCCCTACAAAAAAAGTAGTTAAGTCTGATTCAAAGCAAGTCTTTTAGACTAATTCTAATTTTAGCAAGAAAACTAGCAGGGCCTTAAAGGGAGAAAGTAAAAATTCACTAAACTAACTGGCCAAAACAACAGGTTGTGGGCTTGACATTAGGAAACCAAAGTGTAGTGATCTTTTAAGTTGCATTAAATATTTAGAGGAAACTAAAGCTTTTTGATCTTTCACTCACATGATCTTTACCACAGATGTCCTTTAATTAGCCGGATTTGGCCCAAGTTGTTTGTTCAAAAATGCCTACATACCAGAGGCCTTTTTCACACAACTAGTTGAACAAACAAAGTTTCAGGTCGACAAAAAAACAGAGCCAAACTGGTAGAGATCGGTTTCACGGGATCTCAAGACGCTCGCTATAAACCTTCTCCGTCAACTCAGAGTATGACCCTGAGTTCCTGCTTAACCCTGAAGTGTGAGCACATGAATGAGTGACATGTGTCATGAATAACAGATGAATTTGCCACGAATAGCATGAAGCTTGGAGAAAGACAGAGCAATCTAATTTTAACAAGAAATTCAGTGTGATTCACTTCTCCGCTGAAGATCAAGAGATCAATATGAAATTATAAAGAATTTAAAGATTTACACAGCATGGAAAAACACTGCTAGAGCTCAACTTATAGTGGATTTTACCTGCCATGGCACCATGCCTGTTTAATGTTTTCCGTATAGTAGTCTCATGAACAGAAATGTTAACCAGTTCCAATGATTCAAGTATCAAGTATTTTGCTGTCAATTTAGGGTTCTTTACCTCCTTTAGCATTCTGTGGTGTGCCCTTTGAGTCATCTTGGCTGGACGGCCACTTCTAGGGAGAGTAGCCACAGTACTAAATCCTCTCCATTTATAGACAACTTGTCCAACTGTGGACAGATAAATACCTAAGCCTTTCGAGATAACTTTGTAACCCTTTCCAGCTTTATGCAAAGCAACAATTCTCAATCGTAGCTCTTTATAGAGCTATCTTTTTGGTAGGGATGCACTATCGGCGGCCGATATATTACTGGCGGATAACTGGGATTATCAATATATTATTATCGCGCCGCAGCATCTTAATTTTAGGCAGAGACTTGGGCAACCCCAAGCGACGTTGCTGTGTGAGCGAGAGCAGATGAGAGCCACGCTTATGTCACTCAGTGTGGATTATTTCAACATCTCTGTACCTTGTTACCAGGCACGTACGGAGAAGGTGGCTCTAGGGGCCCTTTTGCTGAAGTGCCCCTCCGACAGAGAAGTGTTCCAGGGTGTACAAATGCCACTCAAAATGAAAGCTTGCACACCCAAAATAAATGACGTTTTAAAGCTTTATAAAAGCATGTAGAGGTGTAAAAATGCATCAACATTATGCTGAAGCTTTGATGTATCGATTACAGAGTATAATAAATTATAGGCATAATCAGCAGTCTACTTACTGTGTTTGCTTGCATAAAGTCAGGCATTATAATACTTTATTGATATTGGCTCAATAACTCATAACAACAGTATTATATTACTTTTTTTTTATTATTATTATTATAGACCAAATCTCCCTGTAGTCCATTAATAAATAGAAAGTTTGTAAAATATTCTTACAGTTTTGCATTTTTCTGTTCAACACAATGCATTTCTTATCCACAAATTGTTGAACCGGTGAATGCAACCTAAACCCAAGGTGGGTTTTTTTTTTATTATATATTTTCCTGTGTGGTGCAACTTATCCCAAAATTAATATTTTCGTCTTTAGCATATTTTTGAAAATAATTATGGATACAAAATAATTGAATTGAGTTTTATGGCTAATTAGGCTATTAAGCATAATATTTTGATACATTAACAAGCCTACCTACTCCATTGATAAAAGTGTTATTCATTTCTCAAGTTAAGCTTTAAAAGTAACAAAAGGCAAGACAAATAAATAAATAAATAAATAAATAAATAAATAAATATCACTACAGCATAAAAGAAATTGAGGTTGCGCATATGCACCCCCCAAACCCCTCTAAAAGGTTTAGAGCCCCGGCCCCTTAAAATGTCTGTGCACGTCCCTGCTTGTTACGTTGTTTTGGGTCTGGTTTTAAATTGGGATTGTCTGCTGTAAGTAACGACATGCAATTTACCATATTCTGTTTATGTTTTTATTGAGGCAATAAACAAAATGTGACAAAAAACATGTATGTATGTTACTTGGGGGGGGGGTATTTTCGCTTGGTGGTGGCCATGGGGCTCGAACCAGCAACCTTCTGATTAGCAGTTATGTGCTTTAGCTCACTACATCACCACCACTCTCACAGTTAAATCAGGAGAAGAATGTGAAAGTGGAGATTTATTATTAAAAAAATCATTTAAATATTGATATTTTTCTTACCCACTTCTCATATCCCTTCTGAAGACATAGATTGAACTAGTGTCATTTAAATTCCTTTAATACTGTCTTTATGTCCTTTCTGCGCTTCAAAGTTTTGGCACCCATTCACTTGCATTCTAGTATAAACTAACAGAGCTGAGAAATCTAAAAATATTTGTGTTCAGCAGATGGCATGAGGGTGAGTAAATGATGCAAGAATTTTCAATTTTGGTAATAATGATTCCTATAAGGAGATGTTAGACAGAATGCCAGAATAACCTTAATCATAATTTACTTTCAGTGCTCGAGTGACATCATGCAGCTGTGAAGTTCCACTGTCGTAAGAGTCCCATTCAAAAATCTCAATAAATTACACATTTATTAACACTTATTAAATTAAAACCAGTAAAGTAACGACAGGAACGCTACATATTGTAACAATCAGACATTTAAACTTAAGTAAGTGTGAAAAGTACCCACCATAAAACGTACTCATAAAAGTGCATTTTTTTCCAAAAAAGTTACTAGAGTTAATGTAGCGCATTACTACCCACCTCTGTCGGTGGTGCATCCCTACTTTTGTGGGAGGAGATGCTTCTTGTGAATAGAAATCTAATTTCATTAAAGGATTAGTACACCCCCAAAAATGTATTCAGTCATTCTTTACTCACCCCTTTGTTGTTATAGTTGTTATAAATAAATATATTTATTATTCTTAACAAAAATTGAGAAATTGTTAAAAAAATATTGTGCTCAGTAATGTCATACAGTGGCAGTTTATAGTGACTACCTCTTCAAGCTTCAAAAGGACACAAAAGTATAATTCAGAAATCTAATAAATTATTGTATGTGACTCATGTCTTGTTCTGAAGGAAAACGATAAGGTTTTGTGAGTAACATATTATTAATTGAAACTCTTGACCACCAGTTTATCTCCTGTGCGTTGTCTGGGCAAATACATAACTTATTGTGGGTTGTTGTTGCGGTTTTAATGTTGGTGTTTTGTTACCTTTCATCCCAGGTCCCAGTTTAGCTGCTTTGGAAGGGTAATGACTGTGAATGTTTGTGAATAAATGTTTTTGTTCCCTCCTAGGGCTGGGCGATATGCAAGAAATATGTTCACAACATTAAAAAAAAAATTATTATAATAATAATAATAACAACATATATATATATATATATATATATAGTCAAACAGACTCCTTCCATGCACATGTCTGAGGTTCAGTCTGCCCATGCCAGTAATGTTGACTATTTGGCAACTATACACAGTAACCACATGACATCTGCCTGGCAATTTGCCACCCCAGACCCCCAATAGACAATCATCTGGAACAGGCCGACGATAGTGAGCTCTAAAAAAGGAGTAATTCCAGACAAGGCAGTGTGCAAGATGATAGGGTGCTCAAATAAATACATGCAATAACAGGAATGCCCATTTTAATAGCTAATGTGATCAAATTATATAGACTATGCGTTATTTGAATTACATCCCTCATTATTCTTATCGACCAGGATGTCATATGAGCACAGTTTAAAAATGACCAAGCCTCTAAGTAACTCGAGAGTGTCTTTGCTTTTGTATTATTATTATGTCTGTTTTAAGTCAGTGGAGTACTTGTTGTTGTTGTTGACACATTGTTTGTGTCGTAAGTGGATTCGTCTTGTACATTTGTTTTGGTCGGGGCTTGTACACTCCGATGATAACAATGCAGAGTGCAGCAAAATAAACCTCTAATATTGCTGTCACGAATCGCGAGCCCAAAGGCAGGTGGAGTTTTGAGGAGAGGCAGAAGTTCAAGGCTTCTGTACTGACAATCAGGGCCGTAGCTAGTGGGGTGAAAGGTGGTAACGATTCTAGGGGCCCAAAGGTCCAGGGAGCCCCAAAACAAATTCTAAACTGTATTTATTTTAATGGGAAAGGGGCCCAGAGCAAGATACAGTCAGGGGGCCCAGATTACCTTGCTACGGCCCTGCTGACAATGTATCTAAAATATACAAAAGAACACAGTTGTACTACTCCTTTGGGAAGCCATCCTTTCCCTGGGCTCCTTACCTGTAGAGAACGCCCCATATTTAAATCCCAGGCTGATGAAGAGAGGTTGATTGCTCGAAATCTTGTAACATTCCTGTTTACTGATTTAGAAAATGCATGGGATGCTATAAATAATCATAAATATGGCATTCAGTTTATTTATTACGTTACAAAACAGAAACACCACAGTCTGTGATTTATTGTCCAGCTGTAAATTAACGAATTAAGTAATTTAATAGGTAATATTTGATAATAAATGTGCTAATATATGCTATTTTTTGTCAGCTAGGATTTGCCGTTTACTGACGAACTAAGTTTGTTGTGCATGTTTCATGCAGTTAACAGAAGGGGGAGCCACTGCATTGTTTTTCATCTTTACTTCAAGCCTGAGGGAAAATATTAACATTATCATTTCCTTGTTCATCAGTATTTGCCATAAACCTCTAAAATATCTGTACTGGCAAAATAAATAAATAAATAAATAATAATTAAAAAAAAAAAAAAAAAAAAATATATATATATATATATATATATATATATATATATATATATATATATATATATATATATGTTATTAATAATAATAATAATAATAATAATAATAATAAATATATACATTTGTGTAAAATTTTTAGGGGTGTAAAGGAATGTCTGGCTAGTAAGTTTTCTTATAGGTTTAGGGCTACTCTATAAAAAAGTGTGTGTCCTTATTTAGCTAAATATGGTTCATATAGATATGAGGCTATTTTCTTCTAAAACTGCCAAAGGTTGTCTTTATTGTTGGGGTGAGGGGTTATTTAGCTATATCTATATTTTTGAGGATAAAATAACTTAAAAGAGTCCCCACAAATATAAAAAATACTACTACTACTACTACTAATAAAAAATGCCTCTCTCAAAAGGAAAATATTTAATATTTTATGTCTTTGGGTGATTCCACAATTGCAGTGCCTTTTGCGTCCCACTGACTTTACATTTGTCAGTATACATTGAATTTATAAGTAGGACGACACCTGCAAAAACAATAATTACATAAATACACAACTAAACACATAAATACATCTGCATATTCATATATATATATATATATATATATATATATATATATATATATATAGGGGAATACAAATAATAGCCTAAATTAATTAATTCATTAATGCACCAATCAATGCAATAAATTATATAATGCGAAAATGATCCCAAGTTATTCCACATTTCTATATTTCTTTAATCATAGATATTTTCTGTGTGCTGTTCCTTATTCGTTTTTCCTCTGTGGAACATGACGAAAGATTGTCATAGCAGAGTTGATCCGCGAGGCATGCAGCGAATAGTTTGGAAAGTCGTAAAAGCGAGATCGTTTGCTAAACTTGTATTAATTGTTAGAATGTGAAATTTCGGTATTGTCCTAATTAATGTCATGATCAGCTAATGTTATCATAAAGTCCGCTTACTGGTGTTTGATTGGCATCCTCTCATTAACATGTTGCACAGAGGAAAAATAAATACAGAAATAAATGAATGAATAAAGAAATATAGAATAAAATAAAAAAAATCTTTCATTTGAACATTTCCTTGAACATTTTTGTATTTCCCCTACCGTTTTATATTGCATTATTTTGCATTAATGGGTGCATTTATTTATTTGTTTATTTAATTATTTGTAAACCTCCTCGCACATTTAATGATATTGAATATATATATATATATATATATATATATATATATATATATATATATATATATATATATATATGTGTGTGTGTGTGTGTGTGTGTGTGTGTGTGTGTGTGTGTGTGTATTTATGCACAATTATATGGATTAATTGATTTATTTATGTATGTATTTGTGTATTTATTTATTTATTTATTATTTTTGCAGGTTTCGTCCTCCATAAATGTAAATCACATTTTAAAATAAAGATAAATAATCTTCATGGTAATGTACGTCATTAAAAAAAAAAAAAAAAAAAATACAAATGTTAAACACCGTCTAAAAAAATTAAGCTTGAAAAAAAATTAAGAAAAACGTTTCATTTTTTTTTTCTGTGACTCTGCTCTGGTATTTCACTTTATTTTGAAATATAAACTTTAAAGTACTTAAAAATATATAATGTTTGCATTATTTTGTAAACATATTGTAAATACATATATGTTTTTATATAATATATATTTATTTTTTGTCCCATAATATTGACTCTATAGCCTGTATTTAATATTTACCCTGTAGCCTGAACACAATCACCCCAATGCAATATTTGGAATATTCCTCAAATAATATGTTCAAAAAGAATTAGTCTTAATGTCTTGAAAACAATGGGAAAAACAAAAACTAAGCTCTCTTATTCTTTGTTTTCTGTATTTTCAGTGATACTGTGATCTTTACAGAACAGACACTGGTCAAAGTTCAACACTGTTATCCAAAATAAAGATGTTCTTTAATAAAAGTAGGCTAATTTATTAATAATATATATATATATATATATATATATATATATATATATATATATATATATATATATATATACACTACCGTTCAAAAGTTTGGGGTCACTTACTCATTCTTTATTTATTTATTTATTTCACATTTTAGAATAATAGTAGTCAGCAAAACTATGGAATAATAGAAATGGAAATATGGGAATTATTTTGTGACCAAAAAATCCAAAATAAATCCAAAACTATGTAATATTTTAGCATCTTCAAAGTAGTCACCCTTTGCCTAGATTTTGCAGACATGTACTCGTGACATTTTCTCAACCAACTTCTTGAGGAATCACCCCGGGATGCTTTTTAAACAGTATTGAAGGAGTTCCCATCTATTTTGGGCACTTATTGGCTTCTTTTCTTCATATTTTGATCCAAGTCATCCATTTCAAAAACTTTTTTTTTTTTTAGGAAATTTTAGATTTGTAATTAAATAAATGTATATGTTTTGGCAGAATAATATTTTGTCTACAAAGTTAATTTCAAACTTTTAAGCATACACCTTCAGATCAAAAGATTTTTAAGATCATGAGAAACATTTCAGACAAGTGACCCCAAACTTTTGAACGGTAGTGTATATATATTAATATAAAAATACATGACATTATCATATACTTTAGAGAACACATTTTGTTAAATGTAAAAAATAAATAAAAAAAAACTGTTAAAAACATTTGCATAGTAAAGTTGTATTTTTCTGGTTGTGATTCGGTTTTAGGTAAGTTTATAGTAATTACATATTCTAAAAAAAAACTAAATTATATGATCCTTATTTAGATAACACGCGTTTGTGCGAGAGCGCTCGTGCCCGCTTGCGCGCGCATGCTGAGAGTGTTTGTTAAAGGGGGCCTTGCCCTGCATGGGTCGTGATGAAGCCCTTAGCACAGGCACACAGTAGTCACACCCACTCGATGAGGAGTTGCTCTTGTGGTTACGGTTAAAATTTGGGAAACCGCTATAAGACCAAGAGAGCAGGCGTATCGAATTCCCAAAAGCTCAACCCACAGATAGGGCCACTGATAAGGAATTCCCCCTCTGGAAATAAAATAGAGAGCCAAATGGATTCAGAACAGCAGTCCGTTTTCATTTCCTAACGTCTTAACTAAAATGGACGCTCATAAAGTTCTGTGCAGACCCTTTGTGTCTTGACCCATTTTTGAATCTGTTCATCTGTTATGAATGTATGCACTTGGGAAATATAAGAGGGAATCTGGGATCATCAGGCTGTCTGGAGATTCGGCAATGCACCAGTTAAATCTACCAGTTTTTGGAGAGCAAAATAAAGCTAGAAATTCTCCGCAGCAGGAACTGGGGTTGGACGACGAGAATCACTTTTAGATTTTATAACTTGTGTGCGCCCTCTCCTCCTCTTTTCTCTGCCTCATTTTTCCAGGCTTTGGAGTCTGAAAAAGTTTGGATGAACATAAGATTGCGATTTACGCGGATAAACTAGCTTCCAGACCTTGTGTTGACGTTTGCATCTGACCGGTTTGAGACTTTGGAGGTACAAAACATCCAATCTGAACTTCTTGAAATTGTAAAAGAAAGGAATGCTGAGCAGAATAGGCGCATGGAGAGATGCTGTTTCTTCTACCATGGAACTGAAGTGCACAGTAGCAGTTTCAGTGCTTTTGCTTGTCTGCTTTTGTCCCATTTTCAGCCAAGAACTCAATCCAAAGGGTAGGAATGTTTGCAAAGTTCAAGGGTAAGTTGGATGGATACCTGTTTTGCTGTGGAAAGAAAAATGAAACATTCCTTTATTCTGCTCTAATGATAAGTAACTAATGCATGATATCAAGCAAATACCAAGACCTTTATATTTGAATAGTTTATGTTCCAATGGCTATAATGTTTTGAATGTTTTCAAATCAAAGCATATTCATCAAATGCTCAACATTGTAGTATACATCACTAATTCTTGGCAATTCATGCTATTTTAAAAGTTCAAGGGAAGGTAAAGTTACCAGTAATGTTTACAGCAACCTTTACTTTCATGCATTCTAATAGTGCTATATCTTCTTAAATTGTACTGAAGTAGGTTTTTGATGCTGTTCCAAATGGCAAATCATTTGAGTCTGTTTACTCTATGGTTCACATCTGGGTGACTGACCCACATAGATGGATTGGGGGCAACACCAATTACTCAAGGACTGAAGTCGTGGCACACTTTGCATATAATAGCCTACTTAACAAACAACAACAAAAAACTACAACATCAACAATAGGGAAACATTTATAAGAACTTCATAAAGCTCATATTGTTTGATACATTAAACTATTAAGGCAAAAACGAGGATCATTTGATATTATAAAGTATAGATTATACCTTCTTTATATTAAAGGTATACTGTGGTTCACCCCCAAATTGAAAATGATGCCATCATTTACTCACCCTCACGTTATTCCAAACGTACAAATGTTTCCCTCTGTTGTACACTTAAGATGTTAGGCATAATCTTAGCTTTAGTCACCATTCACTTACACTGAATTTTTAAACCGAACATAAAGTTGACTTAAATCAATGCAACTTGTTAAATGAGCTTAATGACTTTTTAAGTAAACTTGACTTCAGAAGTTCAATCAACTTCATTTCAAGCTGAATATAGATGTTAAATGACATATTATCATTGAATTTTATTGATAACCAAAGGAATTGTTAGGCTTATCCCATTTTTTTGAGGTAAACTGTTGTAAGATATTAAATGACCTGTTGAAGATCAGAAACCTACATCTGATCCCTCTATAATGTTCAAACTTGCATACATAATAAGATGCAAAAATATAGCGGTAATTAAATGAACACTATGTATTTTCCACAGTGTTTACAAAACAGTACTTCACAAAAAGTACTTCAAAATATTGAAAATATTCAACTTTTTTATTTTATTTTCAAAGCTAGTGTATGGTCAACCAATGGCAGATGGGGGAAGTGTTAGGGAAAGTGTTATTTTTGTAATAACATTTTGTAAAGATAGATGGTGCAGAAATGACAGTTCGGAATAGCAAAGTACCACACTACTTACTCTTACTACTGTATTTATATATTGCAAAAATAGTAAGAGCAGTATCACATTCACCTTCACCTAATCAGACATGTGGGCATGGTTAATGGCTGGTGGTCTCAAAATTACCTAATGCCAGCCATTTAATTAACCTGGGCTGTGTTTCCCAAAAGCATCGAAGCCTAAGTAGACTGTAGAAACCATTGGCGCCAATGGTCTTTACGATCAACTTAAGCTTGCTATGCTTTTGGGAAACGCAGCCTTGGCCAATATATCGGTCTTTCACTAGTCACAATATTGGTAACATACAGTGTAATGTTTCATTAGATATAACAAGGTGATATTATAATGTGTAGAATTAAAATTTGAAGCACTTTCAGTTATATAATTGGCTTCTGATGTATGAATTTAAAGGTGCACTTAGCAACTTTTTTGTTTGTGTCATCTTAGACTTACAGTGACACCTAGTGGCCTGGATGCAGCATCATTCATAATCAGTAGTTTTAAGGTACAGATGCCGTTGTAGAAGTTCACTATTCACAGTCAGCCATGATTATTTAATCCAAGATGGAAAGTGTCCAATAACAGGGTGGTTACTGCGATTTAGCGAGTAGAATTTGACTGGTCATGTTATACTTACATGGGAGCTCCTATGAGGGGGACCCTCTCCATGCAGAATAAAAGAGCTTTTATAAGGTTACCAATATGACTAGTTGTCATGTGAGTGGTCACTGTTTTATATATATGTTTCAAAATTACAGTTCACTTCTTTAGGAGTAAAACTGTTTTATTAAGGAGAAAAAAGTACTAAGTGCACCTTTAAAGCTTATCTCAAAATTATTTAGTATTTCAGTTTCATGGACATTTTAGGAGCAGCTTACTGGCTCCAGATGGCTATTACTGCAGTTGAGATCAAACTGTAAACCGCCAGATATAATCTAGTGTGTGTTCTTACAAGCTGGGATTCTCACAAAGTACAGACGTTGACAGGAAGTTCACATTCATTTTACAAAATTGCTCAGAATTTCCAAACAGGACTTTATTGTTGTTGAATCAATTTGACCCCACTAGCTGTTGATTGATGCACAATTTCCATTTGTTTAAAGAGTTAGTTCATCAACATTTACTCGCCCTTCACCCGCATGCCATTCTAGACACTTATGCATGCCGGATTTAGGCATGGACGACATTGGACAATGTCCCAAGCCCCCCACCCCCGTGCTGAAGTAGGTTTCGCCCAGGGCGGCTTACAAGCTTGAACCGCTACTGCCCTTATGTCATTCTTTCATCCGAGGACAACAATAAGAGATGTTAGGAAAAATGTTAGGGACTGACAGCCTCAGTCACCATTCACTTTCAATGCATCTTTCTTCATTCTGCCTAACATTTCCTTTGGTGCTCCACTGAAGAAAGAAAGTCATACAGGTTTGAATGAACATCAGGGTAAGTAAATGATGACAAAATGTTCCTTTTGTGGGTGAACTGTCCCTTTGAGTTTTCATCTCTCAGATATATGTGCTCTTAGCTTCTTGTTCACACTGTGATGTGTATGTTCAGTTTGACAGATTAGAGAAGTCAGGGCTGTGGTGTAGATCATGTCTGAGGACGACACACACACATAGGCTAAACAAACTCTGACTGAACACAGATAGCAGCCCCCACGATTCATAGGAAGCAAAAGTGTGGACAAGGCCTCTTGAAAGGTCAAATGTGACGAATATAAGGGCAGCATCTGTCTTATATCAAAGAAGCATTTAGAGACCATTAAAAAGATAGTTCACCCAAAAATTACATTTCTGTCATGATTTACTCTCTCCCATGTTGTTCCAAACCAGCATTCTTTCTCCCATGTTTGTTTCTCTATGTCTGGTGTTCCAAAATTGTTATCACTTCAAATGGCTTGTGGATTGCATGACTTCTGACAGCGAGAGAGTGGATGAAGGAATGAATGCTTATGCTTGTGTGCATGGATGCAAGTCAGTTTAGCCACAGTATGTTTGCTGTTTAAACATCTGCTGTTGTGCAGCTCAGGCAAAGCTGCATATGGCACAAAGACATTTTCAATATCCCCAATGAGCCACATGAATAAGATGCATGCTTGGATCTAATATGGGTAATTGAAATATAGTTCAGAACATTTGCAATTCACAGTATGATGACGCAAACTTTGTTTTATGACCAGCTGTCTTTCAAGATTCCAGATGGTACTGGTCGAGCTAAACGTTGTTTATTAAAGTTGAAGTGTGTAATTTTTTTTATGTTAAAATACTTTCTCCTATTCTGAATGTGCAGTGACAACTATAAGTGAGCTATTTGTAAGTTTATTCCCATGAAAAGTGTAAACACTGGCTCTATTGAAGCATTGCTCTATTTGTTGGAGCAACCCAACCAGCCTGTAACAGCAACAGTGGCTCAACCAATGGCTTGAATCTGTGGTGGAACTATCTGTTTGTCTGCAGAAATGGAAGAAAGGGGCAGTGCACTGCAAAAAAAAGTGTGTTCCAATAAATGTAATGTATCTCGATTTTTGTTATCTTTTTTATAAGGTCACCAGGGTTTATGTGTTGCAGCGGATGGGTGCAGCAAGGCGAAGAGTGTTTAACACGTAAGTGTCATTTCCTTTTTTTAAGAGAGCACTTCCTATATCCTGAGTGGCATTTTATTTTATTGTTTATTATGTCTCTCCAGCTCTCTGTGAAGGTAACTTCACCTGTAATGAGAACGAGGTGTGTGTCCGACCAAATGAATGCCGTTGTCGTCATGGGTATTTTGGGGCAAGCTGTGACACAAGTGAGTTGCCATTTTGTCATGTTAGATTAAAGCTGAAGTGTGTAACTTTTTCTGTTAAAATACTTTTCCCCCAGCTTAATATGCGGAGATAACTAAGTAAGCCATTAGTTGGTTACATTTCTCAAAAACTAAAAAAAAAACACTGTGTCTCTGTGGCTCTATAAAAAAAATCCTCTGTTTGTTTTGAGTGGCTTGTCCAGCCCCAAACAAAAAAAATGTACTCTACCAATGGTGTGAATTGGGAGTATCTGTTTATTCGACCAACAGCAGACAAGGGGCGTGTTTGAAAAGCTTTTTGAAAACAATGTTGTTGTTTTTTTGCATATCTGTTCTGTGGCTCTAGTGATGTAGAAATAACATATTTCGTATTTGGTGAATGGGAAAGTCAGTAAAGTTAATTATAATCATTAATGACCACATGAAATCTAAACTGGAGTTTTGTGGCTTTTAGTCTTTAGCTTTCAGTGTTAGCTTTGAGGTCATCTGTATTCTAGTGTACTTTTAAAAGTTGACTAAATAAACTTTTAGCAGCTTGTCTTTCTCTTCTGGGTGAAGGGTAAAAAAATATTGATGACTCAGCTTGAACTCAGGCATGTGTAGAATTGTTGGCCAATAAAATGCTCTTTAGCATACCTTCCTGCTAATTTCACCTGTCACCAGCTAGGATAGCAATTAGCAAATGTTGAAGCTCTTCAAAATGTCCCAGCCAAAATTCCTGTTTTGATATGAAATACATTTACACAGGAAAGTATAACATGTCATGGGTTCTTTAGAAAATAAAAAGTACTTTTTGCATTAGCAACTCATTTCAGTAGACTTTAACCTGTTGATACGCAAATCCCCTGGTGATGTCACTCTGCTTACATTTAATATATAATTTACCGTCTATAAATGTAATTAATGTTAACAGATTATACATCTTTTCAAAAGGTCTAAGGGTTCAACATTTGATATCCGATCTCTGTTTCACAATAGTGATGCTCCAGAAACAGCAATTTGGTTATTTGTGCCAGGAGTACAAATGAAATCATGCAATATCAAAACGGGACTTCATACCTTTTTTATGAAAACGTGATAGCCAGATGAATCCAGTTCGCCACACTTGGGTCAGTTGTCCATGACAAGCGTTCACTGAAAAAAATCCAATAGCACTTTTTGTCCATAAAAGTGATAAATCTGATAAATATTGATATATTCTTCATTGTTTACATGAGATCTCGCCTGAAAGAATTACCTTTCGTCATCGTTCTTCAACAAACTGCAATCTGAGCAGCATTCATGTTGTAAAACTGTATATTATCTTATATATAAGAGCCTCGTAAACAAATTGAGCCTGTCTCCAAAGTCTATTTTTAAAAATGGGGCATAGATTTATTCATAATAGCCAAGCAGTGCAGTCAGATTTTGTGCCGCCTTGAAAGGCGGAGCCTTCATTTTTTCTCAGTACGCTTCCAGCGATTTTACAGAGAAAAAAAGCTTGCAGGAACCTCACTTTTTGTTAGATGATCTTCAAATTTGAAACATAACTTCTTAAGACTTGTGGCTTTGAGAGCACTGTATTTCTGGGTTGTCTTGGCACTTTTATTATTGTTTTCTTAGATAATAAAAACATGTTCAACAAATAATATTTCCATTACTATAAACTTCAGCTTCTCTAACTTTAAAAAACAACAACATTGAGAAATGAAGCCCAGAGTGTCTTCTTTCAAAACATACTACAACTGTGTCCATACTCCAAAGGGTTCAGTAAATACAATCAGTTAAGTTCAGGTATGTCATTTTCATAGTTTGTGCTCAAAAAGGGGGTGCGTATCAACAGGTTAAAGACAACATGAAATAAAAATGGCCCCTTTTAAATTTATTAAAAGAGTGTCTTCTTTTCTAAATAATAATATTCAAAAAAATGTATAATTTAAAAAGAAATAACTTTCTTTGTCTCTGAAACAACTTTTCATTCCTGGTGATGTAACCAAGGCCTAACTTTCATGATCCAATCCAATTCTGATGAATACAATCAAGTCTCGTATAACATTACTTCTTGCCGAATGTTCTGTTTTACTTGGAAATCTGTCAAATTACTGAAGATAAATGCACTGCATATGCCATTTCATGTTATTTTCAGACATGACTATGACAACTTAAGTAAATTAAAAAGGGGTATTTTATTGTGTTAAAATGAAAATGTTAAGATCTGATGATTCAGGGTTTACATAAACATGAAATATTGGCAAGTTAAAAGAATAGTTTACCCAAAAATAAAAATTATGTCATTTTGATCCAAACTGGTTTGACTTAATATCTTATTCGGAACACAAAAGGAGATGTCCTTGCGTGAACTCACGAGCCACTGTGAATTACTTTTTTCAAAGCACTCGTGCAATGAAGACCAAGATTTTCAATTAAACTATTTCAGGTATAAAAATACAGGCTGTGATATTGATAAAAGCATCTCCTTTGGAGCGACATGAATGTGAGTAAATGATTACAGAATTTTCATTTTTAGGTGAACTATTCCTTTAAGTTTAACATTGGCCTGTTATCTCTTCTTTAGCTTGCCAGTTGCACAGTACGCAAATATTTTCTAATGACCCTGTAGACTACAACCTGTGTATGTTTCTGACTTCCATAGAATGCCCCCCTCAGTTCTGGGGTCCAGACTGCAAGGGCATGTGCACATGTCACCCTAACGGTAAATGTGACGATGTGACCGGCAAGTGCACATGCTACCCCAACCGCTGGGGTGAAAACTGTGAGAAGCCATGCCATTGCCAGAAGGGAAAATGTGACCAGGAAATGGGAAAATGCACATGCCATGCCAATTACTGGGGGGCCCAATGCAACAATAACTGCTACTGCAGCATCAATTCGGTGTGTGATCAGAGCACGGGCCGATGCATCTGTAACCCGGGCTGGTTCAGGCAAAACTGCGGGGCTCAGTGTTTGTGTAATAACTCACCCTGTGAGCAGTTTACGGGCCGATGCCAGTGCAGGGAAAGGCTCTGGGGTCAACGTTGTGAGGGGTACTGCCAGTGCATGCATGGGAAGTGTAACCCAGCTGATGGATCGTGTACCTGTAAACCCGGATATAGAGGGAAGTTGTGTCGGGAGCCATGCCCAGCAGGATTTTATGGACAGAACTGCAGAAACAGGTGAGGAAAAACATCATATTTTAAGATCTACTGTTTGAATGGTTTAAAGGAATAGTTCACCCTAAATTTACATTTACTCATCCTTATATAGTCCCAAATCCCTATGAATTTATTTCTTCTGTGGAACACATAAAAGAAGACAGTTTGAAGAATGTTCATGTTGTTGTTTATTTTGTTTAGTTTTTTTGGGAAGGGGGAGGGGGGGATGTTTTCGACACAGCAAAAGGTTGAATGGTCACAATACCTTAAATCAAAGATTTTATGGAATTATATTTTGCATAAAGAAATTGAACCTTAAATTTAGGACTATTAAGATTTTTTGGTATTTTTTTGTATTGTGACAGTAAAGCAAATTTTACTCTGCCAATTCTCATTACTGTAATGCATCTGGATGTTTTGCTATTCCCATTTATTTCGGTGATGATTCTCATTCTTTATTCTTTCTTTTTTAATTTATAACAGTAAAAAAAGATGCTGTTGTACAATGATTATTTTCTATTAAATTGATTGATGGCAGTACCAAGGGAGAACTACTATGGCATCATAGTTGTTCTCCCTTGGTACTGCCATCAATAAATATGTTACAATTTAAAATATATATACAGTATACTGTATATTTTCCCATTGTGGTAATGAGAATACCATTTTTTTTTTTCACAATATGGTAAAGACATTTTGGGGGTAAAATATGCATAACTGTCATTCAAATAATGTCAATTATTTATAAAAACCCCTAAAAATAAGCTTCATTTTCTATATGCAAAATATTATTTTTTATTTATTTTGATTGTGGAGTAAAATAGGACCTTTCTTGACAAGTTTCAAAGTTTTTGAAAATCACCCATAGGCACTCAGTGATCTGTGGACTGAATTGTCCAAAATTATCAAAAAAGCTAAATTAAAGCAACATAAAAGTTGTCTGTTTGACTTATGTGCTATATTCCAAGTCTTTCAAGGTCTGTTCCTCACACAAATCTGTTGTATACAGGTAGCTTCAACACACTTGGAATATAGTGCATGTACCGTAGGTAGTCGTATGAACTACAGTACTTGTATAGTGCTTTTTAGTCCTTTTTGTAGCTTGAAATGGAATGTCTTGAGGTCGAGTACATGATGTCAGAATGTACATTTTTGGGTGAACTGTCCCTTTTATTTGAACAATTTAAAACTAAGATGCTAAAAGTTGAGAAGAAGAAAAAAAGGTACCACTTTGTATTAGGTGTCTTTAACTACCATGTTACTAACATTAAAAAAAATTATAATACAATGGACTTATAGTGTAACTACATGATGTCTGCAAAATTCTCACAAGATTCACGTTTGCTGCTACTGAGGTTGAGGTATGGGTAGGTTTAGGGTTTAGGGTAGGGGTTAAGGTTAACAGTGTAACTACAGATGTAGGTACTTTATATATAAGTACAGGGTTGGGAGGGTTACTTTTAAAATTTATTCCACTACAGATTACAAAATACATGCTGTGAAAAGTTATTTGTAACGCATTCTGTTAGATTACTCAAGGTCAGTAACGTAATCTAAATACTTTGGATTACTTCTTCAGCACTGAATCTGCCTGTACAGTAAGACAAAATACACATGTTAAAACATGAAAACCAAAATATCTTATGTAGTGTTTGTCTTGCTTTAAGGATTTTCATCAAGAATACGATTTTTGTCCTAATACCAAAGGTCTCATTAGAGATTTTCTTGATAAAAAAAAATAAAATAAAATACAATCATGCCTGGTAACCAGGGCTGGACTGGTAATCTGGCATACCGGACATTTTCCCGGTGGGCCGACGCACTTTGGGGCCGATCGGGGTGGACTGGCCATCGGGAGAACCGAGCGGGCCGGTGGGTCGGCTGCGAAACGGGCCAAATGGGCCGCGATAAGCTAAAATGAGCCGCCGCGTTATGCAGAACGGACCACAAAACGGCGGTGCGATATGCAGAAAAGGACAGCGAACACCTCACCTCACAACTTTTGGGTCATTTGCTATGTAAAATCCAAGGCCGATTTCTCTTCCGAGCCCAGGTTAATTAAAAAAAACAGAAACAGCATTTAGCATAAAGCTAAATGATCACATGATCATTTACATAAGGCTTATTTCTATTTCTGCTGCACCAAACTTACTTTAACTTACTGCTCGTATGAATGTAACGCATCTTAAAAAAGTGTTTCACCGCTGTTCAAATGCTCTTTGGATCGCATCGTTTATATGGATAAATGTATTCCAAATAAATAGACTAAATATTAAATGGAACAAATGATAAACTTGAAAGTCACAGTTTTGATTACCTCCTGACTTTCAGACATTCCTGATATGTATTGGCATAACTCTTCTGATCTTAACTGTTCATACCTGGTCCATCCTGTTTTGTCCTTGTTTCCAATGAACCCAGGTGTGGTCACTGTAAAGGCCAGCAGCCCTGTAAGGTGACCGAAGGGCGCTGTATAACCTGTGAGAGTGGCTGGAATGGAACTAAATGTGATCAGATGTGTGCTCCAGGTTACTTCGGAGAGAACTGTATGAATCAGTGTCCACCCTGCAAAGACGGCCACCACTGCAACCGTATTGATGGGAAATGTTCCCATTGTAATCCCGGCTGGATTGGCGATCGGTATGAACTTCAGCACATAGTAAATGCCATTGTAGCTTACTGTTGGTACTAGACAGGTCAGTCAAAGGTTTGGACACTCCTAACACACCTAATAATGCACCACATAATGTGTAATTGCCATGTTTTCCATAGTGCATTCAAGGCGCTAATGCTAATGGCTAATGTTGTAAGCAGCCATAATCACATGACATGGTCTTGTAAAATGTTTTAAAATTATCATCCACAAATTTGAAATGGAACATTCTCTTTGTGGCCTTAGCTACATTGTGTTCTATGGATATACCAGGTCAGTGTCATATGTTATTTCATTAAAATATGGTATGGGAAAAAATACTGATCACTTTACAATAAATTTGAGCATTTCTAACAATTTTGGACATTCTGTCAACCAAATGCTTTTAAAACATTAGGCCTACTGAATGCGTTTTTCAAGCATTTAAACGTGAGCTTTTTAGGTCCAAAGGTTTTTACAATCATAAAAAACATACTGTAAAATCAGTCAAGTGTGTCCAAACTTAGTACTGGTTTTGTATGGGGCTCCTCAAATATCAATTTTTTGAGATTGTCTCATTATTTTGATCATGATTGTCTTTGAATTCTCTTACTTTCTGTGGGTTTATAATCTCTATTTCTCTGTACTCATGAATTTAGCTGTGAAGTGCGCTGCCCTAACGGCACCTATGGGGAAAACTGTGAAAACGATTGCAGCCATTGTTTTAATGGAGACTGCCACTTTGCCACAGGAGAGTGTCTGTGTGACCCTGGCTTTTACGGGACATAGTAAGTCAAAATTCAAGTCATGCAAATATTTTCAAATTTAACCACAGCATAAGTCATCTTGATATCTATTGGAGCATGAATCACTATTCTAAGAGTCATCCCAGATGGTTTAAAAATGACTAAAGCTTTAAACCAATTGCAAGATGCTCAATAGGACACCCCAAACGGTAAATGGTGAATAATTCTTTGTAAATAGATCTAGAGAATTTGAACAGTGCATCATAGACAGGCATGTGGATACCCGAGGGAAACACAAACTCATCACATAAATATGTGTTTTATGAGGACAAGATTTTCCTTGCTCTTATAACAGAAGGAAGCCATTTTTGATGCTCTTGTGGTCTATAATAACTGTGCTTACAAGGCAACACTCTGTTTGGTATTCCTCACATTCAATTGTTTTTCTTCTTCACCAATTTTCTGCAATTCATTTTAAATCACTTAACATAGAGACTCCATTTACTTCATTTTGTAGATAAATTCAGTCTTAGGTGAGCAATTTCAGTTTTTTTTTGTTTTATATATATATATATATATATATAAACTTGATACTTTTTAAAGAAATTTAAAGGGATAGTTCATCCAAAAAAATATCTCATCATTTATTTATTTATATATTTATGTATTCACCCTCATGCCATCCCAGACATGTATGAATTTCTTTCTTCTGCAGAACACAAGTGAAGATTTTTAGAAGAATATTTGAGCTCTGTAGGTCTATACAATCAAGTGAATGGTGTCCAAAACTTTGAAGCTCAAAAAGCACATAAAGGCAGCATAAAAGTAACCAATAAGACTCCTATATTTAAGTTAAGTTTATATCTTCAGAAGCGATATGATAGGTGTGTAAGTTTTAAATTCTCCTCCCTTCCCAGTAGGTGGTGATGTGTACGAATAATGTGAATCGCCGAAAACGAAAAGAAGAAAAATGTGAAAGTAGAAATGTAAATATTGATCTGTTTTTCACCCACACCTATCATGTCATTTCTGAAGACATGGATTTAACCATTGGAGCATATGGATTACCTTTATGCTGCCTTTAAATGCTTTTTTAAACCTTCAACGTTTAGGTCAACATTCACTTGTACTGCATAGACCTACAGAGCTGAAATATTCTTCTAAAAATCTTTGTTTGTGTTCAGTGGCATGGCATGAGAGTGAGTAAATGATGAGATAGTTTTAATTTTTGGGTGAACTATCCTTTAAGGTTAAAGTTTGGAAAGCTGCTATTGACCTGCATTATTAGAATGTTGATTTGACACCATAATATTTGCATTCTAAGTTGTGATGGGTCTTTTCTCTTGCATTTATTTTCATACTTAATTATAATATTTATTCTTGAGTTTTATGAAGTTATGTTAAAATCCCACTTGAAATCAAAATTGTCCCAATTTACTTTTTAAATACAGTTTCCGGGGCAATTCAATGGGCCATTTATTTGATTCATTTTGAATACATTATAAATTCAATTTTCAATTATTATGTTTAACCACAAATTCTGTTGCTATGTACACAATGCTTTTATTGATTCTCTTCCTCAATGTTATTGTGCTCTTTGCATTTTTCTTGATTTTAGCTGCAACCTGACCTGCGAGTTTGGTCAGTTTGGAGTGAACTGTGCCCAAACCTGTCCATGCCACGACAAGAACTGCAACCCAGTGTCAGGGGCCTGCAACCTATGTAAGAAAAACTCCTTCCTATTTCTCTTTCTGAGAAAAAAAATGTCATTTCTGGAGCTTTGCTATGTCATTCGCTATGGAGACATATTTTTGGTGTCCAAGTTAACATTAGTCATATTTTCCATTGCGTAAAGGGTGGAAGAAAGAACTGCACAGTTGACGTTGAGGTCAAGTCAAGATTCAACCTTTTGACTCAAATTGAATTTACCAATATGTCAATTACTAAAGATGGAGTGGGATTTACAAAAAATACAGTAAACTCAGTAGAGCATTGTGTCGTAAACACATTCCGCACTGTTTTGCAGCTATCCTGGCAGATGTATGACTTTTCCCAGCTGAGATATCTTCTTCAGTTGTTTACTTAAAGGGACAGTTCACCCCAAAACAGTGGAATACAGGGTTCCTACTGACTGCACAGTATACTGTATACTGCATACCATTTCATAAAAGTAGTATGCAAAACAGAACGCATTATTTATGAAAAACAATAAACATCAAACAATATTATGCTACATTGTTGTTACATGTCCTTATTATGTTGCATGTTGAACACTAAACATTTTGGGAAATGTAGGTAGGTCATTTAGGTATGCCATGCATACTGCAAATTCCCATACTATACACAGTATTAATAATAAAAAAGTTTAGAATGTTAGAACATAATAAACATAATTTTGTCATCACAGACTCACCATCATGTCACACAAATCAAAAAAGTAAATCATTTGCAGAATTTTCAAAATCCTCTTACATAGTAACTGAGACTGTCAAGCACCTTAAAGGAAAATGCCCTGAAAATTAGTCCATACGACAATGTTTAAATTCATGAGTCACTAATATTCTCAGCCTGATCTCATGAAAATGATGTAACTGTGGTGACATTTTTGCTAAATGACATTACATGGTTCATTACACGTATCGCGGCAGATCCGAAGTGAAATGTCCACTGAGTGGCGCTAAAAGCGAGTAAAATTTTCTCTCTTCAAAGTAATTTCCCTTTAAAAATCTATGAGAAAAACTTGATGTGCAAGCAAATAAACACACATTTGCTCTTGGTATCATGCCTCGGTAGCTGTTTGTGTGTGCAGTCCTCACTATGTAGGTCAGTGCAGTAGACAGCAGCAGGTTTAACATGGCAGCTCTGATGGTGTTTCCAGAGATTGGTGTCTTATTTTTACGGCTGTGTTTTTTGGCATTTGTCCTGCTTGCGGAGTGAGTTAGTGAGAGCTGGTGTTGTTTCACTCAGCTGAGAGAAATACTACAGGAAGACAGAGACAAAGTACTGAGGAAAGGTGTGGGTCAACAGGGACCTGAATGAAAGCAGTCATGATGTCATAGTGGCTGACCTCAGTGAGGCCTTCCTCGACACGATATTTAGATGTCTCCACACCGCACAGTACTCTCAGACTGAACTTTATACTTCTGTGATACAGTCCCTGTTAGTTCATAGTGCATTAACTAATGTTAACAAATACAACTTTTGATTAAATATTTAAATGAGCCATTTTTGTTTTTGTTTGTTTTGCAGCGTCTCAAAAAAATATTATACTCATGTAATTTGTGTTATTTGGCAATATAAGTGCAATTACCTGTAAATATGTTTGTGCGTAAACCACACAAAATGTACACATGTTTAAGAGGTGAAACCCATGTTATGGTATGGTATAGATATTGGAGTTCAATGGAAGACCCACATTTTTTAATAATTTGTTTTGCCTTAAAATGCAATAATTTGTTTAATGCAAGTAAACTCTGGTATGGTTAAAATTGTAGACCACAATAAAACTGTATAATAAAAACAAAGATAATTTAATAATTAGACCTGTTGCGATTATTACATCACCTTATAACAATAATTTGATCTAATGTGATTATTTGAGATAACTACAAATATTGAGCACTTTACATTTTTAGCATATTTTACTAACTACACAAATGAACTCTGACCGTCATCGACCTGCACTGTGTACTGCACTTGGAGCAGTTCCAGGAGAGCGTGTGAAGATGAAATTTTAGCTGTGATGTACGTGTCCCGTCAGTGGTCTCACAAAATTTTAGACATGTATTTTAATATTGAACACAGTAGGATCCCCCTCCAGTGTCTAGGCTCTAGAAAACAGGACTCAAAACATCCCGTATGGGACGTCCTCATTTTGGCCAAAATACAGGACTCCCGCTAATATGGGACAGTTGACTATGTGGAGATGATAGAATGGCGGCTGAGCCGTTGGAGATGTCTCAACTGCATCACACTTTTCAAAATTTGGTGAAAAGTGATCTGAGGATTCGCTCGCAACATCCTGTAGTGGCTTAGAGTTTGTGAAGCTATTTCATGTTTTGTTTTTTTTTAAGGAATATTCTTGGATAAATACAACATAAGCATGCTGTTGATTGCTACAGAAAATAATTTAGAATTTTTACTTGTTTATCAGTTTTTTTAAAACAAACCAAAAATCATGTTGACAAAAATGCACTCTGGGGCAAATCATTGCTCAACTGGCCCTTATATTTCAATGTAAGTGCATTTTAGATCAATTGCATAAGGACAACCAACAAACTCCCTTTTTTGTTTATTGATGATATTTAACACCTTAAACTTGGGCCTGTCAAGAAAAAAAATATTTTCAAAATATTAATAACTACAGTCTTGACCAACACAATGTATTGTTTTAAAGCTTAGAAGCTGTACTTTACAATGCATGTAGGCATTATGACCTAAACTGAACAAGCACTTTGAAATTTGCAGACAAATTAGAAGTGTTCCGTTTGGATTATTATTAATAATTTTACACTGTACATATTATTGTAATGGGTAAAAACGTCAAACTAATCAAATAGCCATGTGTCATATGTCGTTGAAAAGTTCTCAAACATTAAATATCAGAGGAGATCACCAATAGATCAAGCCCACACACAACTTAATCTGATGCATAGACCATTAGATAATCCAAACATACTGCACATAATGGTCTCTGTCTTATTGGAAATTATGTAGTACGTTGTCCAGTGTCATAGAATGCTAAACCAGTCATATTAGGATTCAGACCGCTGAGGTGGAAGTCATCCAAATATGGGCAGAGAAGATCGTTCACTCTATTATGTACGGCCACCAAGAGATGGCATCAAGTAATTGACACAAACACAATGATGGCTCAAATAACACAGAATGGAAATGAAGATCTCGTTACTCATGCCTGCATGCTTTGGAGAGAGAGAGCATACCTTTAGTCATTGTTGTATTTACATGTGTAATTAGTTCTTATGTACAATTATTATGTTTTATTTGATTGGAAAGGCTTTTGGACACTAGGATAAATCATTTTTGTAATGGGATAACTTAATTGTTTTGTCATATCAACAAAAATACTGTTTTCAGCAGTTTATTAGGCTTAGAGTTTCATAATTTTGGGCATGCCACTGAAACAGGAAATCCTAAAAAAAATATATAATAATAATACTGAAATAATAATTTGCTGTGGATGATACAGACACAAAATATGGTGCATCCAACAGCTGAAATCATTAATTTTTAGCAATGTCAAATTAATCGTCTCAAATTGTTTGTTTATGAATGGAAGAGCCACATGGCCACACATTATGTTTCAATAATAATTCCAGTTGGCAAAATATGCAAAATATCCACTGGCTTGCTTAAACCTGACAAAACTGATCAGCCTTTAGACTACTGAACTGGTGTGAGAGATATTAGACATTTTGGTGTTTGAGTAACTGGAATTTATTAGCTTTTGTAAGAAATTATTTTAGCATGTAAAATTAAAGATCAATTAAAAGCTGTCTAATGTGAAATTAAGATATTAACAATGATGTGGCAGTAAAAAAGACTGAATTCCATAAAGCATTTGAGTACCAACAACTGTTTGGGCCATTTTTTTAAAAAATGTTCCTTTATTTTTTCTCTTTCTCTCTGTCAGATCCTAATCAGCGGATGGGAGTTATAGCTGCAGGAACGTTGGTAACATTCCTGCTGGTTGTTCTACTCTCTCTGCTGTGCTGCTGTTTCCTCTGTAGCAACAAAAACAACTGCAAGTGAGTCCAAATCTACACTATTCTCTTAAGCCTGTAGTCAGTTAGTATGTCCCGGA
The DNA here is from genome assembly GCA_032164185.1 of Moxostoma hubbsi. Classification (NCBI taxonomy): domain Eukaryota; kingdom Metazoa; phylum Chordata; class Actinopteri; order Cypriniformes; family Catostomidae; genus Moxostoma; species Moxostoma hubbsi. Next base: position 16,948,082 of record JAVLUX010000215.1, on the reverse strand, counting down.
CATGTGAATTAAAGGAATAGTTCACCCAAAAAGGAAAATTAATCATTAGTCACTCACCCTCATGTTGTTCCAAACTCATATTACTTTTTTCTTCTGTGGAACACAAAAAGAGATTTTAGGGAAAATGACAGCCTCAGTCACCATTCACTTTCATTTTGTATTTTTTTCACACAATGAAAGTGAATGGTGACTGAGGCTAACATTCTGCAAAACATATACTTTTGTGTTCCACAGAAGAAAGAAAGTAATACAGATTTGGAACAACATTATTTTGGGGAGAACTATCCCTTTAAATGTTAAAAAATAAATGATAAAATATATATTAATAAATAATGAATTTCTAAGTATTAAAAGTGTCAGATATTTCCCTACAGCTAAAAGTTTGGACACACTTGACTTCATGTTTCTCATGATCTTAAAAACCCTGTTATCTAAAAATGGCAATAATAAAGTCGCTGTGTCTAAACCTGTGACAGGTAGTGTATATCACAACTCCATTATAGAGCCACCAGAGTAAATGAAGCAATCATCATACTTTTGATGGCAGACATGTCACTCTCACTTTTAGAAATATCTATTCATGCTTTTTGGAGATAATCATTACTTTTTCAAAGACCTATACCCATTGCCCCCCTCCCCACTCCAAAATTGATTTTAGGCCCCTGGCAAATATCATTGTGACAAAACTTGTCACCAGAATTGTTCACAGTCAGCTGAAATGAAAGGCTCCTCTGTTCTCAACAGTCAGTTTGGAGAACTCAAGACTCTAGAATTCTCTGCCAGCTGCTTTCTAACTTGTTTGAAATTCATAGAATGTAATTTCAAACGATTTCCTCCATTGTGACAATGATAGATCCCTCCATTTTTGCCTCATTTGTACATATACATGAACTCTATGGTTTGACCATGTATGCAGTGTGTCATTTAACCCAGAAGGATTAGAGGCTATTGCTGTACATCAACACAAATCCACAATGAATTATCAATTTTGTAAGCAAAGTTATGTTGGTATAATGTCACCCTTCCCCTTTCAGTCCTGACCAGGAAAACTCCAACAACAGTAAGAAGGCCAAGATAATCCTGTGTGGCGGATTCAGCCGAATCAGCACCAAACTCCCCAGAATACCTCTGAGGAGACAGAAACTACCCAAAGTTGTTGGTATGTCTTTACAGTATTTTCCATCATCTAAAATTGTATATAGTTTTGGTTTGGGTCAATGTGTCATCGGCTTCCCTGTTGATAGTGTTCAATGGTTTGACCAAAAGTGTAGCTCTGTGAAAATATTAGTGGCATCCCTTGTTTGTGTGACATGTTTTGATGCAGATTTTATTTAGCCTAAACAGACAGTGTCATTTTTATCCTTAACCTTAAAGGAATAGTTCACCCAAAAAAATCAGTCATCATTTACTCACCCTCATGTTGTTCCAGTTCCATATGGTTTTCTTTCTTCTGTGGAACAGACTGTCTAATCCTCAGTCACCATTCACTTTCATTGCACATCTTTTCCCCTCCCTTAACACCTCCTTTTGTGTTCCACACAAGAAAGGAAGTCATACGGGTTGTTTGGAACAACAGAAGGGTAAGTAAATGATGACAGAATTTTAATTTTGTGTGAACTGTCCCTTTAAAGGTGCAGTTGTTGTTTTTTTTTTTTTTTTTTTTTTTCATCAAATATATTCTCCTATCCCAGGTTAACGTACAGAGGCAATTAAAAGGGGGTGTTCACACGGTATGTGTTCCTGCATTCAAAAACAGCTAGACGGAAGCTAGGAATAGGACACAATGGGCTCGAGACAAGTTTAGACTTTTTTTTAACCTGACACTGAATTAAAAAAATGTGACACTCATGTGAAAAGTCTGACCCATGTGTAGACCAACATTATACTGTACCATAGCACAACCAAATGCAAAACCTCATCCTGCCTGACCATCCCCTAAGTAAACCATTCATAATTTGAATTACCGAATAGTGTAAACACTGTGGCTATGTGGTGTTTTCAAAACATTACTCCTGTTTGTTTGAGCAGTCCAACATGTCAAGGTCTTGCTCAACCAATGGCATGAGTTGTGAGTGGAACTATCTGTTTGTGCAACCAATGGAAGATGGGGGATTGGGAGACAGGAATGGGAGATTCCCAAGAGATTTAGTAAGATTGAAAGTGTATCACGGTAACCCAAACAGCGTTTTGATGGTTTCATCTGATTGGAATGCTCTGGGTACATGTTTTATTTCCCTTGGCTCCTTGTAAAGTTTCAAGTTCTTATTAATTTGATCCCAAACATACATTTGTTTGCTTATTCTCCTCATTTTTCTGCTCATTTACCTATTTATTATTAAAACCGAGATCTGGGTGCTGACTGATCCCCAATCAAAGACTCTTCTGTTTATGCCATGATGGAACCGTTGCGTGGAGATGGTTTTAGAGTGAATGCTAAAGTGGTAGTTCACTCAAAAATTGTAAATCTGTCATTATTTTCGTTAGCCTGAGTCACCATTCACTTTCATTGTATAGAAAAAATTGCAATACAGAATATTCTGATTTCTGAAAAACTAAAGAGGACATATCTTTAATTTAAACATACAAAGCCCCAGTTGTGGGCAACAGATGGTCACGGGTGAGCACTATTTAGAGAGAGAGAGAGAGAGAGAGAGAGAGGAACAGAGTGAACAAGTGAAAGCCCCAAGTAATGCTGTCCTCCAAGAGACTAATTTACCACATTTCACGAGTTAAAGAGTCACTGGTCTGAGTAAAAAAAAACAAAAAACTTTAAATCAATAATGTCACTTTTGGATAGAGTAATGTATGGCCTGCAAATAGCTTCATTGTAACCCCCCAAGCTCTTAAACCCTGGATAGACAACAAAGAACAAACATGTTGAAAAAAAGCAATGAAAAGCTGGCATCTCTGATGAAGAGATATGACAAATATTCTGCCCTTAAACACAAATTGCCCTTTCATCTTCAGATTTTATGAGACAATTCTTTGTGTAAGAAATCTTGTGTTGTGACTGTCATCTGGCAAATAAAAGAAAGCGCATTGAATTCAGGCACAGACAAAATCAATACATTCTGTAACAAAAATTATATTTGGTGTCACATACAGTAAGGCGGTAAACAGGACTTGAAAAAATGATTTTCTTAATTGCATTGTCAGATTTTTTAATAAACTTATTTAGTAGTAATTATCAGCGTATAAAACATTATTCATGTATACATGCCTTGTGGGCATGCCTGTTTATATTTTGACATCACCCCCAGAGAAATGCCTGATAATTGTAAACACATGTAAACACAATTCTCTTGCGTTGTCTGGGTTTTAGAATGAGCTGATTTTTGATAGTTATTAGTGTATTGTTGTGCTTGCCAATGCACAAAATTTTAGTTTTTATGGTTTCAAGATCTATAAACAATTGTGAGAATTGAAAGCAAAAGTAGCTTCTACTCATTTCTCTTCCCCACCCCATCAAACTGCTCACTTCAGAGGAGCTGGATGAAAATATAGCTTTTTCTTTCTTTACTTTTCCTCTTCTTTCTTTTCTTGTTGCAAGCCAGTGGCTCTGCTCTCCTCATTGGCTGAAGCAGTGAGGTCTGCTATTTTTTCTTTCCTTTCTTCCCCCTCTTTTTCAGTAACTCTATCCTCAGGAGAGCGGGGGGCTGGGGGGGTTCTTTAGACAGGAAGTGAACAAATTTACCTCAGTTTGAGTCCTGATTTGCCCATACTACAGCTGAGAAAATGGTGAAAACAAAGAATGAAAATGTTTAAATCCTTCTAACCTTCATGTTATCATTTAATTACCCTGTATAATTTAGATACATTGTACAAAAATAAGACAGTCAAACACTAGCGTAGTCATTCCGTATTGAAATGAGAACTCTGGGCATATTTTGCCATACATTTTTTACAGTTTTTGAAAAGTAGCACTATATTGATATTCCTCTTTAAAAAAACTAAACAACCTTAAACTATGTCTTACATTTCTGCAATTAATTCAACCTGAGCCACTTAAAATACAGAATTTATTAGGTGTGGTAACTTTATATTTTTTTCACTTTATAATAATGGCATATATATATATATATATATATATATATATATATATATCAGCTCGTTTCTTTTTTTTTTTTTTATTTAAAAAAAAAAAGTTACAGTAAGGCACTTACAATTGAATTGAATGGGGCCAATCCATAGCAATTAAAGGAGACGCGGTTTTATTTACTTATGCGTGTTAACATGATTTTAGTGTGATGAAATCACTTACAGGGTTTATGCCACAAATGCTGTCAAATTTGAACCTGGAATATTCCTTTAAAGTTTGAAAATCTTCCAATGACTTCCACTGATGGTATGTTCTGCATTCAAAATGTACAATCAACAGTGATTCCGTAATTGCAATGTTTGCATAGTTAATTGTGATTGGTCTTCTTTCTTACATCTAATTGCATACTGAATTGTGATTGGTCTTTTCTTCCTTGCATATATGTAGCCACTTCAGCTGGTTTTATAATGCCATCTATAAATTAATTCTTGTGTGCAGCCGACTGAGAATAAGGCCATGTCCAAAATAAAATGTTTTTTTCTTTGTTTGTTAATGCATTCATTTCCTTCATTAAATGCAAATCTAGATATATTTTCATACTAGCCTGCTTCAGTTCCATGTTTTCATGTAATTAGCTATAACCATACAACAAAAAAGTCTAAAAGAGTCTAAAATTGTAAGAATTTAGTCTTTCTCCATATACTACTGTATATGTAAACATGTTTCTCAAGAGCATGTCAGAAAGACAAGCCACCTGTTGTCCAACACCAGCAGAGCCTTTTCACAGTTGAGCATTAATGCAGCTGGGATGTGCCAGTAATACACTTTTGTTCAAGGCTTGTATAGCAAAGGGTGGGCTGCCAGTGGTGGCTAGACCAGTCATAGTCTCTTGTCTCTGATGATGTCTGAGAAAGCAGTTGTCCAAAGCCAGTAAATTCCATACTAACAGCTTTGAGTCTGTTTGCATGTGTACCCAACATGCATGTCATGCCATTTCACGGTGTGGTGGATTCACAGGGACTTTCATGAATTTGTGTGATAAGATGCTGTTTACATGAACAGCAGCAAACAAAGCGCAGCTATTCCTTTGACATTCTGGAAAGCTCTTGCAGTATTTACAGCTGCTTGGAAAAAGTATAAATTATGCAATGTAAATTGTTTCATTGTAGGAGAGTCTCAATAAATTCAGTTTTGTTTATCTTCAGTTTACTGTGGTATGTGCTGTTGAAATGTTTATTTTAGGAAATGCATTATTAAAGCATTTTTTTTTTCCACAGGAAGAAATGTCAGACTAAGCATGTTGTTAAACAATAGCACAATTTTGTGTGAAGTGTGAACTCTTTAGGAAGAAGCACCTATGCTAGTTCATAAACAAATGCTAAAGCCATGTCCACACTCATTTGTTTTGTCACCAGTTTCCAAAGTATGTGGTACTAGTGCGTGCTTTCGAAAATGTCCATTTTAAGTGGATTAACCCGCCATTCTGGCGTGGATGAGTGGGGTAAACATAGCAAAATCTATGTCTTTTGAAATGAAAATGTATTCGTTTAGCAGAAAGTTCATAAGAATGTAGAAAGTTTGTGAGTGAAAACATGAACGTTTAGAGGGATTGTTCATTCTTAAGGCACTTTTACGGTTCGACTCGCCTCGACTCAACTCTACTCGCTTTACTTTTGTGAGCTTGCTTTTCCACTGCAGTTTAGTGCCCCTCAATGTGGGTGGGATTATAAGCTGAATGTCACATTTGCGCCTCCTGTACTGCCGTGACATCATCTTAAACACGACACAAACTGATCAAAACAATAATACAACCACTAACTGTTAGCTACTAGCTCATTCTGACGCATAAAGCAGTTGTTGTATGGTGATTTTGCACAAGTGTAACAGTTAAATTGGCTTGGTTGTTTTTGAAGCAAGCTTCCAGTGGCTGGTCAACTATATATTATATATTTATATTTATGCATTTGGCAGATGCTTTTATCCAAAGCGACTTACAGAGCCCTTATTACAGGGACAATCACCCCGGAGCAACCTGGAGGTAAGTGCCTTGCTCAAGGACACAATGGAGGTGGCCGTGGGGATCATACAACAAAATGTACCATCCTCCATCATGGCTGAGTCAAGGGCACTCTCCCTTCCATTGCTCGATGGTTTAGATAGCGTTCATTAGGTCGAACCACTTCCACATTTCCTTGATGGTTCTGTAGACACGTTTACGTTTTTTTTTACTTTTCCCCTACACTGTGGTAGGGCCGGTGGTAGCCGTGTGCGTCCAACAGCTGAAACAATTCCTGAGTGACTTTATCGTTTCGCTCATCGCTAACGAGTGGAATGTCTGCACCTCGGCATGGTTTTGCACACAGCCATTTCTTTTTTCACAATTAGAAAGTCGCGTGATCAAATTATATTTTATCGCTGTTGCTAACTTTAAAACTAGCGGGTCTAATGTCGTGTGTTGGAAATCCAGTGACGCTGGTAGTGACGATTCTCCATGGCCAATCAGTGATCTGCAGGCTTTTGATGTCACATTTAGTATCGGCTCGGCTCGCTTGGAACCTCAACCAAGGTGGTACTAAAAAAAGTCTCAGGTACCAGGTACTATCCACAGTGGAAAACCCCAAAAAATGCGAGCTGAGTCGAGTTGTACCGTGCAGTGGAAAAGCCCCATTAGAGGGCTGTGCACTTTAGGACAGGGGTTCCCAACGGGGGCAGTACCGCCCACGCAGGAGGCGTTCAAATGATGCCAGGGGTCACTGTGAGCAAATTAGTAGAGCGGGGGTGTTAGGTTACAAATGGGGGGTGTTTATCAATCATAATAATCAAATCTATCGTCAAGTTACTCTTTGCATTAAAACGTTTATCTAGACTTGGAGTATTAACGTTTATCTAGACCAGGAATGGTGGTGGTGTAGTGGTCTAAAGCACATAACTGGTAATCAGAAAGTCGCTGGTTCGAGGCCCACAGCCACCACCATTGTGTACTTGAGCAAGGCACTTAACTCCAGGTTGCTCCGGGGGGATTGTCCCTGTAAAAAGGGCTCTGTAAGTTGCTTTGGATAAAAGCGTCTGCCAAATGCATAAATGTAAATGTAAAATATCAGTTGGTTCTCAATTAAACAGGTTGGTATGCATTTGTACCACGGTTCATCTGATTTTGAAGTCTAGCGATGCATCTGAAGTATTTGGTTTAGCAGCGGCAAATACACAGGTGGAGGCACAACCTCGGCTAATGCCCCTGTATGGCTCTGTAGATGGATATGGCTCAATGGACAGAGCAGCGCAAGCACAAAGCTCTTAAAGCTCAAGCTCTTAAACTCGCAGCTTTGCGAGTATCAGTGAGAAGCAAGGCGCGAGAAGTGGAAACCATTTGAATTCGGCACAGAATTCTATATCACCACTCTTGAATTTACTATAGTAACACCAACATCTGCCTTTCACATGTTTACATAGAAAACCTATTTGAAATCAGTTGACACAAAAACATGCTCAGAGTAAACGGCCCTCAAGTGTTTACATTTTGAGGAAATATTACAGACAGACATTTGTTTTTTTGGAATAAGGGTCATTAACAAATAAGGTTGTCAGAGGTGATAAACATAAGAAATAATTACAAAAATCTAGTTCAAAACATATGACAAATTCATAGTAATATTTTTATCCATGTTGTTTTTTTTTTTGTTGTTTTTTTTTAAAACAATTTATCAAAAATGACTTATAAAATGTCAAGTTGTGTAACCATCAAGTATAAGGTATTAAAATGTTTTACTTGCACCTCGAATACACCTGAGTGTAACAACTTAATTATTCATTTCCAAAAGTTTTCAAACAATGTAAAAACTATATATATATATAATATCATGATTTTTAGAAATGAACATATCATGAATATAATAATAATATTATTATTCATATTTAATATCATGAACATCATTTATTTAAATGACAACACAATGGCTACCTGCATGTTGGTTACACCACCTTACTTTGATTTGGTGAACAAAGATTTTTCAAATATGAATAATATTTTAAAGCAAAATTGTGTCACTGCTTATTTTTTAAAGAAATAATGAACACGAACAAAATCCCACTCACTGCTGCTTCTTGCAAACAGTATATGATTCATTAATACGTTTCGGTCATGCAACATTTATCAGGTATTTAAACATGCAAAAAGGTTGCATGACCAAAACGTTGTATTAATAAATTGTAAACTATTCACAAGCAGCAGCAGTATGCAGGATTTTATTTTCTTGTTTATTTACTTCATTGTTTGTTTCTTCGCACCAGCTCTATCAGTTGTGCAGTGTTTTTTTGTTTTTTTTTAAATTATACAAAATATGATTCCAAACTACTTATGCCAACATTTCTTTTTCAAGAATTTCAGCTTTTAATGAGACATTTACTCTTTTTTTTTTTTTTTTACAGTCTCCAGATGGTTACACCACTTAGAAATGTTTTACTTTAAGCCCCATGCTGAAAAAATATAAAAATGTTCTAGAACATGTTTATCATAGTTATCATATGTGTATTCAAGTAAATGTTTTTTGTAAATTGCATTTAAACTCTAAAGCATTTTCAAGCTGCCGCCAGTAAAAAATGCTTGTTGTTGTCCTAACTTTGTAAGCATGTAATTTTGGTTCTGTTCATCCCATTTCCCTCCAAATAGTCATTTTTTATTCCACTACATGGCAGGAAGTACCAAAAAAAAATTCCGTCACAAAATTCCAATTTGAGATGTAGGTGGCGCTATAATGCATTTTAATCCTTTCAAATGTAGAGGTGGGTAGTAACGTGCTACAATTACTGTTACATTTACTTAATGTATGCTTCCAAATAGAGCGTTGCAAGAGCGAAGTTCAGCTTAAGAGGAAGATCAAGAGAAGAGAGTTCTTCCTTGGGTAGGAAAGTTTTGAACTGAAATTGGACGCACCCCAAAGGTGTCCTGAGCCAATCAGAAGTGACTTTCCAGAGTCACATGGTCGACTAGGGCTGTCCTTTTCAAAAATGTATATATGATCCTTTGTGGGGGATTTTTACAAACTCCCTCTCAAAAATAGTGTATGTTTAATCATGAACATTTATATCTTGAAAACGGTACAAGAGACATGACATTCGTTGTCATCAACATACTCTACGTAAACAAGCAAGCATTTACATACCTTAATTTGACATTCTTTCATGAATATTATACGTGTAAGTAACAAAACATGAAAATCCCTGGTTACAAATCATATTGGTTAATTCATTAGTTTTACAACATGGATAATACATTACACGTTATGAGAAACCTGATTGTCGGGGTATATTATCAAGTTAAGCCTTATAGTTACCATTCTTAGTAGAATGAGATGAATTATACAAGCTTAAAGAATATAATCGATTCGTCTGTTATAAGTGATTACATATCACTATACGTATCTTAAAAAGGTACATCAGGCTATAATCATTAATTCTATTCATAGTCATTTTCAGAATTATCTAGCAAGTCTAGGTATGGTGTATATTTTTTTCGGTTAAATCACAAGTACTGGAATGAGGATCTCATGAGGTTCTCACAAGGAAACCTTTAAAAGAAAACCTGCTTTAGCTCTGTGTGGAGGTTCAGAAGGTCATGCTGATGGTTGAAGTTTGTGGAACAAAGAAGGATCTTCTTTGATCAGAAGGTCAGCTCTGTCATTACAAACGCTAGTTTGATATTAAATGGGCATGGAAGAAACGGTCTCCTTCAGCAATTTAGGCGCCATATATGAGTTTTTATGACTTTCTAATGGCTCGGTGGGGGATCGCTCTGATCTGTGGAATGTGATGTTGTGTTCATTTGATGGCTTTGTTCGTGGATAATCCTACAAAATGAATAATCAGATCTTTGCAATATAACTAGAAACTCAATACTTGACTAATCTTTTAATTCGATACTTTCTTACTCAAGTAATTATTAGCATTAGTACTTTTACTTGAGGACAGATTTTGGCTACTCTACCCACCTCTGCTCAAATGTGTTCATCCATAGACATTCAGTCTAATTTGCAGTTCTTGTGCCACTCCCAATTTTTCACAGAATATCTTGGTTTCTGAGTGGACTAGAGGGTCAATCTAGGTGTCATTAGAAAGCTGAGATCCTCCCCTTTGTGATGTTGCATAATGTATTTTATCATTAATAGTGGATAACATATATTTCTGATTATTTGTTTAGCATGATTTTCATGCAGAACTGCATATGTTGTTCTAGACATCTAATATATAACATTGGATTATTCACACAAGCAAGCTCTCAGGCAAGTAAACAATGGCTAATTTTTTTGACACGTTCCTAAGGTAAAAGCAAATATAACGTTTTTAGCTAGTTGGAGCTTACAGCTGCAGTTATCGGTGTATAAATGAGACGTGTGTATTTGATTTCTTACAAATATCATATTTTACTTTGTGGTTCTTTTGAAAATCTTTTAAACTTTGTTATTAGTGCAACACAATAAACTATATGGTCATGTACCTGAGAATGAGAGCTTTTATTTGATATATGATTAAAGATTATATTCATATTATTAATTCTACCACATAACCACTAAGTGGTGCTTATTTGCGACATAGATGCTTTAAGGCCGTATTTTTGTTATTTTAAGTATAAGTATAACATAAATGCAGAAGTGATGGTTATCTTTGAAAATGTCAAATTATAAGATTTCAAACGATACCACATATGCCTGACTTTATATACGGTGCATTTTAAGTGTAAACTTTTGTTGTGATATAGCACCCCCTTTTGGATCTGCCGGTGGGTCCACAGGGTTTCAGAGCTTAATGTATTTTGAATAACTTCATAGATCCAGATAAAAAAAATAAATGTGTAGGTCACTAACACATACGTAATGTGCACCAATCAGTCATACACAAGACCAGGAATGTGTATTAACTATCTGCAAGAATAGGATGAATTTTTATTTAAAGCTGACTTTAAGGGAATCTTTAGCTAGACCCTATTTGATATAACAGACGCTTACATTATAGCTCTACATGGCTATATATTCAAAGAGCATTGTCAGAGTTGTGACCAGGCAGACAGTGGTTAGCATCTACTCTAGTGCCTCATGACTTAGAGCAGATGTGAGTAACAAACCACAGGAAGCTCCAGCTGACCAACTTTTCTAGGTCAGCATGAATGCATCATCATTACATTTAAGTGGGTGGAAGGAAGTGGCCACCATGACTTTAATTAGCAGGCAAAAGATCTGGGCTAAAGTTGTCACTGTTAAAGTTGATTGTGTATCTCTATACAGTGGCCTCAGAACTAGTTGGAAATTGTAACCACAAAATGTATAAATGTGAACTTTACCTAAAACAACAGATTATCTCATGTTGGTGTAGCATTTGCCGTCAATTCTGGCTTTCATAAAGATTATCCACACTCGTTTTGCAGACTGTATACCCTTGTCTGTCACCAATGCAGACTGGAGAGCCTAACATCTCATCATTTATGTTGTAAATGAGCCTGTGTTCATTGTAGAGACCATGGAGCCCTCTTCCACTGATCTGACCTGACTTCTCTGTTTGTTTTCCACTTGTCCAAACCCTTAGTCACCCACCACGATCCTGAGAACACGGTTGAATCCCCCTCCGTGGTGGACCAGCCTTCTCCATCTTGGTCATCTCAGGAGTCTTTCTCTTCCTTTGAAACAAGCGAAGATGGGCCTGTTTACTGCATACCACATGAAGGTAAGATAAAGTGGGAACTTGCTCAGATAAACCATCTGTTTGTACAACAGAGTGTAGTGATCAGGGAGTTGAGGAGTCTCCTAACGATTGACCCCATTCTGTGCTAAGCGTCGGGCCTCCAGGTGAGTATATCATGTGCATTGAGATAATATAAACAACACATACTGTAAAAAACCAAGTCAGCTGTGCGTTTTCAGAAAGTGACTCGGATCTTTTAAATATATTGTGGTTTGGAAGGGATTAGTCTTTCCAACTGTTGTTCTCTGCTCAATTTAGTGTGCTGGCAACATATATATTAAAGTTTGTTAAAGAAACACACAAAGTAGTGTTCCATATGTTAATGTGTATTATTGATGTTTATCTGTACATGCACTGTATTCTACAGATTTGCTTGTGATTTCATTATATGTTTATTTAGGCTAATTATTTGATTATTTTTAGTTGCTTTTAAAAATGGAATGGAGCACTATTTTTACAAAATATTAAAGGAATAATCTGGGTTCAATACAAATTAAGATCAATCGACAGCATTTGTGGCATAATGTTGATTACCTCAAAAAAAAAATTTACTTGTCCATCCATTTCTTGAAAAAAAAAAAAAAAGAAAAAATCGTGGTTACAGTTGAGGCACTTATTATGAAAGTGAATGGGGCCCATTTTTAAAGGGTTTCAAGTCAGAAATGTGAAGCTTATAATTTTATAAAACCACTTGCATTGATTAATGTGTTAAATTCTGTATTATTTGAGCTGTAAATTTGTACAGAAAAGATCAGTAAGTGAAATATCACTAAAATCATGTTCACACATATTGTTTACGTCTTGTGTCAGTACTTTTAAAAAAGTGATTTTTTTTTCATGTTATTATAATTGGTAATTAGAAGATAAATGAAATTCCCTTTGAAGTTAATTATATATATATATATATCAAAAAAATTGCATTAAAAGTTGTATATATTAACACTAGTTAATGCAATATAAACAATAAACAAATGTATGTTGATAGACGAACCAAGATTAAAAAATGCTGTAAAAAATAATTGTTCATCTAGAGCAGCTTGATAGTATGCTATTCTGAACTAAGAGCTTATTACCTTTCTCACTTGCTTTACCCTTTCATTCCATCTTTTGCCATTCTCAGAGACTATGAATGAGAGCTGTGAGAAACAAAGTTCTAGTGCTGCTCCAGAAACATCATCAACACCCAATGAAGAAGACGCAGGAGAGTATACATCCCTCAAAAATACAAGAGAAACTACTACGCAAACTGTTAGCGATGGGAGTGAGCAGCCGCTCCTGAAATCATCAGACAGTGAGGGCTCTTCTAGTGGATCTGAGTCAACCATGGGTGCTGTTTATGCCCATATTGCTCGTCTTTCCAAGCTTTCCAAAGAGGAGGAGGACAATGCCTTTACACCAGATGTCAAAGGTAATGGCAAGGCTCCTTCCACAGAGAAGATGAAACCGCGTCCTCCAGACCCCTCCACCAAACCGAAGGTGTCCTGGATCCATGGAACATCTGGAACCAACCAAACAGAGCAAGGCCAGACTCCGACACCACAAAAAGAGAAGAACTCTGAAAGTTCTGGAAAGATTGATGATAAACAGCGATCAAAGGAGAAGTCGAGCAAGAACCGTGAAAAGAATCAGGATGGTAAAAAGTTGGATGAAACTGAATCTCCGAGCAAAACCATAACTCTCAAAGCTTCTGATACTATTGAGCACCTCAATGGAACTTTCCAGAATGCCTGGAAGAAGATTGGAAGCTTCCACTCAGACAAGAAAACGAGTGACACCAACAAAGATCCACCCAAGAGCCCAAAAATCATGCATCCACACATGAACTCTGAGGCTGCCACTCTACTTGCGGCTCAACTGAAGGAGAAGACCCAAAGCCTCAATCGCAGTGAGGGTCTTACAGTAGGCATCAAACACAATGGTGTGTCAACCCATCAAGCCAGCAGAGAAAAGCCAACCCCACCTCAAAAGACCAAGCGTTCTATTACTGGGATCAACAAACCCCTTCTTCCCACTTCCAGCAACCTTCAGAAGATGGTGGCCCCTATTTCAGACTCTACCCCTGAATCTAAAAGTTTAGAGAAACCGGGGGTAAATGTGACCAAGTTAGAAGTTGAAGGGGAGGCCACACCAAAGAAAACGCCAATCAAAAAACCACCAAGGAAAAAAGGAAAGGAGGGAATACTGGACAGTGTAGGCAAAAGCACTCCAAAGACAGCCATTATGCCTCCTCAGACTATCAAGTAGTAACGTCCATTTTTGAGAACATACTGTAGGATATGGGGCGCATTAAGGTACCATGGACGGCTACACGGACGGCTTTCATAGATGCACACCATCTCAGAGTTTACAACAACGTCTCCCGGTGAGTGTGTGAAGATGCGCTCCTCCAGCGAATGTCGACGGGGGATAATGGGGTGGTAGATGCCGTGAAAGGGGCTCCCTGGCATTTGTGGGGCCATGGGCCTCAGCCCGTGCATTAATGCGCCCCTGTGTATGACACAACATTTTTTGATTATCTTATGTTGAACACTATATAGGAATTGAATGAATTTTTAAATGAACGAGCTGCTTATAGGATTTAATATTTTAAAGGATTTTGGTTCTCGATAACACCTTGGGATGACCGTATTTTTATGTACAGCTTTAAAAAGGAGTTTGAAATTAATGTAATAAGCTCATTTTCGTATACTTTCAGTTTTACATCTGCTATACTGTCATTTTTTTTGAACATTGAACAGAGATATTGTGCTATCGTAATTTCTGTGTGATCGTATTAATTCATATGCAGTTTTTGTGTCTGAAAGGTTGAATTTAGCACTGTATTGACAGGTGTAATGATTGAACTAAAGGTACTGAAAAGGCACAGAGATGATGCCAGAAATTCACCTATATTTAAAATTTTCTCAGGCCATATATGTATATGTTCAATAGCTTGTAAATCAAAGAAATTGTTTGATTTGCTACAAGGATAATGTTTTTCATACAAAATTTGTTCATAAAATGCTATAATGAAAATGTTCACTCACCATCAATTATAAATACCATTTGCCTCCGGAAAGCATTAACAAGAAGCAAGTCATGGTTTTGCTGAGCAGTGATATAAACTAAAGGCCATAGAGCAAGTAAAAATCCCATTCATTTTCTCCACAGGTGAATTGATTTTTAACGATAATTTATAAAGCTTTAAAGACAGACCTACAGTGACCTCCAAGATTGCTCATTGATGCCATATGCTTCTGCCAACAGTCTGTGTTCTTTACACTTAAAAATTGTGTTTAATGGCATAATTCCTGGTGAAACACTACACTAACCATAATCCTGAGGGGGCAAATCCACCAATCATGGAGTCGTAGCAAACAAGCTGCAACTGCTGCGAATGACGCAACTCTCTACACTCCCTACACCTTCAAACTACTTATATATTTATATTTTTATATGTATTATTAGGGCTGTCAATCAATAACAATTTTAAATCGAATTAATTACATGGTGTGCCAATTAATTAATCATATATATATATGTGTGTATATATATATATATATATATATATATATATATATATATATATATATATATATATATTTATATTGGTGGCCAAATTTTTGAATAATGTACAGATTTTGCTCTAATGGAAAGACATTTTTATTTTTATTTACCAAAGTGGCATTCAACTGATCACAATGTTTATAGTCAGGACATTAGTAAAAAATTACTATTACAATTTGAAAAAAAAAATTTTAAACTACTTCAAAGAGTTCTTATCAAAAAATCCTCCACGTGCAGCAATGACAGCTTTGCAGATCCTTGCCATTATAGCTGTAAGTTTGTCCAGATACTCAGGTGACCTTTCACCCCACACTTCCTGTAGCACTTGCCATAGATGTGGCTGTCTTGTCAGTATGGCACTTCTCATGCACCTTACAGTCTAGCTGATACCACAAACCTTTTCTTTTAGATTTTTCTGTTTCAAAAGTGTCTTTTTCTTTGCAATTCTTCCCATAAGACCTGAACCCCTGAGTCTTCTCTTTACTGTTGTACATGAAACTGGTGTTGGGCGGGTAGAATTCAATGAAGCTGTCAGCTGAGGACATGGTGAGGCATTTATTTCTCAAACTAGATACTCTGATGTACTTATCCTCTTGTTTAGTTGTACATCTGGCCTTCCACATCTCTTTCTGTCCTTGTTAGAGCCTGTTGTCCTTTGTCTTTGTTCAGCGTTTTTTTTTTTTTTTTTTTTTTTTTTTTGGCAATTTCAAGAATTGAATAGCCTACATTCCTCAAAACAATGAATGACTGATGAGTTTCTAGTGAAAACGGTTTATTTTTTGCCATTTTTTACCTAACATTGGCCTTAAGTACCAAGACTGCTGAGAAAGTGGATGGCACTGCTCTATAAGGATAAGCTTTTTCTCTCTTTAGCTCTGTTGAGTTCCATGTTTGTTGATATGCCTGCTCATATACCTTTGCCAGTGCTAACTTACATAATCATTATGCATTTCAATCCAACCATGGATGGTAAAAGAGCTCAACACCCGGTGTCAATAAAATAATATTTAAATTGAAACCGCAAATGATTAGTTTTGAACATATTGTCCAGATTTACATTTAAAAGCATCCCTGAAAAAAATTATATAAAACCATCAGTGATACTTTAATTCATCTGCATTAAGAAAGTGCTTGCCATATGTTATTTATAAATGAAGTATTTGCCTGATTTTTAAATAAGGCTTGATTTTTGTTTTCATACTGTAGATCTTGTATTATTTGTCCTACCATAAACAACCAGAGTGCCTGAAAGATGCCAGTATAAAGCAAGCTTTGAGTTACATCATTTTCAGACTTTTCTAAGGGTATTGATTTGAAGAGTTGTAAATTAAATCCTATGAGTTACTTTTGAAAGGTTTGTAGAGGCTATATAGTTGCAGTAAGCTCAATACATCCAACATTTTTTGTCTTGAAAATTAGCACAATAACTGCTATTCCGTCATATGGTACCTTATATTTTTCTACATGCTAAGATATTATGTAATAATATTTTACCTTCATTTGTAAGCTGTGCTTATACAAAGTATATCTTGCTTTTTTTTACTTTTTTCTTTTTGTCTGTGTCAAATGAACTGGTTTTCAAATTTTAATACATTTTATTTCATTTTTTATGTGCAAACATCAGGTACATTGGATTTTTAGTAAATGTTTTACTGTTTACTTTCAATAGAAGTTTTTCACATGTCTCTGTGGATGTTTTTGTAAACGATAAACTGTATGATGCAGAGGTCAATGAGCGATCAGCATTTTCTATGCATGTGTTCCATTTTTTCTTAATGCTTTTCCTTACTTGGGATCAACGACAAAATACAACATTTCATGTTTTTGCACAGAATCCAGAATATTACCAACTGCAGCATATGAGATTTATAAGAGCTTGAAGAACAGACTTTGGCGTGAGCTTTGAGTGAAGCCCAGCCTTAAACATGGAACATTATCAATTACAGTCTCACTATGTTCATTAATTTTGTCTTGATTTGTTATTTTATGTTGTTGATATGTGGTTGTTCAGTTACCTTATTTCAAATAAAAGCAAACCTGTAGCTCATGAATCTAAAGGGTACAAATATCAGTTGGCTTTCCCTTCTACTTAGATACTACAGTTTGATATAGCTATTTTTCTTCCTTTTGGTGATATTGGGTACATACCTTGATGTTTAGGTCAACTTGATCTAAAATGTCTTAGAAGCTTGATAATTTTTTTTTTTCAATCAGAGGAACCATTATTTCGACCAAGCAGCCATTATTGCCAACTAGATTTAAAATGTTAGTAAAATAAAAATATGGAAGGCAAGATATTGTTTTTCACTAAATTAACCTATCTGGTTATATAGAATCACATTACAAAAGGATTTTTTTACATGGCTCATTGTATGTACTGTGGCAGATTCATACTGAAAATCTGAATTATGGTCACGGGAGGAATGAGTCACAACACAGTGCTTCGCACCCTGCTGCATATGTGGCTGCATAGCCGCAGATCAGACAGAGTGCCCATGATGACCCTTGTCCACCATTGAAAGTGCCTACAATGGGCACGAGAGTGTCAGAACTGGACCTTGAAGCAATAGAAGGTCACCTGGTCTGATGAGTTCCATTTTCTCTTACATCATGTGGAAGGCCATGTACATGTGCGCCGTTCACCTGGGGAAGTGATGGCACCAGGATAAACTGGTGAAGGGAGTGTGGTGCTCTGGGCAATGTTCTGCTGGGAAACCCTGGGTCCGGCCATTCATGTGGACATTAATATGACACATGCCACCTACCTAAAAATCATTGCAGGCCAGGTACACCCCTTCATGGCAATGGTATTCCCTGATAGCAGTGGCCTCTTTCAGCAGGATAATGCGCCCTTCCACACTTCACACATTGTTCGGGAATGGTTTGAGGAACAAAATGAAGAGTTCAAGGTGTTGACCTAGTCTTCAAATTCCCCAGATCTCAGTCTGATGTGCTGGACCAACAAGTTTGATCCAAGGTGGCTCCACCTATCAACTTACAGGACTTGAAGGATCTGCTGCTAATGTCTTGGTTCCAGATACCACAGGACACCTTCAGGGGTCGTGTAGAGTCCATGCCTCAGCTGTTCGGCACTGTTTTAGTGGTGCGCAGAGGACCAACAGCATATTAGGCAGATGTTTTGGCTCATCAGTGTGCACACATGCAAGAAGAAGAGTGATCAAGACACTTGATTGTGGCAATGTTTGATGAGAGATATCGAAACTCTGTCAATTTGGCCCAGCCAGATGCAGTAAGTACTATGTATTTAGAAATATAACCCTGAAAACAAAGAGTTATATATGCATATGTTAAGTCACAATTCCATGAATCTCGAAAACTTTGGCAAATCTATCCACGATTTTTTTCCTCAGAAGTACCTGTTTTGGCCTATTTACTGCCTGCTATCTTTTAAACCAACTTAAAACACCCAACTAATCAATGATATGTCAATAGTGCACAATGTGTGTCGAACAACGGAAAGGCAAAAGGGACAGTGTAGTGTCTTTTTTAAATCACGTCTTAAACTACATGGTGTTAAACGCACGCAATTTCTGATAGTCAGTAGTAGTAGTAGGAACTTATAGTTTAATTTCAGTTTACAGATGTAAACTCTCCACCTAGTCCTGGGTCTTCCCCGAGGCCTCCTCCCAGCTGGACGTGCAGTATACTATACATAATACTATACTGTAGTATATTATATTTGGATATTTCATAAAAGGATGGTCCCATATGTATCCACAGAGGTCTGGGCTAAAGCCAGAATATGCACTGTTTTTAATTTATTTTTTTAAAAACTCGATAGAGCATTAACCTTAAAAACCTCACCTGTTTGGGAGAAATTGTAATTCACTTTTTGCGTCACTTAGTGATCATTTCAAATTTCATTTTCACTCAACTGCCGTGATAGGTGGCCCACATAATATTCAGTCATTTTGCAAAAGTGTCGCCACAGTCACATCATTTTCATGGGTTAAGGCACAAATTAACACATCGAAGAACTGATTTGTGGAAATAAATCAAACTTCCTGGCTCTATCAGAACTGGCCTACTGGTATGGTCTTCATGAAACTTTATGGCCAAATATAAAGCACACTGAAATCATCTCCATATTCACAATGTTGGTTTACAAGAAAATTAATTTACAACTCATAGGATCTATTGGCATGCAGGTGAATATATGCAGTGTTGATATTCATTTATAATATTATATTACTATATATCTATATATACTATATACTATATATAGATCTAGGCCAAGAAATTAGAAGAGATCTCATGCAATATAAGTGTCTGTGAGGACAAGTTATGTCTCTAAAAACTCTCTCTCTCTCCTATCTATTCCCATTCATACAGTAAACTATATTTTATGGTTTCCGCTGACTCCTGGCTGCCTCTGTGGCCTGAGCAGGGGATCCTGAGGAGGTTTTTGTTGCGGTAGCTGTTGTAGCAGTGGTCATATGCTCATCAAACTCTAAAGGACTCAGAGGACTCAACTGGTGAGCTGCTGTACCGGCACAACAGCCCCTTTCATAGAGGAACAGTTGGAGGTCTGTGCGAGAGGGCCTGGAGTTAAAGTATCATGCGCTGTGTATTTGCACTCGTTTCTCTACACTTTTTTTCTTTTTAGAGAGAGAGGAGAGCATGAAGGAAGCAGCCAAAGTTTCGTGGGCAGCAGGAAACACAGGCGTGAAGGATCATGTGATCTCTAATTGAACTCAGGCACTATCCACCTTATTGTGTACATTTCTGGCAAATGTATAAAAGTTCCGCTGTTATTGACCGCAGTGTAAATAAATAGGTTAATAATACCAGAGTTAGTGATCTGGGCTTATAAACTATCACACAACCACAGGATATACAGCAGAATTATGTGGCAATGTCTGATCATTTCTAACGTCAGCATTTATAGTAAAAGAGTAAGTAAATCATTCACTTGTAGCTGTGTTGTTGTATTGAAGAGACAGTAATCAAATCTGCTTCTTTAATTATCGAGACTGTGATGTCATTCGTGTCACCATGTAAACCTCAATTTATATGTACCTGAATAGCCTCCAATGGTGCCTTTATTTATTTCCAAAGACGATGTTTCATAAGCCATGGTGAATCAGATCTGCGTGTCCGTGCACCACTAAAAGAGAGAGAATGTTCTCTGACAAGAACGGAGAGTAAAATGCGTTTATTATTTATTAGTAAGATGAAGCAAGATGCAGTTTTGGTGCAAAGAAAGTTGAAGCAGCATTTCCTGACATCTCTCTGCTGATTGTGTAAAGTTTGTGGAGGCATTTCAGATGGCTTGGATGACTGTCTGTGTCAGCGCCTGATTTAATTAATTCTGCCTGTGCAACAGTGTGTGATGAAACAATGGCAAAATGTGATAAACAGTAAAAATATATATATATATGCGATCAAATCCAATGTGTTTATGAAAATCATAATTAATGATAATAATATGTTGACGTTTATTGCCAGCCCGTAATCAATAATATACTGTAGTATTTTTGTTTAGCTAAAATAGCTGGAAGTGGGTTATACCAGAAGTGGTACACATTCACAGTTGTTAATGGCGGCGCTCTAATTCACTGAAAAATAAGGTGGATACTTACATGTGTAAGGCGGGTGCCAGCAAGTCTAGACTACCCCTCGAGAAAACAAATGCTCTCATGAGAATTAACATTTGAACTCTCTCTTGCATATGTAACAGCAACATCCAAGATGCAGCACACAGTGCAGCTCACACCTCACATCTTCAGTCACATCATCTCACCCTACTTCCCCCTTCTCCTCCTCACTTAAAGCTCACTAAAAACCTATGCAATGTTAAGTGTGTACAAAAAAGTAACTATACATGTTTGGTATCATTTAAAGTGTCTCAGTGCTCCTGGTAAACTGGTCTCATTCTCCCAGCCATAATGAAAAGCTAAAAGAAGTTATAAAATATGAGAAATGTGGTGTGCCCCTTAAAGGTGTGCCCTCCCCCAGATCATCCATACAAACTACATCAAGAACCCATTCAATTAAAAAATCTAATTATAATGACAGACAACACCATTTGGTAAGCATATTGAATTATCTGGGTTTATAAGGAAAATGGGCAAAAGGATCGAGGAGTCTGTAGGTAGACTTCCCACACGATCGCTGTTTGTAGTTTTCTTTGCCAGGTAAATATTTTTATAAATTCCTTGATTTCCGAACTGTTGTTATTATATTTGATTGATCGATGAATTTACTCTATGAATTGGATTTTGAATTATTGTTCTATTACCTGGTCAATAAATTGTATTCTGACTGACTCTGAAATTGTTTTCCCAAGTAGATTAAACGATTCGTGTGTTACCGCAAATCTGCGTCAGATTAGTGACGATTAATATTTGGCATCAATTCAAGTGTACTTGGTTTGCAAAGACAAAAATGGAATTTCCGTTTAGAACAGCAAACGCTGCTTGACCAATCTAAATTCAGGTGTGTCTTACCTCTGTTTTAATTTGATGTTTCTCCAGATAAGTGTATGCGGGGAAACCACGCATGGCCAATCCAAAGCTATTATAAGAGAAGTTATGTTGGTCAACTTACATCTGTAATAGTGGCCGTGACCTCTACTGAAGAAAACGTTAATCTAAATTCAAGTGTATGCAATTCCATAGGGGCTATACTGATGTATCTTTGATTGTGTAAACGTGAATGTGACAGATCTCAGGTATATAGCAATTACCTCTGTTTGATGATCAAAGGCTGATGAGCTTGTGATCGTGAGACATGCGTAAAAGAGAAAAACACGCGAGGACCTCAAAGCGACATAGTTTCCTAATCTGAACAGGTAAAATACAATTAAAGAGTTAAAAAGAATAATACAAACATTCGCTCACTTTTAATGATGCTCAGATATCATTAAAACCTTTTTCATTTATGGAGTCAGATGAAATAACGAGGTAATACATAAGAGAAAATGTATTTCATTTAATCTGGTTGTGTTGCGTAAAAGAAAGACAGCAACACGCAGAGACCTTCACCCGTATTATTGGAGACCGCCATTGGACTGATAAACGGGCTTACACATGTTTAAGCATCCAGAAACACACACGTGCTAAGTTCCCAAATTCATGCAACTGATGACAATGAGCCTTTCTTAAATGTTGCATATGAGGTTTTGTTTTAGTGCATTTCATTGTGCTCTATATGTCCTAAACGAAAGCATATATTCATAAAAATAGTGATTGTAACAGGCTTAGTGAAGACAGCCCAGACTGCTAAAGGTTAACTGGGTCAGTCTCAACGAAAATGTCCAGAAAATGTCCAGAAAATGTCCAGGTCATATTTCATTGCACAATCCAATGAAAGACTTCTTACAGAAAATCAAGCATGTAATTGTAGGACAATCCAATTAAGATCTAATAAATGACTTAGTATTCACAGAATGACCAATGGTTGAAGATTCGATCTGAATTTCTACCATTTGTCAAACTTTCGATTTATTGGAATTACATTATTTGTATGACAATTAAATGCATTTCTCCCCCCCCTAATTTTCAATTCCATAATGCGATAAACCCCATTCTCAACATCATAATGCAGAACAAATGTATTATTTTATCTACTTTGTCAATTATTTAATATATAATTTATTTATTTATTTATTTTGGCACCATCCATCTCACTGAACTCTCCATTCAGTGAGAGAAGTGAAAACAACAGGCTAAATCAACACATCTGATGTTGGGGCTATACTCTGTTGAGACTGATCAGGATGTGTACTTTCCTGGTTCTTAGTGATGTTCATTATAAAAAATGATGTCTCACAGATGTAGGTGCAGCTGGAACCCACAAAAATTACATACTTGAACCTGTTCTACTGCAAACATAAACCCGGTCTGTTTTTGAAAGTCTTCTTTATGCTGTTTTGTCATAATATATGCATCATATTTTATACTATACTGTACAAAATTCTTAATGAACACTAGTGTGCACATGTATCTGCATTACGGCATTAATCCAGGCATTATAAAAAGAGTAGTTGCGTTCAGGATTCTGTTTGAAATGTACTTGTAGCTAAATACATGTGCAAATATAAACAGGACGTACATTTATGCAACACTCTTTACTCATCTCACTTGTATAAACAAAACTGATTATATACTCCTCAAAATGCATCAACACCATGGAATGAGCATAATGAGACAGTTGCTTTAACAGCATTCAATATGTTAATCTCTAGCATTGACAGCTGGGCAGGGTAGGAGACTGGTATAAATGTTTGTTAAGCAGGAACAGCGCAGCCTACTGTACAGGGGTGAAATTGTTTTTAATTTTTAAAGACTCTTGTGTGTATAGACCTTTCATCAAAAGTTCATCTCGCAAAGTCAGCAGGAATTTGGTGTGAACAGGCCTTTAGCGCAGGCCAAATATTTGTCTCATTTGATGTGGGCAACGGGCCGCCTATTGAGAAACCCTGCTTTAGAGACTGTTGTGCATGAAAATCCAAGGAAAACAGCAGTTACAGAAATACTCAAACCAGCCCATCTAGCACCAAAAAGTTTGCATTGAGATCACATTTTTCCCCATTCTGATGGTTGATGTCAATATTAACTGAAGCTCCTGAATATTGACATTGATTTTATGCATTACACTGCTGCCACATGATTGGCTGATTAGATAATTGCATGAATATGTACGTGTAGAGGTAGGAGTACATCTACTAAAGTGCTCAGTGAGTGTATATGTATCATAGTAGTATGTGTTGTACTGTCTTTAAATTATGCTTATTTAAATTAAAAATGATTGTATGTTTATACTGTAATGCTCTATTACAGTAATGTAAATCTAACGAGAATCCCTGTTGAGCATTATAGAATTACAGAAAAGCTCAAAAAGTAAAATGCCTGGATGTATTGTGGAAATGAATATTTGGGGGGAAATATGCTTAATTCTCATGAAAATAATGGCAAAATCTAAAAAAATCTTTAGGGTCCAAAATTTGCTTAATATTATTTTGTATCTATTTTGTATTTTAAGCAAATATACTTAATATTATTTTTTCCTTTAGGGTTTTGGGTTAATTGTGACCTAGCTGCTAAAAGTTGAAAGTCCTTCACATCCTATTTCCACATCAGTCATCATTTCCCTTTAAATATCAAATATAGAATAGATATCTAGAGTCTATGACAAAAAAAATAAAATATTTTTTTTTTATACTTTAACACTGAAAAAGTCATTTTCAGAGAGCATCTCCCATGAAACAAAGATTATTTCTGAAAGTATGACTGCATCCACAAAACAAAGATTTCAGGAGCAAGCACTAGGACATTGCACCATACGATATAATATTATGGCCATCATCTGCAAGTGGAGAGAAAATAAATTTTGGAGGTGGTCATATGACAAATCAAGAGCCAGTCTAAACATATCTCTCCAAGACTTGGACCATGATCAGGTAGCAGGTCCTTTGAAACAACAGGCCCATCCAAGCAGCCACTGAACATCAGCCAACAGACCCACAACTACAAGCCTGTTCAGAACTCTGGGGTTGTTATGGCAACAGGAACAGATTGCATCCACATCTGGTAGCGATTTCAGCTCTTGTGAAAAAAAAAGGGGGGGGGGGGGGGGGTGTATGAGTGAAGGCGGAAAAAAAGACAAATATTTTCAGCAATGCAGAGCAGAAAAAAAAAGGTTGAGTTACACTTGAAAGGGGCTCAGAAATGTGTTTTTGTTTGTTTGTATTTCCACAAACAAAATGGAAGAAATCGTTTATATTACGTGAATTCAATTGAGCCGTGTTCGTACTCTGGAACACTGACATGCTGTGCTACTCTGCCTGTTTAAGTAGGTTTCATTCGGAAACAGGCAATTCAACGAGCGACAGACTCCAAAGATAAAAAAACCAAACCTTGGTTGTTTAACATAAACCCATTATGGTTGTATATGAATTTAATTGCATTAGATAAAATATTAAACAAATTGGCTTTCATTTAAAATAATGATAGAACAAGCACACTTTTCCTAGTAAAACATTTAACAAAAAATACTTTTTTTAAGTTTTAAATGATAAAATATTAGACATACTGCTCGAAATGAACAAAAAAAGTTATTTGGGCACTTTCTGGTTGTCAAACTAGTGGAACATGTCCACAGTCAATGTGATGAACTATACCTGTGGCTACAAATATTGCTCAGAAAAGTGAAGTTAGCTCTAAAAGCTCTAGCATCATGTAGTTGCAGATGCCATTTAATTGTGAAATGTTGTTATGTAAGCTATAAAATTCAAACAAGTGTGGCTTAAGTGTCCAAATACTTTTTGGGGGCCAATGTGTTCTCCGATTTGTACGAAACGTTCTAGCTAAATTCTTTGCCATTTTGTTTTCATATGTGTCTGTGTCTTTGCCATATGTGGGTTATTACTGGAAAGACGCTTGGCACGTGTCACTGCCACTAACCACTGGATGCTGAGCTCAGCTCTCACTGTACCGCTACAGCGCTGAGATCATATGTGTGTATAATATATTATTACAGGCTAAATCTACTGTACTCACACTGTGATATAAGAGTGATTTGAGGTGATAACAGGGCAGTTAATCATATAGTTAATGAGATGTTGGGCTAAAAATGTAATTATTTACTGCACTTGCACAAAATCACACTTGAATTGTAATACATTGTGTTCCAAAGTAGACAAAACCAAATAAATACATTTTAGTCAACTGTACAAACTATATTTTTACATTTTCTGATGAAAATAAGAGTGGTGCTTGGTAAATTCACTATGCAACTCAACGGTTGCTGGGTCGTTGCTATGCTATTGCTAGGGTGTTCTACATGGCATTAGTAGATGGTTGTTAATTGGTTGCTTACTGATCAAAATCAAAAGAACTCAAACTCTATGATCTACACTTAGTTCTGGGGTAGTAACGGTTTACATGTAATCCGGATTACGTAATCAGATAACAAAAATAAAGTATATGTAGCTGGATTAAATTACATTTTAAAATACTCGTAATTGGACTACAGTTAGATTTTATACATTGCATATTAACATGGCAACGGCATTAAATTGTTAATAATTTATTGATCATTTTCATATCAATATCATCATATTCTTACCCCGAAGTGCAATAATCTCACAGAAGAACATTTTGAGCGTGTGCTCCTCTAATGTTAAAACAGTAAGATATGCACCTCAGCTAAGGAATTGGTAATGGACTATTACTAAGTAGTCTAAGTACTAAGACTATTAAAAGTATGTGTGCCAGAGTTTTGAGCTGTTAGCTTTGACCTAGCAATGTCATTGCTGTTGATTTCAGGTTTATGTAATGTTTCTATTGTTTTATGCACCTAAAATGAAATAGATGTGGTTTATTTATCTTTGTATTATTTCTTACTACCTCACCAATGGTGTGCAGCTCATACATTCGATGCCATAAGGGTCCTGCCCACAGGGTACGCAATAGATCAACAGCAAAATGTGCCGCAATATGGAACAAAGCCCATCGCTCTACTGCTGCTGCTGATGCATTGAAGTCCACTGCATGAAACATGACATAAAACTTGACACAGATGTTTCTTGTGTGACACAGTTGCTCCTTGTGTGACTCGGTGGAACTCTGCTGTTTTAAAATATTCTGCACTTTTACAATATTCTTGCTGTTCAAAAAGATAACGTCGTAAACTTGTACGTAAAAGTGTTTCACTGTTTTTAAGATGAAAGCTTTGACCTAGGCAACATTGTTGCTGCTGATTTTATGATCATTAATTTGTGTAATGCTGCTTTTGTTTTATGCACTTAAAATGAACTTGATATCTCAGCGTCTTGAATTACAAACTTTGGCCATGCACTGTCATTACTGTTAGATTTAATGTTTATTTAATTAATGTACTGTTTAATGTGCTTATAAATTATACAAGGAGCTCTTTTTGTAAGTAATAAAGAATGAAATACATTTTCTTCTTCTTTGTACTTTTATTTTAAAATGATTATCCTACTCAAATTCATGTGACATAAAATAAATGGAATTAGATTGAAAGTAATCCAAAAAGTAATCCACAAGTAATTGGATTAGATTACACCAAAATGTAATCGATTAGATTATGTTACTGATTCTTCTTCTACTGATTGTATTTTTTGTCATATAACAAGAAATCCGCCTAGCGCTGTCTACATTACAAATTTCCATGATCTTCTGGTCCCTACATATAGATATAAATATACACTCATTGAGCACTTTATTAGGAACATCTGTACACCTACGTATTCATGCAATTATCTAATCAGCCTGTGGCAGCAGTGCAATGCATAAAATCATTCAGATATGGGTCAGGAGCTTCAGTTAATGTTCACATCAACCATTAGAATGGGGAAAAAAAATTGTTCTCAGTGATTTCGACCAATGCAAGATAATTGGTGCCAGATGGGCTGGTTTGAGTATTTCTGAAACTGCTGATCTCCTGGGATTTTCACGCACAACAGTCACTAGAGATCGCTCAGAATGGTACCAAAAACAAAAAACTTCCAGTGAGTGGCCGTTATCGCACTAAAATCATGTTAACACATATAATTCAACTGGTAATAATTATTATTAGAATTTTTAATTTTTTAATTTGCAACAAAAGATTTAGAGCATCGTCTCACCCATTTTCATGCTTTTGTGCCGTGACATAAATAAGCATAGCCTTTCTAGATAGACTTTGTAATTAAACTTTCTTCTTTATGTGAGAGATTGTCAGCAAACAGTTGTCTGTACACCTCTTTTTTCCCTTTTTGTCAGCATATTTTTGTGTCAAGTTTATGCAAGCAGATCTGCATCTAAAGGAACACTTTTCTTCATTTCTCCCCCTCCCCACATCCCACCCCCTTTGCCCTCTTTTCCCTCCCTCATTCTCCTTTCTTATCCTCTCTCTTCACTCTGCCACTCTCACCCTCTTTTTCCCTCTCTCTTTTGTGAGAGGAGGAAGTGGTATGGTTTATTCAGGGCTCAGATTTCAAAGAAAAGATGTTTTTTGTATTATTTTTACTGGATCTCAGGAAGAGAGAGTGTATGAGAGAGAGAGAGAGAGAGAGAGAGAGAGAGAGAGAGAGAGAGAGAGAGAGAGAGAGAGCTGCTTCTGTATCTATCATAGCAAAAGAAAGTTGTGCAGATTAGACCAAAATGGAAAACAGCTCACATGCTCATTTCCTCTTTCGTAAGACTATTGGCAAGCAAAGAGCCATTGAAAAGGAGAACAAACGGCTCCTTTGCATTTATTCATTTAGACTATGTTACTGTCCAAACCACTTGCATACAGTGACTGGCTGCACCTGGTTAGTTCAGACATCATAATGCAATGTAAGGGAAAGAAAACTCATTAAATCTCCTTCACTCATCTGACTAATATCAAAAGTCTTTTTTATAGCATAATAAAGTTTTCATCTCATATCAGGAACTTAAAAAGTTTATTAAATCATAGGAAATTCAAAATGTTCTTTTATGATGCCATAGGAACTTATAACGGTTCCCCTGACGTTACATGAACTTCAAAAGGTTCTCATATAACATCACAGAAATGTAAAAATACTTTACTTTTTTTAAAATACTTTTAGGGACTTTACAGGAACTTAAAAGGGTTCTTTTATGACAACATTATCAGACCCCTTTCCCACATTTTTAGATCTATTAAGAGAAATGGCACACTCAAGGAAATGTGTCCCTCTCTTGGATTCTCAAGCACAAAGGAACCTCCGTAGTGACATCATCTAGTGTCGACCATTTTTTTCTGACATTGTTTGCACACGCAATTCACCTGCAGCAGCAACAAGAGCAACGTGAAGGATGCCAGGATCAGAGCTACACTTTTGTTCAGATTAGAGTATTTACACTGGCTGCTTGAGCCGTTTACGAGGTGCTGCGTACCCAAGGACGATTCGATTTGGCTTGAACATTGCAGCGTAAAGAATATTACATATTTCCATTGATCATGGTTTAAATAATGGGGGGTGGGGGGTTACTTGCTTTCTTTGATTATTGCCCCCTGGAATCTACAGCCCTGTGCATACCTTAAACTGCATTGAGAGGAGAGATGACTCAACATAAAATACTGTTTTGAACTACTCATCCATTGATTAAAAAAAGAGGTCTTGATCAGGGACTGAAAAAGTTCCAAAGATCCTTTTCGATTGTTCCGGAGTGAAAGTGTTATTTTTAGTTGGTAACCAGTTAATAATCGGTTAATTTCATTCCAATATATAAATATATATATTGACATGAAACCAAAGTCTAAATGGTTGATTACCATACATTTTTGGAATTACACCACTTCCTGTTCCCCCCAAAATTAGGCTTCTCTCTTTGTAGTTGAACACGCTTTGATTCTAAAGGAAGCTGTTGCATCACACATTGAACAATTGCACATTGTGGATAGCCTCCTGTGACACGCTGGAGACCTTTTAGACAACTAAATATAATTACTACGTATACATGCATGGTTAATCCAGATCCAAGGAATATTTTTTATGTCAAAATGTATCAGTTGTTTTGAAGTCTTCACTGAATTATTGTTAGACATGATGCATTGATACAGATTTGATGCTGCCGGGTTCTGATCGAGAAGCAGATGTGTAATTAAAACAAATAATACAAATTTAAATATTCGTCCCACATAAGATGACTTATAGTCCAAACACACCTAAGCAGTGTGTGCATGCATGCAGGAGAGAAAGATGTTAACTATTAATTGACTTTAAATGGCCAGATATATTTTTGATATATATTATTTATTTGGGGATATATTTAATTTTAAGTATAAGTTTATTGAAAAGATGTTATTTTATTTAGGCTACTGTATATGGTGCTTGTTATGATTTCCATGCTGATATTTTCCCCCACATAGGGAAAAAATAAATATTTCTTATTATCAGTAATTTTGGTTGAGGCAATTAATTTTTAGCCTATTCCAGACCAGGTCTGGTAACACTGTAACTGGTACATCACCCACCTTTAGTACACAGTACTGTATTTTTTTTTTTTTATTATTATTTTATTTTTAACCATTCTTTAATTTTGTTCTTACCTGTTGCCAGTTGTAAAGGAGGCAGTGGAATGCTAGAACCGGAACAAAGAAATACAGTTTTTGCCCAGAACGAACCAAAATGAAAACATTTTGATTTTAGTCCCTGGTCTTGATGCAAGTTAACCACACAATAACAGGCACGCAACACATGTAAATCAGATTTCATTACTGTTTTGTATATAATAGAGTTCAGTTACCCACTCCCTATATACATCTTATTATTTATGTCTGTTATCCCAGGATAAATTTAATGTAGTAATACAGAAATCACAATTTTTCTGTATAGTCACACAGTAGTTGAGTAGATGACACAGTAGAAACTCAAACCATGTCTCTCGTTAAAGTCACAAAAAGCACCTTTTTTAGGAGCAAAAAAGTCCCTTTGAAATCCCACTAATTACATAAGAGGAACTACAGTGAAAAGTAGTAGTTCTGACCTAAAACAGGCATAAGTTACTGCAGTGGGAAAGGGATTTTGGAACATAAAAATGCATTTTATGACATCATTAGGCCCTTTCCCACTGCAGGTACTGAAGCCCGTTTTATGTACTTTTCCCTGGGACTAGTACTTTTTGTCACTTTTGCACCTGAGGATCTATAGTTCCTCTGAGCCGTTTTAGGGGACATTTTTATCTCATACTCCAATGTAGGTTCCTTTAGGCCTTATAGGGACTGTTGGAGGTGCTGCAGCCTGTGCAGGACTCCGCAGCTGCTTCTCAGAGGACTGCACTAATTTTGCAATTCCCTTAACAGAATCCAAAGAGGATCACCTGTTTCACATATATGTGTGTGTGTGTGTGTGTGTGTGTGTGTGTGTGTGTGTGTGTGTGTGTGTGTGTGTGTGTGTGTGTGTGCGTGTGCGTGTGTGCGTGTGTGGCTATAATGGTATGGGTGTTGCCGAGCCCACCGCTCTGCAGATGTCTGCTAGGGAGCTGTCACTGGCCAGTTCCCACAAGAATGCCACACTGTGCTCGAACCCGCAAGGGGGCGGACACGGCCTGGGTCTGATAGGCCAGCCATGGCATTGACGACCCAGTGGGCAACATCTGGGAAAAAAATCTGACTAGACAGATGCATGATTCCCTGCTTTTATATTCTCTCCTGCTCCCATGCTTAGCACGTCGCTTCCTCCTCCCCCTTCGGGGATGCCGGGAACCTTAAAAGTTTGACGTTTTTATGGGGCAGTGGGGAAGGTTGCATGCAGTCTGATGCAGCCTGCTGCTTTGGCACGCAACTGCCTGCCCGCACCTGCATCAGCAGTTCATGTACACGGTTCAGCGGATGGCGTGATTGAATAGGGAACCCTAGTGTCGCTTCATTCGACACAACGTCAAGTGTGCGACAGACGGGGAATGTCTAGGTTACTATTGTACTGTTGACCTGAAGGATTTGTACATTCATGTCTCACCTTTGCTTCAGCAAAGACCTTTCCTACGGCTCACGTCTGACGGCCTGACGTACTTGTACCAGGTCCTCCCCTTCGGCTCATCCCTGTCCCCTCGTGTCTTCACGAAGGTCACAGAGGCCTCCCTTGCCCTGCTAAGAGAAGTGGGCATCTGCATACTCAACGACTGTCTGGTTTTGCTCACTGTACCAACGCTTTACCGAGCCACTGTAACGGCCGAAACTTATTCTCGGCTCCTCAGTGCAAAACCTGACTAGACAGATGCACGATTCCCTCATTTAAACCTGTATGTCCGGGGGGAGGGACATGCAAATTCTGTCTGCCAATTTCTCATTGGCCTTTTCTCAAGTTCAGAGGTAACCAAGGCCTTCAAGAAGGACCCCTAGTGTTGCTTCATTCAACGTCAAGTGAGCAACAGACGGGGAACTCAACATGCAAACAACTTACAAAAAAGTTTATTGTAAAAGATTGTGTTTATAGTAACTGTAACCTGAAGACACAGGATGCATCCGAAAAATTAAAAATGCTGCCTTTCGAGGTAGGATGAAATAATGTGCTTTTTAAATCTTTAAAGAGTTCCGTTCATCCAGAAACGCTCGATTAAACCATTCATTGATCAGGCATTAAGGCAGCTGCCCAAGTTTTTGGATGTTTGTAGAAAACAGCCCTAATAAAAGTGTAGCTCTGATCCTGGCGACCTCTGTCAGTGTTGTTGATTTTGTTGTCGCTATTAAATCATGCATGTGAGAAACATCAGAAGAAAAATGGTCGATACTAGATAATGTCTCTATAGGGGTACTTTTGTGAATGACACTGAAAAGAACTTAGAAATGTTTTCTTATGACATCATAGGAACTTGTCATTTCTGTGCCACCGAAAGGAACTGCAAATTTAAAAACTGTTTTTAAACAGTTTCCGAATATGGCCCCCATTTGCTCTTGATCAAACAAACAGATATTCCTGCCACAAACACATGCCATTGGTTGATTCAATGTTGCTGTGTCGGGCTGGGCGGGCTGCTCAAATAAACAGAGAACCTTTTATAGTGGCACAATTTACAGTTTTAGAGAAAATTTACCTATGACTGGCATATGACTGGAGTTGTCTCCGCATATTAAACATGGATAGGAGAAAGTATTTCAATACTGAAAAAGCTACAGACTTCAGCTTTAAAATGGTTCACTTATGACATAATAGGAAATTAAAAAGGTTATCTTTCAGAATGGCAATATGACAAATAACATAAAATAATACAATAAACAATTTTAAAATAGCCAGGTAAATCCTTTCAGCATTAGTGTGGAAATTACTTATCAACTGAAATAGACTTAAACAAAAAAAAAAAAAAAAAAAAAAAAAAAAAAAAAAAAATATATATATATATATATATATATATATATATATATATATATATATATATATATATATATATATATATAGTTCTGAATGGCAGACTTCAGTGAACCCAAGATAGTTAACCATCCCTCTCCTATAATCCTACAATGACCTAAAAGTTTTGTCTTAAGGAGTTATTTTGTTGTTATTATTATTATTATTATTGTTATTATTATTATTTTGTTTTAATCCTTCTCCCATTGATGAACCTGTAATCTCCCTTTGCTCTCAGGATCTAAGAGGACCACAGTCTGGATTCATTAAAAAAAGTGTCTGTATTCATATAAAGCTGTGTCTACATCCTGTTGCGCACCCTCTTCTCTCTCTCTCTCTCTCTCTCTCTCTCTCTCTCTCTCTCTCTCTCTCTGGGCCCCTACCATTTCAGCAAGCATGTGGTTTCCATTAGGAGACTTAAAATACAGCAGAAGGGTAGATCTGCAATGGTGGCAATCCGCACTTTTCTCTTTTTCTGCCTTTCCTCCATTATCTCATATGTGATCAGCTTTAGGAATTCACCGTGTATGTGTATTTATGATTGACGTATAGCCAGTTTGCGGTCTGCATCCAGCCTGATGATGTCACCCCACAAGTGCAAATCTACCCCAAAAATCTAAATATACAAACTGAAACTCCCATAATCCTTTTTTAATCATCATCTCAATAAAACAGAATCTAAAATCATGGGTTAACCAATTCTACATTGCCAAATAATAATAATAATGATAATGATAATGTTTGGCAACAAAAGATGGAAACAAAATGTGCATGCAAGTAAGTGAGTTTTTGACAAATTAATCAGACAAGTTTAAATTGCATAGTCATTTCCAAATGTTTTGGCTAAAAAAAACTGAAAAGCACTCAAAGTATAATTTACTCAATATGGTTAATGATTATAAATAATAATAGCTAACACTTTACAATAAGGTTATATCCGTTAACATTAGTTAATGTATTAGACATCATGATTAAACAATTATTTGATATACTGTAGCATTAATAAATCTTAGTTAGCAATATACTTATGTACATTGTTAGTTCATGATGCATTAACTAAATATACAACTTTAAATGTAACAAATGTTTTAGCCTATGTATAACATGTATAAAATAACATTAACCAATATTAATAAATACTTATTGTAAATGTTTCCATAATAATTAATATTTTATATAATTACTTAAAAGTTTTCTGTCTCAGTGTTTTCTTATGTATTAATGAATGGATTTATATTATTTATATCATTATTATTATTATTATTATTATTATTATTATTATTATTATAACTCAGAAAATATGACAATCTCATCATCAATTAAAAAAGAAACACAGAAGAAAATAAAATAAATAAAAACCCAATAGCTCTTTAAAACAATCAGAAAGAGTGTTTGTCAGTCCGTGTGTGTCTATGCCCTAAGGATCCAGATGTCCAGGATCAAACTGAGCTTGTTTTGGAAACAGGAGGAAGCACTACCTAAATGCTGAGTGTGGAGAAAAACAAAAGAGAGGGGGGATAACGAGGGGAAAATGAGAGAGAGAGAGAGAGGACGAGAGCCCGAAGGATCCGATGGAGAAAATGGCTTACTCTCATATGGGTTCTGCTGGAAAACCACATGCTGACAAGAGTGTGTGCATGTGTGCAGCAGATCTTACATGCATGTTGATGTGTGTACAACATCGGTAGCGCACTTGTGTAGGAGCGGAAGAGGTTGTAAAAAATGTTTAATGTTTAGCCAGAGGCATATGATTAAAACATACTATATATGTGTGTGTGTGTCCTGTGTTAAAGGAAGAATGAATGATAAATTAACTTAATTTATTCTGAACTATATGACTCTGTATTTGGTCACATTTGGACACTTAAGCCACACTTAAAAATGTAAGAATATCATTGGTTTAGATATCAAAGTATGCAAAAATTCAAGTAGCATCTGCAGGCAAATGATACCAGAACTTTTATCAGAACTAACTTAACTTTTCTATGTCTTTTTTGCAATGACTGGAATCAAGGTGATTTTAGTGGATGTATGAAGTCAGTTCCTCTCAAGTTCTCATAGTTGTCCTAACAGAGTAACCACAGAAGTTCATCACATTAACAATGGAAATGTTCCACTAACATTTAAAAACCAGAAAATGTCCAAATACTTTTGTTCTTCATTTTGGACAGTATAAATTTTGTTTCAGCATTAAAAAAAACTTGATGAAAGATCTAAAAGACATTTACACACTTGCACAACAATGTTTCTATTGCAAAAACTAAGAATCTATCCCACCAAATAAAAGCCATGTTTAAGCTGACCTAGTCCCTGGACTCACAGATATACATGGGTCCAGAGGTGAAATCTGGGTTTTTAAAGGGAGAGTACTTTGTCATCTGACACATCAGCGCCTGGCCACAGCTGTAAAGAGAGAGACACAGAGATGGGGCCCCAGCTTCGCCTGTGGATGATGAGCATGATGGATTTGCTGTAGCATTCCTAAGGAGAATGTTTTTTTTTTTTTTTTTTTTTTTTTTTTTTTCATTGGAAACATAATTGTCTGTGGCAAGAGTTTTGGTAGCACTTTTACCCAAATGGTGCCAAAAGTCCATCCTGAAACACTGTCGCCCTCTCTAGGTGACCTAAAAACAATGCAGCCCACCTCTCAAAGGGTAAGATCACAGAAAAATTCAAATGATCTCATCATTTACTCACCATCATTGATTCTGCAGAACTCAAACTCATATTTTTTGAAGAATATCTCAGCTCTATAGGTCCATACAATGCAATTGAATGGTGGCCAAAACAAGAGGAGATAAAGTCAGCATAAAGGTAATACAAAAGACTCTTTTGTAGCGATCCAGTTGGTTTTGGGTGAGAACAGACCAAAATATAACTCCTTTTGTACTTATTAACAGGTTAAGATTAACAGTGTAACTACAGATGTATAATTTAGGTATATTAAATGTAAGTGCAATGCAACAACACATATGCACATAGTAAGTACATTGTATCAAATGCGTATGTACATAGTAGTTAAAGACTACCTAATATAAAGTGGGTCCTAAACTACCATTAAATAAAAAAATAAAAAATAAATAAAACTATGTTTGCTATGTGAGAAACACTGTAAAGTCACATAAGAATTCAGTGACTCCATTAGAACATTATTACACAGCAGCTGTTGAAGTTTGCCTTTGCTAGTTATTCATCAATAAACTGTGGGAGAATCTGACACAGCAGCAGCTGCCCAGAGGCCACAATACTCTGATAATGGAAAAAAATAAATCTTAAAATGTAACAAAACTTTGGAGACTTCTTTCAAGCATATTACAGTCTTATGTCTTCTTTGTTATGTATTTGTTGACTTCAAGTCCTGCTTAATCAATCATTTCCTTTATGTTTTTTCCTCATTTCCATCAACCAAAATATGACAAATCCACCAATCAGACTTTGCCACATGCTAGTGGATTTCTATCAGCCTGCCCATATCGACTGAAAAGACCCTCATTTCACCAAAGGACCTCAATCTTTTTGGCTACGTGGAGGTCTTCCACCCCAGCATTATGTTGGTCACACTGGTGGCCCTGTTGACTCTGTGTGCCACAGGCAGAAGTGCTGAAAATGTTTCAGAGAGCAGTGCTGAGGAGGAACAGCTTGTTATAGCCAGAGGTAAACTGATGGTAAGTGCTCAGTTAAAGTTTGGCAGTTTGAAACCAATACATGTTGGTTGACATGAAACACTTTTTGGAACTTTACATGTTTTGCGGTGTGACAAGCTATACTCAGTCTAAAACTGCCTTTAAACAGCATTATGTAAATTATTTTATAATAATTATGTATTAATTATTCAATGTAATTAATTTAGAGATTACATTGAATATTTGTACGTTAAAAACACACCGCAGGGCTATTTAAAATATAATTCTTTAAAATTGTGAAAGCACACTGCACTATTTTGTCCAGAATCTGGGTGTACAGTTAACTCGAAACAAAAAAAAGAAATTTAATAAATATCATCTAAAAGGTGCTTTCAAAATTGCTCCATTTCAGAATGAGTAAATCAGACTGATTCAGAATTTGTTATTGAACAATAACAGTGAAGTTTATTAAAGATGCAATGATTTAAACTTGAATTTCACATTTCTTGACCAAATTAAAGAATAGAACTTTTCTGTTGCTCCGAATTTACACTTGTCAGTCTTCCATGATTTTTGTTCTTTAATCTTCCCCATCTGTCAAAATTACGGATTATTATTATATGTAGCGCAACCTCTAAAAGCATCTAAAAACACGACGCTCCAGCAAGAGACACATCAAAAACATCAATACGTGGTGTGATGTCCTTCTAGCGCAAGTTGACATAAGAGAACAATTGAAAAACATTGAGAAAAGACACAAAACACGTTCCGCTTGAACAGTTTCTAAGACAGCTGACAACCTCAAGCAGGCCAATGAAAATGATAAATGGGCCAGATTTGGCCTGCGGACCGCCAGTTGAATAGGCCTGACTTAGAGTATAGACACTTTAATTATACACTAATATCAGTTTAACCCACAATCTTGATGCAGTTGAAAAAAAAAAGTTCAAAGACAAACCACATTTCTCTTGAGAGAACTGTGGTTACATTAGCATAGAAACTAAGGATGTAAATGATTAATCGATTACCTGAAATTTTGAATTGAAGTTCAACCTTAAATATTTTATCTGTTTTTCTAATGACAAACGTAGCACTACGCATAATTTTAGATAAAAAATTCAATTTTTTTTTTTTTTTTTTTTTTTTTTTTTTTTTAAATTCACACACAGAAATACAGTCTTCTGAAGCGATACAATCAATTTAAATAATGGAAGAATTTTAATTTTGGGAGAACTAATGACAAGATTTGTGTAAGAGAAGCAGTTATAATATTGCCCACAGCAGAGAAATGTACAAAACAACGTATTACAATATTGGAGTTATGGTTTTATTAGGCGAATATTTAAAGCTGAACGAGTACTCGATTAATCGATTATTTGTTCACATCCCTAATAGAAACTTCATTCAAGAAGACTTTATTATTTTTATACTATATTGTCCATTCTCAGTTAATACAATAGCATGTCTATGCAATGCACACATTAACACAGTAAACTAAAAACATAAAACGTGGATTCGATAATGATGGGGATAAAATATACTTTATTAAACATAAAAATAATAAGCTTAAATATGCATTATAACAATTAGAATTAGTCAATTTCAGAAGTTATCCATATTAAACATGTCACAGTAACTTCACCGGACGATATAGATACATCGCGATCGGTTAACATCGTTCGCAAAATGGATAAAAGATAAACATCCATCTAGACTGCAACGATGCTGTCCTGAACTGTGACAGCACAGTTAGTTTCTCCAGCCGGAACATGAGACAGCCGGCACTTCTTTCCTATGTGTGCGGATATGACGAAATAACACAAAGATGAATGTCATAAGGCAGCGATTTCGTGCCAAATGCGAACCCGACAGCCTAAAGGCTTACCGTAGTGAATCGGGGTAAGGCAAGGTCATTGTTTTGAACATAGATTGTACAAATTATCAATCAATAATGGACATTTTTAACAAAAAAATCTTACATAGTGCAGCTTTAAAAAACATTTAGGCAATTTTAATCCACTTTCAGTTTACTAATGTCATAGTTTTCCAAAGTATACAGTTATGGAGAGCGTTTTTGAAAGTCTCAGATTTCAGTGGAGGAAAATACCATTCCAGTGAGGATGAGAGGTGTAAAAGTAGCTAAATCAATGTGTTTTCAAATGCAAACATATCAGTGTGGACGTGGCCTTAGTGCCACTGTATCAGGTTTCTTTTGTTTATTCAATTTTGCTTTGGTTTGAACGGAGTGCTGATTATACATCTTTGCTCTATCCATTCCCAGGCTCCCAGTGTGGTCGGATGATCCATAAAGAAGATGCCAGAGCTCTACAATTTCTTGATGGAGCGATGGGCATTATAGTATCCTGACATTTCCATGCATTACCTTCGAAATCCATCTAAATGTTTTTGTTTTTCCTGTGACTCATGCTTGAGATGGGAGACTATTGTCTTATAGATTTTGTTTGGGGAAGGGAAGGTGTGACAGATTTATTGCATATTTCTTTTAAGTCAACTTCTGTCATCATCAGTGTCTCCATATTCAATTTACACAGCATTTTACAAGAGCATAAATGTTAATTACAACAAGCCTGGTGTGCTGGTTTTGTGCTGCCATATGTTTAAACATTTAGAGGCCACAGCCATGTGTTTCGTGACCTCAAAGGTCATTTTCCTAACGCTGTTAACCTTAAACCTTTAAAGTCATAATCTGGAGTATGATTCAGGAGAGAATAAAAATCCACGCCTGATTTTCTACAACGATAAGGATGAGGAGGTCAAGGTGAGATATAGTATCATGTTATCTTACTGTATTTATCTTACAATAATTTTTTTCACAATTAACCTATTTATATTAAGGTGGAACTCTCTCTCTCTCTCTCTCTCTCTCTCTCTCTCTCTCTCTATAGATATTATATATATATATATATATATATATATATATATATATATATATATATATATATATATATATATATATATATATATATATACTGTGTATATACACACAGTATATATATATATATATAGATAGATAGATATATAGATAGATAGATAGATAGATAGATATATATAGATATATACAATTTTTTTGTCAAATATATGTGTGACACAATTATTGGCACCCTTTTATTCAATACTTTGCGCAACCTCTCATTGCCAAGATAACATCTCTGAGTCTTCTCCTATAATGCCTAATGAGGTTGGAGAACACATGGCAAGGGATCTGAGACCATTCGTGCATACAGAATCTCTACAGATCCTTCCAATTCTGAGGTCCACGCTTGTGGACTCTCCTCTTCAGTTCATCCCACAGGTTTTCTATGGGGTTCATTTCAGGGGACTGGGATGGCCATGGTGGAACCTTGATTATGTGGTCAGTGAACCATTTTTTGTGTTGATTTTGATGTTAGTTTTGGATCATTCTCCTGTTGGAAGATCCAACCAGGGACCATTTTAAGCTTTCTGGCAGAGGCACTCAGATTTAAAAAAATTTTATCTGTTGGTATTTGATTGATTTGATTTGATATTTGGAGTCCATGATGCCATGTATCCGAACAAGACGTCCAGGACGTCTGGCATAAACACAGCCCAACAACGTAAAAAATTCCCCACCTTATTTAACAATGGCATGGGGTAACTTTCCATATGCCTACCTCTCTGTGTGTGCCAATCCCATCTCTGGTGTTTTTGTTGCCAAAAAGCTCTATTTTTGATTCATCTGACCATAGAATATGGTCCCATTTTAAATTCCAGCAGTGTCTGATAAACTGAAGATGCTTGAATTTATTGTTGCATGAGAGCAGAGGCTTTTTTCTTGAAACCCTCCCAAACAACTTGTGGTGATGTAGGTGACTTCTGATTGTAGTTTCTGACCCCACGACCCAACTCATTTCTGCAATTCTCAAGCTGTGATC
The DNA here is from genome assembly GCA_032164185.1 of Moxostoma hubbsi. Taxonomy (NCBI): domain Eukaryota; kingdom Metazoa; phylum Chordata; class Actinopteri; order Cypriniformes; family Catostomidae; genus Moxostoma; species Moxostoma hubbsi. Next base: position 16,907,408 of record JAVLUX010000215.1, on the reverse strand, counting down.
CTTGGAGAATTGTTGGCCATTTGAACCATCCTCCTCACCATGCGTGGATACAATATAGACACACGTCCTCTTCCAGTCCGATTCTTAACATCTCCAGCTGAGTGGAACTTCACTATTTATTGCCCTGATGGTGGAAATGGGAATTTTCAATGTTTTACCTATTTTCTTATAGCCACTTCCCATTTTGTGAAGCTTAACAACATTTTGCTGCACATCATAACTATATTCTTTGGTCTTACCCATTGTGATGGATGAATAAGGGAATTTGGCTTGTGTGTTACCTCATAATTATACTCATTTGAAACAGGAAGTCATGGCTGAACAATTTCATGTTCCTTGTCAACCAGGTGTACTAAAAAAATTAATATATATATATATATATATATATTTATTAATTTTTTTAGTACACCTGGTTGACATATTTTTATGTCAACATATTTTAAGCATATTTTACTCATAAAAATTTCTAGGGTTGCCAATAATTGTGGCAAAATATTTTGGAGAAAAAAACTTTTTCATTATGAGACAGAGACTGAATTGAACAATTCAGAGATTGTACAAGTTGTAAATTGATGTATTTATTATCTTTCATTCCTCTCAGATTGTTCCTGTGAATAATATGAAGGCAGATGAGATTAGCAGTTTGCTGGATTCTCTTGGTTTCTATAAGAGATCACAGAAAGGCGAGGAGGTCCCTGAGGAGTTCAAACATTTCCCTCTTAGAGCGCCTCGGGACGAACTGTGACACCTGCCGGTGACTGCCGGTAGTGCAGCCAGGCACCAATGACGTCCAGGATCTCAAGGCTTGAAACGAAGCCAGACTCTGGACTGACACGTAGATGGTTGCAGGCAGTCTGGCGTACCACTGTCCTAATCTCAACAGTTTATAGATTTTACAATAAACTTTTGCATAAGCATGTATGAGTCTACTTCATTTTCATAAAGGAAAGCAGTGACACAAACACCATCAAAACCCACTGAAAGGGTCATCCAAAGAAAATGTGACAAATCGTTGAAGCTGTCACAAATAATGATAAGCCTAATTATTGAATTTTCAATTCGAATCTTCAGTTTGTCTGCTAAATGTATATGATTTGTCTCCGCAAAATTAGCTGTCAAAAAGAAACACTAATTGAGTAGATCTGACAAAAATTGACCATGATTAACATAGTTGCTGCCAAAATCTATATAGTCACTTCAGCCGAGGATACCAATGTAAAACTATTTTATTGTATTAAAGCATTAAAAACATAAACAATTATGATAAGGTAATGATTAAATAATTATTAAGAATTAATTAATTATTAATGCATTCATAATCAATAATTTTAAATTAACAACCATTTATTTTATTACAGAAATAAATACCTACGTAATCAATGAATAAATAAAATAATAAAATATTGAATTATAAAATAAATGAATATGTAACCATTTACATATTTGTTTTTATATTAAATAATATTAATATTATGTATTATCATTAGTTACATTATAAAATTTTATAAAAATATAGTGTTATCAATTTATATAGTATTTATTGACTCTAGTAATTTAGTTATCTTTGATAAGTTTAAGTATGTTGGTTACCATGGTCCACTTTTAGAGTGACAGCCTCAGTCTGCTGTCAAACTCCATATGCTTCCTTGGATTTAATCTGGTTAGCTCTTGGGTGGCTCCAATTAATCTCAAACTGCACAAACCAAAGGGAGGCTGTGTGATGGGAGTGTTTGAGTGTTTAATGTAGTCTGCCATGCCTGTGTTTTACACACCCATTCCTCAGAATCTGAGAGTGGGTCTGGCTAATATAAGCGGGTCAGTGTTTATAAATAACAGGATGAGAGACAGTGCAGCCTTAAGGGATCCATATCAGGATAATGAAGGTAAGGCATCAAGCCAAGCCAATGCATTTTTTTTTTACACCCTGTCTAGAGTGTTGCAAGTGTATCTGGGTTACGTGGGGAAGGTAATACAAAATAATTTAGCTGTATAAATCATTCATTTGAATATTGGTCATGGCCTATAGTTCATCTTTAGAATAAATGCTAAATTTACTCACTCTTTTGTAATGCTAACTGCATCATATCTTACATCTTCCTTTTACAGTAGAATTAGACATCAAAATTAGAAAATTAGAAATGTTACACTATGTAAAAGCCTAAATTCTAAATGCTATATATGTAAGTAAGAAAGTTCACCCAAAAAAGAAACATCATCCCTGAAACACAAAAGGAGAAAATTATAAGAATGTACACATACTTCTTTTCCATACATGACAGTTCATGATGAGCATGTCTGTCAAGCTCCAAGAAGGTAATATATATATATATATATATATATATATATATATATATTCATAAAAGCATAGTAAATAATGATTAAATAATAGCAGAATTTCATTTTTATCGTTAATGGATTATAATAATAATGATAATGGTTATGAAATGTCTTCTTTCACTACTACTTTTTTTTCTCTTCACCCTCTTTATTTCTGTCTTTCAGGTTCCATAGTTAGCTTGATTCTGGCTTATCTCCTTCCTCTTCCAACAGCCTATTCTCCTCTTCTTCATTACTGATCAAGTACATCATCATTCTTCCTCTTGAGTGGGCAATTCACTCTCACTACATGGCCTTCCTCCTGGCATGAGGTGCTGGCATCATTTCTCGCCCTGCTGACCATGACTCATAAACTTGCTCTGCAGTTTCACATGAGACAGTTTGGCCCTGTCCAGAGTCTCCATACAGAAGCTACTACCTCTGTTCGCACTACCCATATGGGGGTAGGAGTGTGTTGCCTGTAAAGGACATCCCACCACACTGATACTTCATGTACCTGATGGTTAAAGATCTTGGTTGCAAATCAAAAGGTTGTAACTGGTACTGTTATGTGGAAAAAATACAAAACTTCAATAAGTAGATGTATTTTAATTCAATTCATGTAATTTTATTAATACATCTTCTATTCGTGTCATTCATTTGAACTCATTTCTAAATTAAACATTAACTTTTTTCTTTCCGTGTATTTTTTTTGTTTTGTTTTAAAATGAATTTGACTTGACTTTAATGATTTTATTTAATAATGTATTTCTTTTTAAAAGCTTCTTTATTATGCATATGTAAAGCACTTTGAATGACCATAATAGGCTATATGAAATGTGATCTATACTGTAAATAAACTTGTTTTGCCTTACCTAACCTTGTACCAAGAACTTCTAACATGAGAATGGTCATAATATAATATAATATTATATTATATTATATTATATTATATTATATTATATTATATTATATAAGGTTAAAAACGTCATATTAATATTAATATGACCAAATAAATGTTTAGAGAGAGTGCAATATATCTTATGACCACATAGTGGAGCTCTGAGACTGTTGCCCTCACTTGTCATCATCCCTGCAAAGAACACTAAGAGAATGACTCATCAGAATGAATTATCATACACTGAGGACCATAGGACCATCTTACTCTTGGGGAGAATAAGAAAACTTATTTATACTCACATTTCTTGTGACATGAGGAACTGTGTTTCAATAAACAGATTTATAAAAATCAATTATGAAAGTTAAAGTACACAAAATATTTAGGTAACACTTCAAGGGATAGTGAAATGTACTCACCCTCATGCTATCCCAGATGTGTATAACTTTCATTCTTCTGCTGAACACAAACAAAATTTTTTAGAAGAATATCTCAGCTCTGTAGGTCCATACAATGCAAATGAATGGTAACCAGGACTTTGAAGATCCATACAACTATCCATAAGACTCCAGTGGTTTAATCAATGTCTTCTGAAGTGATCCAGTTGGTTTGGGTGAGAAAAGACCAAAATATAACTAATTTTTCACTGTATTTATTGTCATTTCAGTCTCTAGGCACAATCATGATTTCAAGCTCGATTACACTTCCTAGTGCTTTACCATGTGATGAACACTAGATGGCACTGTAGGAAGTGTAATCGAGCTTGAAATCATGATTGCCAAAGAGACTTTCAAGATGTACAGTGAAAAAGGAGTAGTATTTTGGTCTGTTCTCACTCAAAACCAACTGGATTCAGTTTCTGAGAGTGCATCGCGCCAATCCATGGTCACTTGTCAAATATAGGACGTTGCCTGGTATCCAGTAAAAAGGACTCTAGGTTTATTGTCTTTTATTTTGAATATATAAAAAAAAAAAACTGTTTCCCTTGTTGATGTTACAGTCTTACTGTAGGACACTATGCTGATGCAAACACTTCAGGAATGTAGTTTAACAACTACATGACCATTCGTCTCTGACTGCGACCATATGTACACCTGGTATTAAGATAAGTTCTGGGTGATCTGATCACAAACGTGCAAGTGAGACATCACCGTTAGAGACCTGGCCGTCTCTTTTGGACACTAGTGTTTGGATTTTGAGGAGAGATGTCATACGGACATACATCAGTCATTACGTCTATGCTTTACTGAAGGAAAGTAAAAGACGAGATGCCTCTAAAAACTGGTGCACAGTTTCTCTTAATATTCCCAAAAATGACGTTTAGAGCAAAATTCTGAAACCTGTAACTGAGCTTGAAGTGTGTATGCTGCTCATATCATTATCCCTATTGTACATGTTCATGTATTCATTTTTGTTTTTAAATGTCCAATCATACGCTTCTTCACTTGAAATCTGTTAGAAACCGCCGAAAAACTTGCCATTTCAGCTGACCTCAAGTGTCGTCCCGTTTCAAGTGAATTGGCAAAAATGCATCTTAAAATTAAGATAACAAATTTTATTCACAGACTCGGGCAGTATATTCTTGATATATGTAAAAAAGAACATGAAAGAGTGGCTCTCGCTCGTTTTTGTGTTTTATTGTCACCATTTGCAAAGGAAAAAATTATAAAAAATATCTGATAATAATAAAAAACAGTGGGTATAGAGCTGTGGGTGAGGTTTTATTTTATTTGATTATTATTTTTGTCTCCTACCAATATCTTGCTCTTCTCTTTCAACAAACATTAAAGAATGGTTCGCTCAAGTTTTATGCGATTTTGCGGTCATTTGCATAAGAAAAATAATAATAAAGACAGCGGGGTAGGGAGATGTGGATGATTTCTTATTTTATTTTAGAATTATTCTTTGTCTCCTGTTACCCAAATCTTGCTCTCCTCTTTCAACAAACATGAAAGAACGGCTCGTATCCATTTTGCTATTTGCAAAAGGAAACATTTAAGAAAAAACTATTACAAATAATAAAGACAGAGGGTATAGGGAGATGTGGGTGTTTAATTGTATTATAATCAAATAGTTTTTTGTCTTATTTTTGTTAATACCATGCCCTCCTCTTGTGCTTTCTCTATATTTAATTTGCTGTGGCTCATTGTCTTTCACATGTCGTGGCAGTGCTCACACATGTCGACAAGAAGTCTAGATATCAGCTAGTTTTGAAAACAGTCTACAATACTACACTCCGCGATCCACGCACAATTAACCACGTGCCCCATTGAGAACGAGAATACCTAATCGCGATCAAGGAAATAATTCCATGCGACTCTACCCTCCCTAGCAACTGGGCCAATTTGGTTGCTTAGGAGGCCTGGCTGGAGTCTCTCAGCATGTCCTGGATTCGAACTCGCGCCTCCAGGGGTGGTAGTCAGTGTCAATACTCGCTGAGCTACCAAGACCCTCTGACTCTTTTAATAAATCAGTGGAATCATTTCATGACTCATTTATAACACAGAAGATAACCCTGACAGCAGACGTACATCACCCAGACATCTACTTGATGTGTTTGTTTTCATCTGGAATACGTATTTTTTAGGTTTTGTTTGCTCATTTGCCATACGTCTAAAAGGTGTTTGCTCTCATATGTCAAAAAGACATTTAGCAGATGTCTTTGAAACATTTACAACTTGTAAATTGATTATTACCAACTGATTATAAGGCACAATTAATTAACCATATAGTACATTTACAGTGCAATTTATATACAGGACTCAAGTAAAGTACTACCTGAATTTATTTTTCATTATTACATATCATTAATCAAATCATATTTGTTAGAATAAATTCTGCCAGCTGGAAGAACACATATGTTCCCTTCCCAAATTGCTCTGGAGATATGAGGGCTTATGATAAGCAAGAATATAAAAGTAATTTATGCACCATGTTGACTTGCATCCTATATGTGAGCGGTAATTGGCAGTTCCTAGAGAGAAAGAAAGAGTTTTTCTGTTTGCTCACTGTCAAGAATTTCTGTCTGTGCACTGATACACATCTAATTATTGCTAGAACAGATGGGCAACCTGTCAACATATTCTGTAACAAATATTTTGGAGATTTTAATGCTAACAAAAATACTGGCAATGATTATATTGCATATGATTTCGGTCAGCGCTTCTTTTTATTCAGCGTAATGGATGATATTGCAGATTGCTTCTTACAGCTTTTTTTTTTTTTTCTAAAAATATATTTCTCAGGGAGACAGTCTGGTTGGCAGTTGCTCCAGGTGTTGTGTTGTTTTCCATTTGCATTAAACAGTGTCTGAGTCTGCAGCGCATTCAATTAAGAAGATAAAGTCTAGCAGTCAAGTTTACAATTAAAAATTGCCTTCACAGCATAAATGTATTTTCCCCTATCCATGTTTATATTTTAAAATGCTACATTGCATCAAACACTTGGAAGTTTCCATATATTATAACTATTGATAAGTAAATTGTCCAACTGAATTATGGTTTATTCTCCAGGGGGCCTCTTCTCTTCTCTTCTCTTCTCTTCTCTTCTCTTCTCTTCTCTTCTCTTCTCTTCTCTTCTCTTCTCTTCTCTTCTCTTCTTAAACACTTCCATTGTTTGGACAAACAGGTAGTCCCAACCCAAACTCACACCATTTGTTAAGCCTATGCTGTTATCTACAGCCAGTCAAACACACTGACTGTAATTCTGATTGGTGTCACTAGAGGAACATACAGTAAATGACACACTTATATTGTATGACTTGAAATGAATGACTGGAAAGTTATAACAGTTTTATCTCATTAGTAAGCTCCTATTTTGACACAAAAGGGCTTTTGAGAGCTAATTCAGTAATAGGAAAAGTTAATAGAGACAGTCTTAATACTATAAACATATTGAGTACAGTAGTGTATTATTTATAGTTCACAGCGTTGGGTTCCCTTCCCATGAGTCCTTTTGTATTGTGCAGCATCACACCTCAGATGATTTTTAGGCTGGGTAGATACACCGCTGCATAAAGTATAGAGTTTCTACAGTACATCAGGCTGCTGGGAAAAGATAAAGACTGGAAAATCTCCTTTGCATTTTTTAAGGAGATCCAGCTTACTTCTTTCTTCTTATGATTCAGGAGATCACCTAGTTGGCAAGATTTTTCCTACTATTCTGAATTTTATTATGTACAGTATTTAATATAACTGTAAAGTGTATAATTCTGAGCCACTAGTGTCTCCAAATGGAACTGCAAAAATAATTTACGTTTTTCCAGAAACCAGTAGGCCTACTCACCAAAGTCCATTTCAAGGCAAGTCTTGCTAAAAAAATGCTATTTTTCCAGACTGGATTAGCTAATAAGATGTCTGTATCTTCCTTTTGTACGTCTGCCATAAACCTTATTCAAAGCAGCGCTTCATGAAAAAACAAGTCCATTGTCACATATAATAAGCGGACATGGCAATACTGTCTGCGAGAGTGATCTGTTCTTTTTCATGTAAGCCGCATGTTCAGTGTTGCCAACTAGTTTCAATGGAAAGTAGCTAAAGCCTGCTCGAAAAGTCGATAAATCTTGCTAGATGACGTCATACTCAAGTTTGCATATTCATGACATCATCACACCTTATTTGCATTATGCAGTGTCCGCCCTTTACACGTGTTTGCTTCTCTGTGCTCACCATACATACTGTAATACCCTATTAATTCCCTATATCAATCACTCAGAGAGAAAGTTAGAAGCTTTAGAATTTTTTTCTCTCACACACCGCTCAGCCATAACAAACCACTATGTGCATATTTACAAAAAACTATAAGCATATTTACAAAAAAAATATGTGCATATTTACAAAATTTTTTGCATTTTTACAAAAATTCTATGTGCATATTTACAAAAAACACTTCGTGATTCTGATCTAATTCCGGATCACTCCGTGAGAGTGCTGAAACAGACTTCATCATCATCTACAGGATCCATAACCTCAGTGCTCTCCCCCTGTGGGGCGATATTGGGTGCAGAGGAAGAGCTAGAACCTGCTGCAGGACATGTTTTTAACGAATAGGCAGCTGAAGTGCCAAACAGCTGCAGCATCTTATCTGTCAGTTTGTGCTTGTAGCATGCATCTCCAGACAGCTTCAAACCATATCTAATACCGTTTATTTTTAATTACACCCATTTGACTGAACAGCCTTTCTACCTCAGCATTTGAGTGTGGGAGAGAGAGGACAGAATCTGCAGCAGAAGCCAAGTCTTCATATGAGTATATACCTGCTGTATTCCAGTGTTTCTTCACCTCAGCCCATAATGCCATGGTGTTTGTTGTTTACTCCCATTTATGTAGATGAATAGACTGATTAATCATTTTATCTATCATGTCTGGGCAATATCCTAAAAGGTTTGCAAGTTTTGACATGTCTACCAGTCTCTTGCTGTACTTTAGTGTCTCACCCACACTGAACAAAGACAAGTGCTGCAATATCTCCACATTATCTGGGAGCCTTGCTCTTAGTTCATTAGCTAAGGAGATGGTGTAGCTCACACATCTCCTTCACATGCAATCCACCTCCTCAGGAGAGAGGTTCAGCTGTGCTGCCTTGGACTCAAATGTATAGCCATGGCTGTAATGTATGGCTTGGGAGAGATGCGTCCATCTACTGCCTCTTTAAGCACATACATTTTTGACATTGGGTTAATGATCATGCTGCAGACAGACTTTATATGCCTCATTGAACAGTCAAGCAGCTTGAGTGGATCTGTCTGTTCCCCCTCAAAAGCCTCAACAGCAGACTGCACCTCACTAATTATAGATTTTAGAAAAGTGAGGTAGAGGATGTTCTGTGGGTCACTGTGCATGGAATGTTGAACATTTGCCATGTAGAAGAGTTCACTTGCCATGGTGAGGCTGAAATGCAATTTTAGCTCCTCCCACTGATCTAAGACTCTTGACATGGCAGTGTGTGGCTCAGACCTTAGTTATCAGTAAAGGCCTCTCCCCACAGTTTATTACCTCATAGATAGCCATTGTATGCTTCTCTGCACTTTGGTGAAATAGAGAACCAATAATACGTTTCTCTAACCAGGAATTCCACACTACGTGGAAGTGTGTTTTTGGAGGCAGATCTGACAGCTAATTGTAGTGAGTGACACACACAGCGGATGAGGACCAGATGTTTTAAGTCACTCTCTTCCCACAGAATTTTGTGCACACCACTGTACACTCCTGTCATTACAGATGCATTATCTGTGCCAATGCCAAGCAGATTCTCCCTCTTGAGGCCACAATTCCAAAGAAAAGATACAGCAAAACTGCTCTGGCTATTGTTCTAGCATCTCCTCCCTTAAGCTCAACAAGGCCAAGGTAAGTGGACACCACATTTCCCTTGTCCTCTCTAAAATCCCGAATTACGATCCCAAGGTACCAATGTAAGCCACCAGTCTTTTTAGAAAATATGGTGCCAACACACCATTGATCATTTCAGTACACTTGGTACGGTGCATCCGAAAATGTTGGGTTGCACTGGAATCTGGAAAAGCAGCCTTACATGCCTGACCAATGTGGTCACATGAAAGAATGGAATAATGCCATTGTTGCCTCTGCCTGTTTGAAAGAGTCAGTGTTTTTTTGAAGAAAATGGCAATGTAGATTGCTTAGAGCTATGCTTAGATATGGCTTGGAATTTTGTGTGCTTCTGAGTTGACACATGCTTTTTAATATCAGACAACTTGGCACAGAAATCTGTCTTGCAGTAAAGACAGTAACCCCCTGCGTCATTGCCACATATGGCTTCAGCCACCTCTTGAACACAGGGATTAACTCCCATACTTTTCTATACTTTTAGGAGTATATTTTAGAGTGTGACATGTTAGCTACTTCTTTTGAATGTGTGTAATGTCCAATGCTGTGTGTATTTGTATTCATATTTGTGATTGTATAGTGTGTGTGTATATAAATGCAGTAAAATGTAAAGTTTGTTATGTGTTTGAATAAAGCATAATTTACAGAGTTGTCTAAGTGTCTGAATTCAGAGAGTTCAGAAACAGGAATGAACAACTGTCTAAAAATCTCTTGTGTTTAAGTGTATGAAAAAGTAGATAAGGTTTGTCCAAAAAGTCGCTAGATTTATTACTAGGCGCTTTTTTGAATAAAATTCACTAAAGTGGTCTGAATAGTCACTAAATCTAGCGACAAAGTTGCTGAATTGGCAACACCGTGCACGTTTCCTATACAGCTAGAGTTTCACATACTGTCCCCTGCAGAAAAAAGCTGGTACTCGAAGATTGAATTGATCAAATGGAAGGAATATTCATTATAACGGCCCAGGGACATGATTAATTGCATTATAATTTTAACATATTATTTTTTATATAATTAATCGCACTGAATTAACGCCTACTTGTGACAGCACAAGTTATTCACTTTATAAGTTAACTTAATCCATTTGAGTTGAGACTAAATTGATAAAACTGGGCAGGGGATTTCCATTTTTAACTTGAACTTGAGATGGACTTGATTTGGAGAGTAAATGTTAAAATTAAGTGTTAGTTTATGTGTTTTTTATGAAAGATTAATATAAAGGGGATACTTCTTAGAAGAGTTTCTGTTATGTTGGAGATTTGGGGTTACCATTATGGTGAAGAGTGGAGCTTGTAACAATGAAGACAGAAAGATGTCACACATGAAATTGATTGCTCGATTCGTTGACCAATTGCTGTGCTAACCATAGCATAGTTATTAAACTACACTCTGTAATGCGCTTTGAGTCTGTTATTATGTGTCTATTTTGTAATTATTGCTGTGATCATGGAAATGAATCATTCATCTAGGTTCTTTATACACAAAATGTCCTTGTTGAGGTTGCATAGTAATTTAAGTTAAGAAAACTCATTTCAAACAAGCGGAACCACTGTACATGACTGAATCAAGTAAAGCCAAAGAGCTATTTTTTAAATGTAAGTGACTTACAAATACAGCAGATAACAGAGGAATGCCGAATAAAAAGCGATTCATCCTAAGGGGGCAATAATATGAGAAGTTCAGCAATACAACGTTTCAAATCTCTCTAGTAGTAAATTTATCAAATTTATCTCCCTTTATTACAATAGAAAAAAAGAGAAAAGAAGACAATTAATGCATAACTAGGATTGGGTCAAGTGCTCATGGAAGAGATGAGTCTTTAGATGATTCTTTAATGTAATTAGAGAATCAGCTGTTTGGGAGGAGTTCGGAAGGTCATTCCACTAGTGAGGAACAGTGGAAGTGAAAGCCTAGGAAAGCAATTTTGTGCCTTTATGAGATGGCACCACAAGGCTGTATTACTATATATGCAAGCATCAATGCACTGAAATTATTGAGAGCAATAATTGGCAGACAGTGCAGTTCAATGAAGAGAGGCATGCCATGTGCTGTTTTGGACTCATTGCAGATAACACACGCAACAGCATTCTGGATCAATTGCAGGTTTGGCTGTACATGTAGGATGTCCTACCAGAAGAGCATTGCAGTAGTCCAGTCTTGATTTAACAAGAGCCCAGAGAAGGAGTTGAGTAGCTTGCAAAGATCTGATCCCAGGCCCAGTCCCACATGAGGGCCAGAGTGGGCCTGGCCCACCACATGAGGAGACTGGCCCACCATGGCAGACCCTGAAAAGGTTTCTTCTGGCCTGTGAGACATGCCAATTGGTTATAGCTCCTGTTATAATGAACAGAGCTATACAGCGCAATCGCATGGGTGTAGATAACTCTGGGCTAAAATATCCTTGAATATATATGTTTCTCAAGCACCGAACCCAATTAATTTATGCTCTTTTTTGCTCAGTGCATTACAGGTGCCTCTCTCCCTCATAACACATTGTAAAGAATGAGTATGATTCAAAGTAAAACATCTTCATGTGTCTGGCAGCCAGTCTGACTAAGGCCAAGAAAACAAGATTTGTGACAGGACAAGTTACAGTTTTTCACAACTGCTGAGACACATTTTTTAAAAACTTCGCCCGTTTTTTCACAACTTTAAACACAAAACCAAATCTTCAAACTACATTCATAAAACCCCTGACTTTTCTGGTAAAATCAAACAGTCACCTCAAAACTATTTAATATGTGCTCAAAACCAAGCTTTGCTTTCAGGTCATACACACAGCAGTCAATATATACTGTAAACACTACAGAGCATACATTAGATACTACATCATAAAATGGAGAACACAGCGTCCAGGGCATGTAGATAGTGAAATTTAGATTTTATTGTATATAGTAAACTGGAAAAAAATAGTAATCACAAATTAGTACAGATAATATATTGTATATTCTAAGTACTGCAAGTAATACAATATTGAATGTCTGTATATTCAGCATTTGCATACTGTAAAAATATAGTAGTCCAACTGCAAAAGCCCAAAGAACCAAGAAAAATCAAAATGAAAAGCATATTACAGTACTATCAAAAATGTTGTGCAACTGCAAAATCAATGTCAATGATAGAATCATTCTGCCTCATTCGTGTCTTCGTGCTTCGTGTATTTTGGCAAATTGGTTAGATCACATCATTAGAAACAACTGTGAACAATTTTAAGTCATTATGTGTAAACTTTTGCATAGCACTTTTCACTATACACATAGTTTCAAAGCAGTTTAACAAAAATGTTGCTGTAATGTCTGTAATCTCTTAAAGTCCTCGCTGAGCAGTTAATTGAAAAATGTCATTAGGCCCCCAGAGAGCAAGCCAAAGGCGGCTGTGGCAAGGTATTCAAAACTCCATAAGATATTAGATCATTGAGAGAACAAGAAAAAAAAAAACCTAGCCAGTTCCTCTCTGGCTAGAGAGCAAGAATATAATGCCAATATCAAGTATTAGCTATGTGTAATACAAGTCATGGAATAATGACTGGCCATCACTGCCGACCCAACTGAAAGGAGTTGTGGTTTAGGGTCGAAACGTCCGATGAAAATTGGAAGCCACCTGATGACATCTTCTCCTGGCCGAAAGTTACAGTTATAAGCAAGAGACTAAAGGTGTTAGCATCTAGATGTATCTAATAGTAAATTGAGTAAACTGAGTAGATTTTTGTTGAGCAATATTTAAAACTAAAGGATATTGATTGAACTTTAAGATTAATGATTAATTGTCTTAATTGAAGTCCATTGCACATGGGTGCAGTGTTGTTTGTTATTTGGCTGATAAAGGTTTTAGTTGGTAATTTATTGTCTATGTATGCAATTTTACGAGAAATGATACTCGCTGTTTGATTGGATTGCGATCAATAGACATTTTTCTATTCATCCTAAGATCAAAATGATGTAGGAAGTGGTCAGTGAGGTATATTGCAGTCCCAGCCTTACCAGCCTTGCATAATAAACAAATAGAAAATGTGTAATATTTTGTGAAATTAATTCAGAGATGGCATCATGGAAAGACAACCAACACTTTAAAATTACAATAAGTCCATAGAGTAATTATAGATTTGTTAGTTGTTAATAATGAGAACAAATACTTCCATAATTTGTCAGTCAGCCCATTTAACTAGCATGGTAGATCCTCACATTAAGATAAATCTAAAATTGGTTCAGTTAGACTGCCCCATACAACACATACATACATCCTCAGCAACAAGACTGTGCGATGTGGTCCGTGAAGTTCAGCCGATCGTTATACCCAACCACAAGATTTGTGGCTGTCCTGTATGGTTTACTTTTTGACATGTCTAGCTGAATGGTTAAGTCATGTTTTATTGCTGAGCTGCTGGGACAACACACCTCTGCTTTTCAGAGGAATAAACCTACAAATTGCTTACTTATAGTTTTCTCTGCATATTAAGCTTGGATAGGAGAATGTATTTTAGCATCAGCAAAAATTACATTTAAGATAAATCTTTAAAGATAAACTTTTACTGCAATGGCACAAAGTTCACTGTATCTTTGAATTAGTATTCCAGTGAGTGAGCAGGATGAAACCGTTGTTGCTGAATGGGAAACTAAGGCAACAGGAGTTCGACCTATTCTATTTAGCAGCTCTTTGGGGAATGCTGCACTTTTTTCCCATCTATGGCTATATGACGTGTAAAATAAAAGCAATAATGGGAAAGTGATGGATGCCATATGGGGGAAGGCTTCATTACATGTTGACACCTCCCAGATAGTATGTCCTTTGAGGACTGATTTTGGACTGTTCTGTACAAGATTGATAGATTTTATTTACAGTTGTGGAAATATAATTGAAGCATCTATTTCTAGAATTGCACAAAACTTGGTATGAACGAATCACTACTCCACCACACTCCTCAATATATATATATATATATATATATATATATATATATATATATATATATATATATATATATATATACATACACACACATATATACATTTATAGCAAACTCAGCAAAAAAAGAAATGTCCTCTCACTTTCAACATGTGTATATATTTCTATAAACAAAAAAATCATACTAAGACATAAACTGAACAAGTTTCACAGATATGTGACAGAACAGAAATGGAATAACGTGTCCTTAAACAAAGGGGGTGTCAAAATCAAAAGTAACTGGTGTGGCCACCGGTGAGTGGCGTAGTGGGCTAAAGCACATAACCGGTAATCAGAAGGTCGCTTATACGATCCCAACAGCCACCACCATTGTGTCCTTGAGCAAGGCACTTAGGTCCAGGTTGCTCTAGGGGGATTGTCCCTGTAATAAGTGCACTGTAAGTCACTTTGGATAAAAGCGTCTGCCAAATGCATAAATGTAAATGTAAATGTCATGAACTGCACCAGATTTGCCAGTCCTTGCTCTGAGATGTTACCCCACTCTTCCACCAAGGAACTTGCAAGTTCCCAGACATTTCTGGGGGGAATGGACCTAGCCCGCACCCTCTGATCCAGATGTGCTCAATGAGATTGAAAACCGAGCTAATTGCTGGCCATGGTAGAACACTGACATTCCTGCCTTGCAGGAAATCATACACCTGACAAACAGTATGGCTGGTGGCATTGTCATGCTGGAGGCTCATGTCAGGATGAGCCTGCTGGAAGGGTACCACATGAGTGAGGAGGATGTCTTCCCTGTAACGCACAGCATTGAGATTGCCTGTAATTACAACAAGCTCAGTCTGATGATGCTGTGACACACCACCCCAGACCACAACGGTCCCTCCACCTCCAAACTGATCCTGCTCCAGGCCTTGGTGTAATGCTCATTCCTTCAACAATAAACATGAGTACGACCATCACCCCTGGTGAGAAAAAACTGTGACTTGTCAGTGAAGAGCACTTTTGCCAGTCCTGTCTGGTCCAGCGAAGGTGGGTTTGTGCCCATAGGTGATGTTGTTGCTGGTGTTGTCTGTTAGGATCTGCCTTACAACAGGCCTGCAAGCCCTCAGTCCAGCCTCTCTCAGCCTATAGCGGAATTGTGCGATCCTGGTGTAACTCGGGCTGCTGTTGCCACATGGGCCACATATGCAGTCCTCATGCCTCCATGCAGCATGTTCACGCAGATGAGCAGGGACCCTAGGTATTTATAGTCAGTAGAAAGGTCTCTTTAGTGTCCTAAGTTTTTATAACTGTGACCTTAATTGCCTACTCCCATCTGTAAGCTGTTAGTGTGTTAACGACCATTCTACAGGTGCATGTTCATTAAACAAGCATGGAAAACATTGTTTAAACCCTTTACAATAAAGATCTGTAAAGTTAGTTAGATTTAACTAGATTTAATTTTAAAAAATTATCTTTAAAATACAGTTTCCTGAATAAGGGACGTTTATTTTTTTTGCTGTATATATATATATATATATATATATATATATATATATATATATATACACACACACACACACACACACACACACACACACAGAAAACAGTTAATTCCAGTCCTCCAATCTGATTGAACGAGACGTTCCATGAGTACTGCAGGTCTCACTCCATCAGCACTCAGATGATTAACTGTGTGTTTTGTTGTGTCACTTGTGTTCATGCAATTCTAAACTAAAGTGTGAGAGCAGTGCAGATGTGTTAAGAGATATCATCTCAATGTGGCAGGGCGGAGGGCGGGGCCGGGTCGTGATCCTACACACCCGGTCCCGTATTAGGCTAATCAAGCCTCCGAGAGGGATAAAGGCCGATCGCAGAGGATGGTGGGGGAGAGAGAGATCGTTTACGGACATGTCCATCATGTGTGTGTGTTTGTGTATTTTGTTTTAAGTTTATTATTAAACTATTATTTATTGTCAAGCCGGTTCTTGCCTCCACCTTGCCCATCTAAATTCCTTGTTACACTCTTATATGAGTTTTTTTAGCCAGCAGGTTGAGGCAAAAGACCATTTTTTTGTGTAATATGAGCCAGTTGGTGACGTGAAGTGAGTTCGTGTCAGTCAAAGTTTACATTCAAAACCGCTCCGTGATCACTCGTATTACTACTACACTACTAAAGCTAGGAAATAGCTTTAAACATCTTTAAACTAACAACTTCAGCATTAAGACTCATCACATGCACTATGTATGTGCATGTGTGTATCTATGTATGTGTGTGTGTGTATCTATGTATGTGTGTGTGTATGTACATATGTGTATAATTATTTTTTACTGTTTTTTATTATTATCCATGTCTTGCTGCTGTTTTTGTATTGTTGTGCACAAGAAGCTCCTGTAACTGAGACAAATACCTTCTATGTGTAAGCATACTTGGCAATAAAGCTGATTTTGATTATGATCTGAGAGATACAACAGACTGATTAATTGTACAAACTCAAGGTGTTTACCTCTTAGTGGAGTTTCCACATTGGAGAGGACATACTGTTCAAAATGGCAGAGGATATTGCAGTTTCCATAGCGAAAGACTCTTGTGCACCAGCTACTGTGAAATAGGGAGGAATATCAGAGAAAATAGGATGAATTTCACCAAAATGACATTATCTTCAGAAAGCTGACTAACAGACTACAGCAGTGGTTCTCAACCATGGGATCGGGATCTACTAGGGGGCCTCAGCACACTTCCAGGGGGGCCTGCTGGCAGGCTTTTCCCCACCTCCCTAGGGCTGGGGAGGGGGATGAGGGGAGGGAAAAACAAAAAAAGAGGAGAGGGAAAGGGCAAAGCTGAGCGACAGCGAGAGAGAGAGAGGACAGAGAGGAATAACCTGGTTCGCCGGCACCCAGATACACTGTTGCCCAGCCCTCAGCCACTCCCCAACCTTGGAATACAGCTGCTCTTCCCTGGGAAGCAAGCCCTCCGACCCCTGGTAGATGGAATGTCCCTCCGCATTTTGGCAGCCAGTAGGGAGCCCCTCCTACCCTGAGGATGGCAGCCATTCCTCCACGTCCAAGTGGCAGGCAGAGACTCCTCCGTCCCCAGGTGGATGGCCGCGACAGCTCCTTTGGGTTGGCTGGTAGTGGCGAGGACTCCACAACAGCGCATCTCTCCTTCTTCCCGGGCTTCAGCACCAGTGTAGCAAGGTTGATATGGGAAAGGAGGAGGCAGGAACTGGCTGAACTGTCAAAATATTAGTTTAATGAAAACTTAAACAAAAAGACACAGAACACAAATGCACACACTGCAGCTGCACGTGGCTCTCTCTCTCTCCCGAACTGCCGCATTCCACTGCACTTATCCCTCTCCTCGGGCGTGTGTAGTCTCGGCCCAGCCCCACCCTCCTCCTCATCACAAAGCAATATTACACTCGCAATATGGCCCTAAATCAGCACTGTTGTAATCATTGAGGAGTGGTGGTGGCGCTATAGTGGGCTAAAGCACAGGTAAGTAGAAGGTTGCAAGTTCGATCCCTACACCCACCACAATTGTGTCCTTGAGTAAGGCACTTAAATCCAGGTTGCTCAGTGGAGATTTTCCTTGAAATAAGTGCACTGTAAGTCATCTTGGATGAACGCGTCAGCCAAATTACATAAATGCAAACGTAAATATCTTGAAAAAGTTGTGAAAAAAGTTATGCTTTGAAGTGTTGATGGAAGACCATGTCTCAAGATATACAATGTTCAGTATGTCATGCTATCATACTTTTTTCTGTTTCAAATTCTAGTTTTAAAAAAATAGCACAGTATGTAGTAAGCAGTAAACTAATATTCCATTCAAAACCTTCATATTCATGACAGAGTAACGGCACCTGCCAAGGCAATGTGTGATTTTTAACTATAGCCATTGTCACAACAATGTAAGGTAGAAGTATTTCCCTCCAAACCGAGCAGAGCTCATCTTTGGCATGAGAATTGAGTCTCATTTAGCTGCATCCACACAGCCTCTCTGCCCAGACACCAATTAAGAAAATCACATTTTCAATTTGTCTGGCCATTTGTGTCAGAGGCAATTGTGAAATAACTGAGCCCTACAGGTGGTATAAGCGGCTATTCAAGACGTTGATGAATTTGGCTTACCGGTTTGCGTTTAATATCAGGATTTTCTGACAGCCTTGAGCACTGGACCCTGTTAGTGAGCTCGCGCCATGGTTAATGACTTTAGTCTCAGGTTGACGAGCAGCTGAATAAAAGACTACATTTGATGAAAATGAAAAATGTTCCTAAAGCTTTCAGGTGTCATTCAGTGACTGCCTTTAGGAGAGCATTAGACTGAAAATTTGAAACTGAAAATATTAAATGATTTGTATTAATTATTTGCATACATATGTAAGCTACATATTATATATGTGAATACAATTATCTGTCTGTCTATCTATCTATCTATCTATCTATCTATCTATCTATCTATCTATCTATCAGTCTGTCTGTCTGTCTCTTTGTCTGCTCATTCCCAGTGGCGTATCCAGAAAATGTTTACTGGGGTGGCCAAGATGGGGCACAGACCTAGTGAGGGGTGGCGATACTGGGAGAAACTTTATGAATGGCTCATGATCAAAATGTGTAAATATTGCATTGCTTTGCTTCAACATCTACAAGTGTATAATAATGGGAATCTCTGGTTATTTTAATATAACATCCATTTTTAAATCTGTAATTGCTTAGGAAAAGTCAGTTACAAATTTTTAAGAGCTATTCTCATTGTAGAGAATGAATCTGCATATAACATCAGGTATACTGTATAATCATAAAAAGATACATGTCAAAAGTACAGGTGATGACTGATTGAGGTGCCTTCTTGTAATTAAATTAAAACAAATCAATCCAGTCAAAAGAACAACATTTTCACCAAATTGCCTTATAGTTAATTAATCTTATATTTATCTTATATCTTAATCTAATAATTAATCTTATAATTAATACCAGATAACCTTGTGAGGAAATTTGATAAAGAATGGATTTGCAAGTCATGCTCTGCAAATTTTAATCTCAAGAACAATAAGAGCATAAAAACAGTACATACAATAAAACAATGTTCTGTAAACTTTTAAACTCTCAAGAACAATATGAGGTTTCTAAAAAGCTCTTGCTTAATTTTCCTTCTTAAATGCTTTTACAAGAACCATAATCCACAAGTCCATTTTTAAATCAGATTAAATCTCCTGTTTTGCTTTTATAGCCTGAAGAGCCTCTTCATCAATGGTGTCAACATCACCTCTTGTAATGTCATTAGAATCACTTTCCCCACTAGATGAAGAACCTGAAGTGATAAAAATAACATCACATTCATAGTTTACTCATGGACACATTGATGTGACTTTTCTTCCTATATCTTTTTTATGTTCTGTATTGAGATATTAATATTGTGTATGCTAAAGTGTGGGTTTGTTCTGTATTAGCAAATTAATATCATACACTGAGCAAAAGTGGATCACCCTTTTTAAATTAAATCAAATATGAGAACAAAAAACAAGTAACTATTCATGGAACTCAGAAAAGGAAGCAATTGAATTTGACATACTATTGTGAGGTGAGGCAGGTGCTGCTCCAGACACTCCTGGATCACACTCATCTCACAAAACTTTCTGTTGTGAATGTGGCCAGTCAACTGAAGTTGAAGCTGCAGTGTCTGAATACAAAGAGACATGAGGTTGGAGGCTTTTCTCGATTCTTTTGCTTTGTACACTCTCTCTCTCTGCATTGCCAGTGGAGCTAGGATGATATTTGTGTGTGTGTGATGATTTATATTAAAACCATTTTTAACTAATCTTCTGCTGCAGCGATATTTGATCATATGATTGTACTTGAGTGACAACTTGAATGTAAGAGTACATGGCAAATTCATATATGTTCATCCAGAAGTCACAGGGAATATCTAAACATGACTTACCGTGCGCTGTGCAGGGGGAGCTGACGGATCACTGCTGCTGGACGGATCACTGCTGCTTGTTTTAAGAAAAAGATTTGAATTTTTTTGGTTCTCTTCATAGCTGTTATCCTGGGGGAAATGCAATTCAATCAATCATTCAATCAATTTTTAATTCATTTATTAGCTATAACTGCACTATCCAGCAGAAAAATTGTTAAATTGGGTACAGTGTGTGAAATGTGTCTGTCTTCCACATGTTCTGATAGCTTCAAGTACTTTGAATATTACCAAATAAAATAGTTAGTCAAATCATTTGCCGCATTTAAGTGCAATTTGCCCTGCCTCTACATATTTAAAATGTCAAATAAGGTATAAAACTTTGAAGATTTTATTGGTCTGATTGACCAATAATAAAGTATAGTCACAGCACCCCCTCCCCCCTTCCATTTCACACACAGGATAGCCATATAAATAACTTTAGCTATTGAACATACAGTATATATCTGTAAAACAATTTACAAGCCTCCGTCATTAATCAGAAAACATGGCATTTCATATTTCATGACAATATAGTAATGAAGGGTGTCAGGTATACAGTGCCAGCTTAGTCCAAGGGTCATTTCTTGGGGGTCTGCCTGACTGTGGGAGATCCACAACTCGGTGCTCTCTGATCTGGCCTCTTTAGGGAGATGGCTAACAGCTGAAGCTTCATTGCTCACCCACTGAGGATTTCAAATCCACCTGATGCTTGCAGGACCTTAGTTCATCAATCAGCTCACGAGCTTCAACTGTATATGCAGTACTCTGCAAATAGTTGTTGACATAAAAACAGCATTCAACTGACTGTCATGTTTTATCGCCCTTCTGACAGTGAGCGAAGACGTGTCTATGTATGGCGTTGGTCACACAACATGGGCTGCAAGTTGTGCCGAATGGAAGGACTTGCCCCACCATAAAAACCTTAGAAGTGGTCTGTCTTTGAGGAAGAGGCAGATCTGGTGAAACATCCCCTTAATGTCTCCACTTATGGCCATTGGTGTTCTCTGAAATGGATTAAAACTCCCAGGATGGAAGACCCCAATGTAGGTCCAGGTAACAACCGTTTATTAAGATTCACCCCATCATAGGTATACAAGCAATTGAACACCACTCTGTGTTTTCCATTGTGACTTGCAATATGGTGAGGCAGATACCATGATTCCTCAGACAAGGCTGCTCCCTGTGGTGATATCTTAATGGCATAGCCAGCTTCCTTCAGTTTCTGTATCTTTTCTTGGTACTTGCTAGCTAACAGTGGGTTCTTTGCTAGTCTGTGTTCCATGCTGCGGAGATGGTACATCACAGCCTCCTTTGGCCCATGGTACATAAGCATGGTTTTGACTCGCAAAAGGGGGGGTGGAATATTGAGCAACTCCATCTACTTTCATCCATACCGTCTGTGTCTCCAGCATATTTAACCCTTCTTGGTCTTGTTGAGACCTTATCATCAACATTTCGCTACGGCAAGGCAGGATCTCCATCTGCAATAGCTTCTCGACTTGACGACACATTTCAGCTGATGGAGAGCAGCTGGAAGTGAACAGACACTGTGAAACTGGGAATTGTTCCTGCAGGTGCTTGGATGGGCCTTGCAAAGTCCAGCCAAGACAGGTCCTGACAGCCGCTAGACCTCCAGGTGGACCCAGTCTCACTGGCTTAATTGGGGTGATGAGCTCAGAATGGTCTGAACCAGTAAGGAGCAGAGGGTGTGCCTTAACCTGAGGGGGTATGGGAATCCCACTGAGGTGCCTGTATCTGTCTTGGAGGGCGCGCACAGGGTAGGTGTACTCTGCTAGTCCAAGTTGGTGTGCTGTAAAGGCTCTCTGGATTGTGAAGCAGAATAGTGTGCTCAGAGCCATCGTCAAATATTGCAAAGGTTTCCAAAGCCCTCTGTTGGTGATGGGGGGGTGACTTTGACAACCTTCAGGAACACTTTTCCACCACAGCGAGGTTGGTCTAGGTAAAGAATCTCTGTGGTTGAGTTGTAAAGGGTGATGCTTTTATTGGTGACCTCACCTTCCCACTGATTAATGTTGTGGAGTGCAGAAAGGTGTTTACCTTGGCAAAGATAACAGGGTTTCTTGAAGTCACAGTCCTATGTCACATGGGGCCATGCGAACAACCAGCACTGTTTATTGTCTTTAATCCATCCAGTTACTTGGACTTTAGTTAATGCTGCAAATGCAGTGCACTGGCTGTGGTAGTGTTCAGCACTGCTGTATGGACAGATGCCTTTGAACTTGGTTGGTGCTTTGGTTTGGGCCACACTGGGTTTGACTGGTGGTGCTATGGCCTTTCCCTGCTCTGTTCCATGTAGTATGGTTGTCTGTTTGCCCTGTCCCCTAATTGATGCGTTTTGATCCCTCTTTGCAGCTCTGGCCCCATCAGTCAGGCCAAACTCCATGCAGTTGGCTTCCAGCTGCAGCCAATCTTCAAACTCAATGAGGGAAAACTTTGCCTTGAGGTGATGACTCCTGAATTGGGTTTGTCGTGAACGTGGCAGTCTGTTCAGGAGGCACTTTAAATTAGACCCACTGTGCAGCTCCTCAACCCTGCTCTCCTTCAGGGCTTTGAACATGCCGACTATGGCTTGCACTCTAAGTGAGAAATCATCATATGCTCACACATCTCCAGCACAGATTGGAGGTAAGTTTTCCAGAGTTTATTTTCCCTTAACACAAACTGATAGGGTCGACCATACCTTCTGTCAAGGGCTTGTAAGGCATAGGTGTAAGGCATGACTCAACATGTGCAAATATCAGTCTGTGGGCATTCGGCACCTTCACATGTTTGAGAAGGATGGAGTATATATAATGTTCTGGTAGATGGGGGTGGAACAAGTTACTCAGAGCCATTTGCAGTTCCACATACTGGGCTCTCTCATCTTTGATGAAGTCTGTGAAAGTGGGGCTCCCTGCTGCAGGAAGCCAGTATGGTGGGATGTGAGGCACTGCATCAACATTAAGCTGGGAGTGAGCGCTGTGGCATTGGCCAAGTCTCTGAAACAGACTGGGCTGGAGTTGCATCTGGTTGTGGCTCTTGGTAGTAAGGAAACTGTGTGGGTCGGCTCAGTTTTTGTTCTGGGATAGGTGGCAATGGCTTCACCCAGGTCTCTGATGCCAGTGTGCCTCATGGTGAGGCATATCTGGTGCTCGGACAAGGTAGATTCTCTACCCAAAGGGGGTGGTGACTGGAAATGAGGACCCATGAATTGGGTTAGACAACTCTTAAACAAATGGTGGTTGGGGTCTTGCAGAATGCAGACAGGGAGTAATGTTTGAGGTGACATCACATGGGCTAGCATCAGGTTTCGGCTTTCACCTCTCAACTGATTGCAGGATCCAGGTCAGAGGTGTCTGATGCCGTGATAACGCTTGTGACAACTGGAGTGATGCTCGTGGTGTGCAGTGTAGCAAGACTCAAAAAGCTCTGTCTGGCACTTTCTAGTTTCTCTTTGCTGCCTTGTTATCTCCACAATCTGCAGCATAAGGTCATTTGATGAACTAGCTGTTCCAAATTGTGGGAGAGGAGTGATAGGGGTAGAGGTCACCATTACTTTTTCTTTGGGACTGACAGTCTGCAT
The DNA here is from genome assembly GCA_032164185.1 of Moxostoma hubbsi. Lineage (NCBI taxonomy): Eukaryota > Metazoa > Chordata > Actinopteri > Cypriniformes > Catostomidae > Moxostoma > Moxostoma hubbsi. The sequence continues at coordinate 16,883,427 of JAVLUX010000215.1, read as the reverse complement.
GGGGGTTTGCCAGCGTAGTTGACCACATTATCATCAAGTTTAGCAGGCCTCTGATCTACTTTACTTGGATGCTGGCTGGAAGCAGGAGCAGACTTAGGAATATTGTGCTCCCTGCTGAAGGAGTTGCATGGTAATGACCAGATCTGGCTCGAAGGACCAAATTTGTAGGTGAGGGTAAACTGGTTCTTAGGCAAATGTGGTCATCACCACGGAGTGTCGATAAGGACACAGAGGCAGAAATCCAGACTTAAATTTTGTGTGAATCCAACGAGCAAGGACACAGACAAGGCGCCACTCATCATTACACTTAAGTATCTTTTACTTTTATCTCTTCACTTATTTTCCTTCTACATACTAACATATTAACGAATAACACATGCCTTCAAGCACATCACTGATATCTGTTACAGACCATTTACATGATATAGATGCAAGACCAAATGCAACTCACACAACTTTTGCAACTTTTTCAGATAATGTTAAATCTGTAAAAACCTCCTATTACAAGACCAAGATGAACAGCACCACAAACACTCTCAGCTTGTTTAGAACATTCAAAACACTTCTCTGCCCTCCCTCTCCACCACCTGATACATCACTGACAGCAGATATCTTCACCACATTTTTTACTAATAAGGTTATAACCATCACCAATACATTCTCAGCACCACACCCTGTCAAACACTTGTCTCCTGTATGCAACTCTTCTGTCTCTATGTTCTCTCCTCTGACTGACACTGAGGTCTCTAAACTCCTCCTCTCCATTCACCCCATCACCTGTTCCCTTGACCCCATTCCTTCTCACCTTCTCCAGGCCATCTCTCCGTCCATCCTACCTGGACTCACACACATAAATAACACATCTCTACTTACAGGCACTTTTCCCACTACATTTAAGCAGTCTCACATAAACCTGCTGCTGAAGAAACCCGCACTTAACCCCACACAAATAGAACACTACAGACCAGTCTCTCTCATCCCATTCATGGCATAAACACTTGAAAGGGAAGTTTTCAATCAAATCTTGATGGGAGAGGTGAGGTATCCAAGCCACATCAGTTACTTACTGGATTACCTCAGGGATCATTGCTCGGGCCACATCTCTTTTCTATATACACAACATCACTGGGACCCATCATTCAATCACATGGTTTCTCTTACCACTGATACGGTGATGACATGCAATTCTACTTGTCTATCCTGCCCAACGACACCACAGTGACTGCTCGAATCACTGCCTGTCTCGTTGAAGGAACAACGAGGCAGGTTGCAACTCAAACCAGCCAAGGCCGAACTCCTTGTCTTTCTACCCAACCCTGCTGTTGAACACAACATCACTGTGCAGCTCTAATTTACAAGGGGTAGGCCTATATATACAAATCTGCAAGTGTGTGTGTGTGTGTGTGTGTGTGGTCTAAAAAGAGAGAATATATATAAGATTAACAAACTACAAGAAACATATTAGCATGGTAGATATTACACTCACCTAAAGGATTATTAGGAACACCTGTTCAATTTCTCATTAATGCAATTATCTAATCAACCAATCACATGGCAGTTGCTTCAATGCATTTAGGGGTGTGGTCCTGGTCAAGACAATCTCCTGAACTCCAAACTGAATGTCAGAATGGGAAAGAAAGGTGATTTAAGCAATTTTGAGCATGGCATGGTTGTTGGTGCCAGACGGGCTAGTCTGAGTATTTCACAATCTGCTCAATTACTGGGATTTTCACGCATAACCATTTCTAGGGTTTACAAAGAATGGTGTGAAAAGGGAAAAACATCCAGTATGCGGCAGTCCTGTGGGCGAAAATGCCTTGTTGATGCTAGAGGTCAGAGGAGAATGGGCCGACTGATTCAAGCTGATAGAAGAGCAACTTTGACTGAAATAACCACTCGTTACAACCGAGGTATGTAGCAAAGCATTTGTGAAGCCACAACACGCACAACCTTGAGGTGGATGGGCTACAACAGCAGAAGACCCCACCGGGTACCACTCATCTCCACTACAAAGAGGAAAAAGAGGCTACAATTTGCAAGAGCTCACCAAAATTGGACAGTTGAAGACTGGAAAAATGTTGCCTGGTCTGATGAGTCTCAATTTCTGTTGAGACATTCAGATGGTAGAGTCAGAATTTGGCGTAAACAGAATGAGAACATGGATCCATCATGCCTTGTTACCACTGTGCAGGCTGGTGGTGGTGGTGTAATGGTGTGGGGGATGTTTTCTTGGCACACTTTAGGCCCCTTAGTGCCAATTGGGCATCGTTTAAATGCCACGGCCTACCTGAGCATTGTTTCTGACCATGTCCATCCCTTTATGGCCACCATGTACCCATCCTCTGATGGCTACTTCCAGCAGGATAATGCACCATGTCACAAAGCTCGAATCATTTCAAATTGGTTTCTTGAACATGACAATGAGTTCACTGTACTAAAATGGCCCCCACAGTCACCAGATCTCAACCCAATAGAGCATCTTTGGGATGTGGTGGAACGGGAGCTTCGTGCCCTGGATGTGCATCCCACAAATCTCCATCAACTGCAAGATGCTATCCTATCAATATGGGCCAACATTTCTAAAGAATGCTTTTAGCACCTTGTTGAATCAATGCCACGTAGAATTAAGGCAGTTCTGAAGGCGAAAGGGGGTCAAACACAGTATTAGTATGGTGTTCCTAATAATCCTTTAGGTGAGTGTATATTTAATTCCAAATAACACAGTGTTGCTATATAAATATACTGTATACTACCAGGCTTCCAAAGGCTTATAAAGGCAATTGCAGGCTGAGTATGGTGTACAAATATTCATTTAGACTTACATTATAATAAACTTTAACATTAAACAGACAATTACAACTAAAGCACACAGATAAATAGGCAGAAATTAAACCCAATTAGCCGCCTGATATTTTGAGTAGCATGGAATGATCACTGTTACATTTATGTCTCCTTAATAAACGCCTATTTTTGTTAAGCACTCGCTCACCGCGAATCCACGAATGTTCCACTATTCAGCCTAAGCTTATATTTAGATATTTAACAGTCAACAAATACATCCTAGACATAAATTGCAACAATGACTCTATCAAAGACAAGATGAATAAGCACTTACTTTCAATCATGAATGCACAGCTATGCCCAACTCTGACTAACTGAGAATAAACAAGTCCCTATTGTTTACATCATTGCATCCATGGGCCAGTGCTGCATTTCGATTGGCTGTCCTTTAGTGTGATCGGTGCATGATCAGTAAGAGGGGCTATCCCAAAACTCTACTCAGTCCTACCTATTGCATACATAGAGCTCTTGCACCCAATGCCTGAATCCCCTGCATGATCAGTGCATGGGCAAGACCTGGGTCACTCAGAGGGCAGAGCTGGGTTTCTCTTCTACAAATATCTCTTAGTTTTGTGAACTAGGAAACAAGACATATTCTGAAGGTGTGTACAAAATTATAATATCTCCTTGCATTTAAACATTTTCAGTCCTCTGGACAAACCATGTCAATATTGACATTTCTCATTTGTTCATATTTCCATGAAAGGTGGTGCCAACATTTCTATGATATTAAACAATTGTTTCCTCATGTTATTGACTTGAGGAAACACTTCATGAATGTAATCTAATACAAAAAAAGGCCAATCACACTCTATACAACCCTGAAAACTAAAATTAATTGGACACAAGAATATAAATTCATAGAATTCTAAAAATATATTTAATTTGTTAATTGATACATTATAATAATAAACTAGAATTTAGCATTTCCTTTGAAGAAAATGTGAGTGGTGCTTGCCTGGGCAAAATTCACCGCCATGTTGCTAGGGTGTTCTAGGTGGTTGCCAGGGCTCACGTGAATGCTGAGTTGCGCTACAGTGCCACAAATCTTGTCATCAGCAGAGTGCGCGAGCACTGAATTTCTTAGCCCCATATTTCTTACCGCGTGCCTTTGAACATGCAGAATGCACCTAGAGTTATTTGCACAAATTAGTGGGTCCAAAAGGTGGCAACACTTACATTTTGAGCCATTGTAGTTATGAAGAATCACTAGAAGATGATGTAATTATTTTTTAAACATTAGGAGCAGGGGCGGAACTAGGGGCTGGCCAGGGGTGGCCGTGGCCACCACAGACAGAAGCCTGACCATTTGGCCACCCCGCACTTGCAGCCTCACCTCTGTATCCACGCGCCTCTGACAATGACGCACGCACCGAGAGGTGGATCTATGCAACAGGCAAGCCAGGCAATTGCCTGGGGCCCCCCCGTGGGCGGCAATAATTGTAGTTCACTGGAACGACACTTGAAACCAATGATTGGCAATGCTCATCAGACTAGAATAACATTTTCGAAAAAAAAAAAAAAAAAAAGCCTCTAAAGGGGCCCCCATCCATTTAGCTACAATTTCAAGTAAGAGCTGAATTTAAAATGTTGCGACAGTCACAATGTTTCATGAGATCAGGCTGCATGTTTTGAATGTTCAAAATTATGTGACACCCCACTAGAGGGGCCCCCATCCCATTAACTACTAATTCAAGTAAGAGCGGGATGCAGGAATTATGAAGAGGACATCCAATGTATCTGGTAGTCAGAAGAGGGAAAAAGAAAGAGGAGGAGGAGAAGCAGCAGCAGCATGACAGTGCTGACTGGTATAGAATCTGTAATGTTTATTGAATTATCCCTTCTCATGAAAAGATTGCCATCGGCTGTGCGGTTCGCGATTGGTATTGTTTACATTCAGTTCACGTTATTCTTCATACAATTCTTATTTAATCACAACAAACTATACATCAGATTTGATATTTCACCAGTGTTTCATGATATACATTTTACAGTAAGTGTAATTCCTTAAGCTTGTAAGCAGTACACATCTGACATTCAAAATCAAAATGAGAGTTACGGACATAAACGTAATAAAGACACACGTCCAATGACTTTTTGTCATTGCGATGATGCAGTAAACAACGTCCATTAGAAGTTGTAGTCCAAATGTGCATTTAGAGACAACTTTATTGTTTACTCTATATTTCTTTAGAAAAGATTGGATTTTCATTCAGTTTCCCTCTAAATTATGTGACTCTCATGGTGTGTTACATATGTACAGAAGAGAGGGTTACATATAGAAGAGAGTTATTACATCACAGCTAGTTTATTTGTTCTGTCGAGTTTAGATAAGCAACTTCTACTATGGATTAGATCATGAAAAGAGTGATTGTGAGATGACATTGCCAGCTTTTGAACCAATACTGTATGTTACAAAAAAATAATGCTTGTTAGTAAAAGATAATAGCTTAAATGATCCATGCTTTCTTTTCTTCTAAAAGATCATTACTGAATCTTTACAACACCACAGACAAGCACATATTGTATGTGAATTCAATGCATCACAATGTGGCATTATTGAAATCGATAATGCATTCTCCCAAAAAATTCAGTTACAATGGAAATATTCATGCTGCATGAGAATATCCAAGCTAAATTTATCTGATATCTGAATGTCTGAATGTATATAATTACTTGCTGATATCTGAAATTATAAATTCTTGAAATTCTTGTATTCATAAGGGCTTGCTTTTATTCTGACCCCCCCCCCAACCACCCATCAGACGATACGACAATGATGCATGCCCACAATGCCATCATACCTTTCTAGTTCCCTACAGCATCTGTCCACTCATGACCTACAGGTCACACTGAGTCTCAATCTACACCTTTTCCAGACACACTAACGAGTTTGTTTTGAAGTTTTGATCCACGTGAGAGCACTTGGGGATCCGTGACAAAAGTTCAAAGGGCTACTGCTCAGTGAAATAGGGAAGGAAATCATTGAAAGGTTACATTCTTAATGTCAAGTTGTAGATAGTCTCTCTCACCTTCTCTTGCTGTTTTTTGACTTTCTTTCTTCCATGGAACAAAAAAAGAAGATGTTAGGCAAAAATTAAATTTTTTTTAAAAAAAAATCTCCTTCAGACTAGCTGCTCTTTGTTTCAATATAAAAGTTGGCATCTCCCAAATGTTTATATTTGAAACTATAATCATCCGGACATGTTCTTCCCTTCGGTAATTACTTAAATAAGTCACATCATGGATACGCTCAGCATACTTAATTATAAATTCCTGTTGCTTGGCCCAGCAGAAGGCTTTTGAAAAACTAATTGAGTCATGGTAAAATTTGGAGAGGTTCTGTATGAATCATTAATGAAGGCCAGAGCTTGATTTCTCACCATACGGTTGGCCTATTACCAATGCAGATGAGAGGCACATTCATTTATGCTAAAACCGAGAAATAATGTGCTCTCAAAATCAGAGTGAGGATGGTCATGCCTGTTAATATTCTACCCTGCACTATGGCACGAAACGTCATGATCGTGAACACATCTTGCTATGCAAACTTCTTCGTTGTGCTCTTTAATGTGCCAGACCGCAATTCACCGCCTGATCTTATGAAAATTATATGACTGTGGCGAAGTGTTTGAAAAATGTAATAACGTGGTAACTGTACATATAACACGGCAGATCAAGGGTTAAATGTTCACTGTGTAATTTGATCGCCTTACAAGTCATGCACTACAGTAAAAGTGTTTTGATGTCACAAGATAGCACTGTGCGAGAAACAGGGTGAAAAGTACAAGTTTATGAGCTGATAATCTGGCATTTTACTTGTGATTTGTGTGAAAGTTAATATAAGTCATTTTTCTTGTTGCATGTGTTTGATGTGGGGCTAGTATGTTTTTTAAGGAATGAAAAGGTAAATTCCTGTGCTTAATGATTCGTTCTTGAGATATGAGAAGAAAATGAATTCAAAATATTAGATAAAGTGCTGTTATAGTGCTTGGTGGTTGTTGTTTTTTTTTTAAATATATAGTGTTCCTATTCTTTTTGACCAATTAATTTCCCTTACTTTTCAGGTAAACACTAGGAAACTGCCATGATATGTTCAACGAGCCAGGTAAAATTCATTTTGAAAAATTCTTACACTGTTAAGGTTAAATTCCTTAGCTTCTACTGCTGGGTGGGGCATCTGACAGTCACATACACAAACATTTACACATTAAGTGATCAAAAATCACCACTTATATTGATGTCTTGTGGGAGGTCCACTACATAAGTGGGTGGTCGTGTGATTATCACTACAGTGGGTTTTTTGACTTGGGTCAGTAAGGAATGTCCTAGCAACCACATATCAATGTGCTAAAATCACTCAAAACCAGAGAAACCAGCAAATCCCAGAGTCTGGCAAACACCCACCCCTAGCATCATGGCACATTTCCTTGTAAAAATCTAGTTAGGTATACTTCCCTTCACTACATTTGACATTTGGGAAGACCTACATTAATGCAGCATTTATCATTGATTTTAGTTTACTATAGATAGGCCTAAATCATCAATCATACATTTTGCTCAATCCAGTGGTATTTGCTTGCTTCATTGTGGCCAGTTAAGGTTTCTTGGGGGCTTGGGGAGTAAAATGTAATTTACAGCAAGGGAGATTAAATTGTTCAATGCTCTGGGGACCTTTTGGAGTCAGATCGACTTCAAAAATGTTTCACATACACACGTGCACAAATGCGCTCACACACATAAACACACGTAGCCTGCTTTACATGGGGAACATCTCCGCTCCATAGCAAATTCATGCAGTGCAATCAATTGAAGCATAAGAAAGAGAGAGAGAAAGCAAGAGACAAATATAAAGGGCAAAGATGACTCCATAATCTCACCTCAGAGCATTACCATTTATTAATCTTATCCCACCATCTCTTTCACAAATGTTATCTACATTCAAGTCGATGAACATACTTGACGAATGTTTAACTGCAATTACAATTTTTTCATAATTTGCTGCGTGCTCTTGATGAAGTACTGACTTTTTAACAGACAATGTCACAACGTCCTCTGGCTCATTCATACGTGTAAAAACTTATGAAAAAGCATTTGTGGAAGGGGGAAGGATGTTGTTTGAGTAACAGACACAATTGAAGAAAGAGTCAGGACCCCAGTTAATCTGCTATTTTAGAGATTACATTTACAGTTTTTTCTGAATGCTTAAGCGCTAATCGTGATTCTTGTAGCACAATTTCTAAAACTATTAATACGTATAGCAAAACCACTCACTGAGTTTGCAAAACTAAAAGCACAAACACTGCATTGCACTCAGTTTGCAATTTTGTAACACACATTTTGCAAAACTGTAGGCACAATTCACTGCACAACACTCTTTTTGCAGAACTTTAAACACAACTCACTGCTTACACTCAATTACCAAATTTCCAACACACTCCTAGCAAAATTATACACATGTATGGCTATCATTAACACTATTTTGCCAACTGTCTGGCACACTTTCACATGTGAAAACTGTTTTAGATAATTAGTTCACTTTGCAATCAGCCTAAGCACTATAAATAAGCCACAGGTAAGCTGTCTGTGTGGAGTACAATGGATGGAGCAGTAAGAGTGAGAAGAGTGAGAATCAGAGGAGGCCGAGGGAGAGGACGTGGAGTTGAAGAAGCAAGAGGGTTAGAGGAAGTTAGAGGAAGAGGACAAGGAGGAGCAAGAAGAGGACGAGGAGGGGAAAGAGGAAGGGTAAGAAGAGTAAGAAATAGAATAACTGATGACATCAGAGCTACAATAGTGGACCATGTCATCAACCATGGGATGACCCTGAGGGAAGCTGGCCAATGGGTTCAGCCTAATTTGAGCCGCTACACTGTGGCAAGCATCATTAGGACATTTCGAAATGAGAATCGGTAAGTTCTTTGTAGCACTGCCATACTCTAATGAGAAACACAACAGTACCATACATGCAAAAATACTGAAATTGTTACTTTACAGAATTGCTAGACGTCCAGATGTTGGGGGCAGAGGAAGAATGTTCACTCCAGAGCAAGAGACCCATATAGTGAACATGGTGATTGCCAATAATGCAATAAGACTGCACGAAATACAGCAGCGCATAATTGATAATGACACCATCTTTCAAAATATACACAGTGTAAGCATTTCTGCACTAAGTCGTGTACTTGCGCGCCACAGAATAAGAATGAAGCAAATTTACAGAGTTCCTTTCGAGAGAAACACAGAACGTGTAAAGCAACTGCGATATGACTATGTGCAGGTAAGCTATAGTGTCATTGGTTCTGAATTTGGAAGTGCATACTGTAGTGCTGTGCATGGGCCTGATGTGATGCATTTGTTTTGTCTTGTCCAGAGAGTGATGGAACTAGAAGCAGATGCCATGGGACATGAGCTACTTTTTGTAGATGAGGCCGGTTTCAACCTCAGTAAAACCAGGAGACGTGGCAGGAACATTATTGGACACCGTGCCATCATCAATGTCCCAGGACAACGTGGTGGTAACATAACCATGTGTGCAGCTATAAGCCAAAATGGTGTTGTTCACCATCATGCAACCATAGGCCCATACAACACTGCACACATTATTGCATTCCTGGACACCTTACATGACATGCTCACTGTTCAGAGACCAGAGCATACCCGATATGTCATCATATGGGACAATGTTAGTTTCCATAGGGCTGCTTTGGTCCGCAACTGGTTTACAGACCACCCATTCTTCATGGCACTCAACCTCCCTCCATACTCTCCATTCTTAAATCCCATCGAGGAGTTCTTCTCTGCCTGGCGCTGGAAAGTGTACGACCGTCATCCTCATCAACAGGTAGCCCTTTTACAGGCAATGGAGGAGGCATGTGGAGATATTGACCAGGCATCATGTCAGGCCTGGATACGGCATTCAAGGAGATATTTTCCCCGGTGCCTTGGACTGGAGGATATCGCATGCGATGTGGACGAAATTTTGTGGCCGGACCCAGAAAGACGACATGATGTAGGCCGATTGTTTTTTTGTGAAATTACTATTTTGTGTTCTGACTTTGTCTTGGTTTTGATGAGTGTGAATAAACACCAATACTTTAAGTTTGGATCCTTGTATGTTTACATGACACTATGACAAAAGTATGACCTCAAATTGACATCTGTACACAGAGAAAGAGAAAGCCAGATGTGTTTTGTATTCATACCATCAGTGTGTAGTTGGCACATTGTGTGCTTAGTAGATGATGGCTTGTGTTTACTGTTTGATACGAAAACACCATTTTTACGAAGGTGTGAAGAGTTAATCTAGCTGTGTTCGCTTTTGCAAGAGAACTACAATGTTTTGATAATTGGGTGAAAGGTTTTCTTATTTGTGTGTAGAGTTTTGCAAAAATAGCCAATAGTTACAAAAAAAAACAAGCTGACAGTGTGCTGATACAATGTTATAATAATTGGGTCTGTCAGTAGTGAGACTGCTATGACATAATGATATATTAAATATTAGCAATACATTATTATAATTCCATAGCTCAACTAATGCCTTTATTGAAGTCTAATTATGGAGTTGTCAGACAAAGGCTTTGAACTGACACCATTCATACCTGTATTGAATGAACAAAGACATAAGAGTCCTAATTAAAATATTGCATTGATTTACCACTTAATTTGACTAAAGGCCAACACACACCACATCAATGAAGCTTGTTACACTTTCATATAATTCAATTTCATTGTATGGAAAAAAAGATGCAATTAAAGTGAAAGGTGACTGAGGCTAACATTCTGCCTAACATCTCCTTTTGTGTTCCACTGAAGAATATGGGTTTGGAACAATGTGAGGGTGAGTAAATGATGACAGAATTTTATTTTTTTGAGTGAAATATCCTTTTAACAGATAAGCTTCATTTGGACCTTTTTGAACAAGGTTACAATATATATTTATATATATTATTATTATTTTTTTTTTTATGAATTGAGTATCCCACAACCATATAGTTGTGTATAGTTTCAAACAAGCAAAATATGATTTGGGTTTTTTATCTCCACAAGAGTGAGGAATTGTGATTCTTGGATGTCTTCATACAACTCACACAGCAGTATCCTGGAATAAAAAAAAGCTCTTTCCTTCTGAAAAGCTCATATGTGATCAGGTGGTAACCTCAGATGGTCCCCTCTACACATGTTAGCTTGACAGCAGACAAGATCAAATATCCATTTACAGACCCATATGGAGAAACCAGTGAGCCAGTTGAGACCTGAAACACCAGACTCTTGTATTTGCAGAAAAGAACAGCTCATATTTTTGTTGGCATAAGTACCATGATAGAACAACCATAATGCCAAGCATCAGACTTTATGCATTAAGTATCGTGGTGATACAGAAATTCTCTATGAAGTGCTTTTCTCTCAGGATAATTTCTCACACTTACAGTAGGAGGTAACACATCCCTCCATAAGAAGGGGAATACACAAGTATTTTCAAGACGTTGAAGTGTCTTGTTTCAACCATGTTAAGAATTGTGATAAAAATGACATTCTGTCATTTTTTTTTTCTTCTCGTTTTTTTTTTTTTTTTTTTACATTTGGGTCGATTGCTTGATCTGGTTTGGTTCCATGACCCTCCCCCTGCCCCCACATGTCTCTTTTCACAAAAAACTGGGTGGGACTATTCATTAAATGTAATGCTGTCAGTCGATTCATTTTTTTTAATCACGGTTAATCGCATTATTTTTACAGTTAAACGCGATTAATCACAGATTTTTGAAGGTGATGTAATTTGATTCTAAACATACTTCTTTTCCTGTCAAAATGCATTTATTTCCATCTTAGGTATTAAAACAATACAATATGTAACAACATAGATTATTAACATTTTCCAAACAAAGCCTTCCACAGTATAGTTATAGAAATGCACTAAAATATCACCAATTACAAGTAACATTAAACCTTTCCCAAAATCTAAGTGGGAGTTTGACTAATTAAAATAACTAGTCCCCACACAGGTTGAATATCAATGCAATGGGCATTAAATCTCTTAAACGTTCCTCCTCCACAATATTAATCAGTCGGCAGACTGTGACTATATGCTTTGCTACAGCAATCATTCATGATTCGCATCAGGGCTTCAGCGCCAGTGGAATAAAAGTTTGGGAAACACTGACTTAAACCACGACGAGTTCATACGCAAAAAAATGTCCAAAAGAAAACACACAGCAGTTTGTAAATTCTGCAATGCAAATGCTTACCGAGACAGCTGGGGCAACGTCAAACTTTTATCGGCACTTAGAAAGGAAGCATAAAGAAAGGTAAGCTAAAAGTAAGTGATGCTAGCAAAGCTAGCTAGCTAATGTTAGCAATCTGCCTCTTGGTGCATTCCATTCAATTCAGAAAGTCGGATTTTTCTTACTTCCAACTGGGAAACGTTAGCAGAGTAGCAGATGTTCAAAACATGGTCAATTATACTCTCTTTTGATAATTGTACACCTGTAGCACAAATGCTAGCCTTGCCGATTGTTTATTAATTAGGTTGTTAGGAGACATCTCTGGTGACAGTCAAACACCTGCTAAGCTAACGGGTGTGTTGCAGTTTTGTTTCCTTTAACGTCATCTTCTGAGCATCTGGCAATGGAATGCCTTTAGTAGGAGACCGGAGATATCAAGTGGAATTTCCCACATCTGATTTGCAGCATCTGTATCTAAACTCATCTTTACCCCTAATCCAAAGAGATTTAGCAAGTATTATCTATATGTGGCGTGGCGGCCATCAGTAGCGCACTACCATGCCAATTATGGCACCAACCCGATTACGCCACCCCGGATATTGGCCGGGGACCCACAGATACAACAAAGGCCAAACACAGATTCGTAGTGGGTGAGTCAGATATCAGACAAGGATAACGCTTCAGATTTTATTCCTCAATACATACAATAAAGTACAAAACTGATATCTTTTAATATACAACCATAAAAAGAGAACACATCAATCATGGAGGTGTTACACAAACACACACGCACACACACGCACACACACACACACTTGTGCTCTCACCACACAAAACCAAATCACCCGCTGTGCACACTGCAGACCAATAGCCGAACCACCACCACACACAGAGGACTCGGACTAATACTGGAACCCCAATTCTGAAGGGAGAGAAAGAAAAAAAAACAGTATAATATTTAAACCACACACTCCATGTAATGGTCTGTCAATTAAACATCCACCACATGCTGCCAAAAAGAATCAGTTTGTCACCATGATATAATCGTTCACTGGCTGATCCTAGTTAGTTCTGTCAGCCCAGCACTGTCCTATAAAAAATGTAAATCTCAGACTACAATACAACAGAATACATTGACAAACAGAATAAAAAAAAAACAGTAATCACAATGAAATACAATAATGGTGACAAAACAAGTAGCTTCTCGCCGCTGTACTCCAAGTTTAATGTCAATTCTGGAAAAGACTAAATTTTAGCCGCGTCACAACAAGCTGTGAACTCGCTATCACTCCAGTTGTCAAGGAAACCCTCGTTCGCTGACCCGAGATCATCAAACAATTCAAATAAATGTACCAATAAACAATGGATACATCGTTCCAATAAAGAGGCAGAGGGATGGTCGTAGACAGCTTACAGAGGAAAATACAATTCCGTTCAGGAGCGGTCCAGTTCGAATAATGACTACCCGATGCAGGTAATCCCAATTCACAGAAACAGCAAGGGGTCGCATAAAGCTTAACAGCGCCCGCAAAGCCTGCTGCAACACCTCCAGTCCCCCGTGTCACTATTGAAGTACAATCCACAACATTTCAATTTAAGAAGTCACTCATGAACCCAACGTTAAAAATAAGCGTAACATACCTGCGTATGGTAACTCGCGCTGCCCAGTGCACTCGATGACGTGCCAATTATGACCTCACATTGACAAATATTTGATCGACAGGTCAAAAATACTCCCCAGCCACACACTGCAAGTCAAATAAGTCTCAATTTAGCCTCCCTCACAAAACATTCATAATGAGACTGCCACAAGTAGCTCTTACCTCCTGGACATAAATACGGCGCACAAGAAATGACGTCACTCCCAGGACCCAGAAAGACGCACTTAGTGAGATGTCAACCTCATCTCCTTTTATGTCCATTGAACGTGCCGTACCCGCCCCTAGTAATAATTGATCGCATCACCACATATACATATTAGTTACCTATGCATTTGCTTTTTTTTAGGGTGCTAGTTCAGTTACTTTCCAGCTATTTGCCACCTAGCTAGGTGTGCAAGCTACCTAATTTAATTAACATATATTGAGGGATGTAGCTCATGCAGTGTTAACTCTGTGAGAAAATGAGGGCATGTAGTGACATATTGCTGTTCCCAAGTTACATTTTTGCTTGTGTTGAACAATGACGAGACAGGCCACATAAAGCTATGTAGCTAATGTATATAAAGTTACATTACATCAATGTTAGCTAATGTCAGCTCTGACATAAACACTATACACCCCATGGTAATGCTCCCTCACTTGGGTGTGAGAGCTAGAGATGTGACAGCAGAGAGTGTAGACCAAGTAATACGCCTCCAATTTACATTTTAAATAGGCTTCTTTGCTTATTTTTGTCATTCTTTGTTCTATCTTCTAGATTTAGCTATGCTATTAGCAAATTGCACACATTTATACAAGGCTTGTTGTTGGTTCAAAAACAAAAAAAAAACCATTATGTATTGGATAATTTTTTTATTCATTCTGTACTTGATGGTTTCTAGGGGAAGGATCATATATATATATATATATATATATATATATATGGCAATATAAGAGGTGAATGAAGTGATTTGTGGGTGTTTTTATGAGAATGTGGATCTTTCAGATCAATATGAGGAGTGCCTATAGTTTGCATGTTCCACATTTTATCATAAATGTGTCATGCAGTATGGGACTCGTATTGGTCTGGTCTTGGTATTGACTCAGTCTCTCCCTGCCTTGGTCTTTGTCTTGACTTGGTCTCAACCCCTTAAAGTCTTTGTCTTGTCTCGGTCTCGATACATTCTGGTCTCGGTCTTGACTTGGTCTCAGTTTAGGTGGTCTTGACTACAACAATGAGTTGAGGTGGTATATCTGACGTGCCCCGACCCTATCCATTCGCTTAACCGCATAGTCAAGTTCCCCGACTTGCCGTGTGACCTCAAAGGGCCCTTGCAACTTGGTGAGCTCGATGTGGGGAGTAATACAAGAACTTTTTCTCCCAGTGCAAATTGTTGTGGTGGAGTGCCCCTATTATACAGTCGGCTTTGCCATTCTTGAGCCTGGAGCAAATTCAGGTTGGAGTTTTGTGCTCAGGTCAAGAATGTATTGAATTTCATTCTTACTAGTTGAAGGTCCCTCCTCCCAATTTTCACATAGGACATCTAGCACACCACACGGTCATACAGAATTTCAAATGGGGAAAATCCCGTGGAGACTTGTGGGACCTCTCAAACTGTGAATAATAGTAGTTTGAGCCACTTATCCATATTTTTAGCATCGTCATGAACGAACCTTTGAATTATATTTTTCAGGGTCTGTTTAAATTGTTCTACCAAGCCATCCATTTGAGGGCGATAAAAACTGGTACAAATCAATTTAATTCCCAATAATTAATATTCAATTCATGTAGTGTTCATGACATAAATGTAGTGCCTTGATCAGTGAGGATTTCTTTCGAAATCCACACTCAGGAGATTATTCTGAAGAGTGCCTCCGCAACACTACATGCAGAGATGTTGCGCAGAGGCACTGCTTCTGGATATTGCATTGTGTAATCCACCAAAATCAACACAAAGCGATGCCCACATGCTGTCCGCTCTAATGGCCCAAAAAGATCCATGGCAATTCTTTCGAAGAGGACCTCGATCAATGGAAGCGAACGCAATGGCACTGTTGGGGTGGCTGGTGGATTCACCAGCTGAACTTTGCGACATGCCACACAACAACTACACGCATTCCCGTGAATTCCCGGCCAATAGAGATGGGCCATTAGACGGTTCAGTGTTTTCCCTTGGCTTAAGTTACCCACCATCTAATTATCAAGAGCCGACTGTAATAGCATTTCCCGACAGCTCTTCGTATTAACAATTGGGTTGTATCCTCCTTTGTCTGAGCGCCCAGTGTCAACAATACAACCAATCCTTAATAATCGAAAAATAGGGATATGAGAGTTTAATGTTTGTCTGAAAAAGCTGACCATAAATCACTTTCATTTGGACAAAGGCGTGCCTAAGGGTTTCATATCACATCTGCTCCAGAGGGAAATGGAGCTGAGACTTCCCCCTCCCTTACATCATCCTGACATGAGCTGATGTAGATGGCCATGGCTCTGCCTCCCCAGCCAGTGCATAGCAAACCATACACCAAGATACTTTGTCACAGGACCCATCCACACAAATTTATCTCAGTAATGTTATAAATGCCGGGCAATCTGTACCCAAAATTAGTGGATTGGTGAGGCGGGACTAACCGCCACCTCTATTCTATGCTTTTACCCTTTGAATTGAATACAATGGACACTAAGGTGAATAACCCCATGCACACTCTCACCTTCACCCTGTGACTAGTACCCAAATCCTCGTCTTGAACCAGGCATTGATGGATAGAATTTTGGTTACAACTCGAATCCACCAAGGCCTATTATGTACCTCTCTTACTACTCACAGGTGTGTGGTATGTCTCAGCTCGATCGGGGGCATCCTGTGGCGCATCGTGGACCCGGAACAATGCCCCCACCTCCATCACTGGGCATTGGTCCTGGAAATACCCAGGCTCCTTGCAGCTCCAGTAAACCAGCCCAGACATCACGCACGTGCCCGTGGCAATGGATTCACCAACCTGGGTGTGAGAGCAGAGTGGGACAGGGGAAACCGGTGAGTTGTGCAGTTCCTGAAGCTGAGGAGCCTGTTTGGGATGGGGAACTCCCTATTTTCTGGGAGGAGGAACAGGGCAGGAGGGAAGAGAGTGAGGGGAGACAGGAGAAAAAAAAAAAGGATCCTGGGGCTCGTCGGCTCCCAAATACTCAGCCATATGGTGCTCTACCTGCTGGATGGCCATGTGGAGCGACGCCAAGTGGTGGCACTAGACCCACTCCACTGTCCCTCTCAGATGCCATGCAATATTCTGCTCCAGTACCACCAGGTCGATCACAGTCCCGACATCACATTGCTCAGCCAGCAACCACCTCTGGCAGGTGTCCTGGAGATGCTGAGTGAAGGAAAACGGGCCACTGTGCTCGCCAAGGGTCAGCGAGCAGAAGCTTTGGCACTGTTGCTCTAGTGTCTGGCTGACCTGTTGCAAGATGGCTGTCTTCAAATCTCCATACACCAGGAGGTTCTATGCTGATAACTGCTGCGCCGCAAGTTGGGCCTCCCTGGTCAAAAGTGGTAACAAGCAGACCGCCCACTGGGTGCTCGGCCAACTGCATACCCATAGAGAGAATAGAGGCCTGGCTAGGCTTGGCCCGTTCCCGGGTTGGCAAGCGTTGCCTTGTTCCCCTGTTTAGGGTAACCAGAAGGATTCCGACGACTTTTATGGGGCATTGGGGAAGGGTACGTTCAGTCTGACACAGTTGGTTGCATTTGCACATAAAATACCTGCCCGCTCCTGTGTCAGCGGAACACATACACGGCTCAGCGCATGGCGTGATTTAAATTGGACCCCTAGTGTCGCTTCTTCAACACAACGTCGAAGTGAGCGACAGACAGGGAACGTCTAGGTTACGTATGTAACCTCCATTCCCTGATGGAGGGAATGAGACGTTGTGTCCTCCCGGCCACGTCGCTGACCATTTCCGGCTCCGCAGAAAAATCCCGAATTAACTTGACGTATTTCCCCGCTTTTATACCCATATGTCCGGGGGCGGGGTATGCAAATACTGTCTGCCAACTTCTCATTGGCCTTTTTTCATAGATCAGAGGCATATTTGGCGCTCAAGAGAGACCCCTAGTGTCGCTTCTTCGACACAATGTCTCATTCCCTCCATCAGGGAATGGAGGTTACATACGTAACCTAGACGTTTTTATGACAAGCACACCTTTGGCTGACTTTTTGTGCTTGTCACATTATATTTATTATCGATAGTATGTGATTAACGACTCAGCCATTTACATGCAAGTACCAGCTTTACAGGCCACATACAGAGGTTACGCTACAAATATCTGACAGACTTAGTTGCAAAATTTCCATCATGGTCTATTTATATCTGTCATATTTGTATAAATTTCAGTTAAAAAGACAAGCCAAAAGAAGACAAAGCCAAAACGCTGACATTTTTAGCCAATTTTGAAATCCCAGCCAGATGCTTTTTTCAGTTCCAAAAATAGAGGATTTATGGTCACCCTACCCAACATCTTCTCATGGCAACAAAATCGCATGACTTGGATCTTAAGAAAAGTTTTATTCCCATAAAGACCAATCAATCCACAAACAGACTGTTTAATATATACAATATTGGCATCAAAATTGATCTAGCCACTTTATTTTAAGAACGGAAATGTATGTGGTTGAATTTGGTTACTCGTTCTATATTTATTACAGTATGCAATACAAATGACTGAGGCATGTCATTTTTCTATTAAAATCAATTTAGGTTTAGGGGTTGGAGTTTATGGTTAGGTTTATGTCTGGGTTCAGAGTTAAACTTAAGACTAATTGTAAGATTGTTCATTCAAAACCTCAAGATTGTTTTCTTGTTTAAATCATGGTTAGATTTAGGTTTTAGTTAAGAGTTAGACTTGAAAAATCATGTCACTGTTTGTTGGTTTGTATATTTTTCTTAGAAAATCTTTTTATGAGACCAGGTAGGATTTACCACCAAAACTTTGTTTGGTTGTTTCTGCTGCAGGCATCGCATGACATGCAAAGAATGCAAGCTGCCTGTCAAATAAAATGTATTTGGAAAAACACCTTATATTATTATAAGTGTGAGACAAGGAGTTTGCAAAATTGCAAATTATATGTCATAAATAGCAGCTCACTTTGGAAAGTGCTATAACATCAAGCAAGAAATCCAAAACTCTCAAGTCCACACCGAAAAAGCACCATAAGTTTTTCGATATTCTGTGATTGGCTCTTTCTTTTGATCTTTACTCTTAATACGTGTATATACAGGACTTCTTTAATTATGCCCTTTGAGGCCTGTTAGTTCTTTAATGAACAGATGCTTTTAATTAACTCCACCCCACTTGGTTTTTGCAATTTTCTAAATCCACTAGATTTCCTAGAAGCCCTCTGGGTCATGTTTGCCAAACATCTAAGAATAAGATTCAATGATGAATTCTAATGATGAAGTCAACTCTATTATAAGATATTTTATCATCTTAAGTTTTTAAGTTGCCATTGGCCGATCTAGCTAATTCATTAATACTTAACAGAGCCATCATGCACAGCCAAAGAAACTATATACATAAGTGAGATGGGGATACTGCTCACAATTGTCCTTGGCGCAATGGTTTTTTGATTATGCTCATAAATTTACAATTTTATTCAATATAAATGAATTCATCACATCATATGTGGGCTTGATGGTGTTTTCAATGAAGTCAAACACTGTCTGAGGATCTGAAAAAACGGTTCTCTTCCACCATCCAATGTAACTCAAAATATCCAAGCATATCGAAAAACAGAGTGGTGCTTCTGGAATGCTCTGCAGGTGTATTAAAATCAGGTAAAATGGATTTTGGGTGGGAATCATCAGAAAATTGGTTATTCAACATTACATCGATATCTGGGTTGCAATATGATAACATTACATTTCTTTATGTTTCATGTACTGTATTGTGAATGATCAAAACTGATATATTCTAATATTTTACTGATTTGTTTCTCATTCATCTTCATTGGACATTGGTGATTTGTGCAACAACATTTATTGCTTTACTTCATTATACAGCCAAAGAATAGAACAGAGAGACATCAGTAAAAAATTAAAACATAGCATACCTTGATTTCAGCATGTTTATCATTAAAAACTCTTGCAGTCTAGCTGTACAGAGAATCTGTATGGACATCCTTATAAATTAAAACAAGTTATAGACTTGTAGACCTGAATTTGGATTCTTTAATTCTATCCTTTTCAAATAGAAATAATTGAAGGGATACAGTATATCACCCAAAAATGACAATTCTCTTATAATTTAATCACCTGCATGTCATTCCAAACCCGTACAGCTTGCTTACAGAGAACACACAAAAAAATCAGTCCTTAACATTCTGTGTAACAGCTTTTGTGTTCCACAGAAGAAAGAAAGGTGAGTAAATGATAACAGAATTTTAACTATCTCTTCAAGTGTTTGCTGACCTGATCAGTTTCGTCTTCTCACTTGTTCTAAATGGCTGTAAAATGTATATTATTACTGGTAAATTCTCAATACTATAAATACACTAAAATTCACTATAAATACATTTCAGCTGAATTGAAAAGTTTCTTCTCATGTTTATACATGTATTATAACTCTAATAGTGGGCAGAAATAAGATATGCTGACAATTTAATACAAAGCAAATATTTCCCAGATTATTATTTAATAATTTATTTTAGTTTTAGTACAATGACAATTGTAAAGCAAAAAACATGGAAAAAACATATTGTCTTTTAAATATTGTGCATACTATTTTTCTCACACAAAATAAACAGAATGATCTCACAGTGAAATCAGTGAATTTCCTTTAACTAAAATCGGTCTGTGCTTACCGAAATTCAAACTGCCCTTAGTGGCTAAAGCAATGAGTGTTGTTGTGAAAGGCGATGCAAAAATGGCTGATGGGAGATGCCACTTGTCAGTGAGCCGATCCTATACAGGAACTCTCGGAAATGTAAGCGCATCGTAGTTCTAGCGGGAAGACAAGCAGCTGTACATCATCGCACCATTAGCTGGGTAATCCCTAGCCAGTCACATGTAAGCCATTGCTTTATAAGTCTGCTCACAATCCATCACATTGCTGTTTCAGTGTGCTAACATGCCAACCTCCACCACCCCACCACCACTAGTTGAGTCCCGTCCTGCACAGGATAGGCTCATCGCACCTGCCTCCTATCTCCGGCAGGATATGACGGTTCCGACTACAACTGCTTCGTACCACCAGATGGGGCCTACACCAAAGAGAGACATTACTTTTCTGTTTTATATTCATCAAATAAATGTCATCTTAAATGAGACTCACTCACTCTGCGAGTCTTCTTGATAGAAACAACATGCAGACTTCCCATGTGATCATGTTGCTATAAATGCAGCATGGTCTCATAATAATTAAGTGACCATGGCAACATTTTAGCAAAACTAAATTATGAAATGTCCAGCGGGGGGTGCCAAAAGCGAGTCAAACTGTGTCGTAATCAGGTGAGGTTTTTAAGGTGAATATTGTATAAAGGTTTTAATTAGTAAAATGTAAATTCCTAACCTAAAACTTGAAACTAAACCTAACCAACAGTGATAGTGACCAGTGACACAAAACAGGCATCCTTGCTCCTAAACCAAACTGATAGTGTCCAAAAAAAGAAGAAGAGAGAATTCAAAAGCACATTTTCTGAAGCAACCACATCAACTCGTCTCACTTCTATGACACTCTCATCTCAAATGCCAGCTTGCTTGACTGGTCTTGAACTGTGTCTTTCAAGTCCAAATTCCAACACTCATCAGTTTCAGGTGAGTTCCCATGGAAACTAATCACAATGGATTAAGTGTGAATATGTAGCAGGGTCTGTAAAACATGCTTTAAAATTTTCAAATGATGTGTTAGAGTAAAACTGTTTCAGTATGACAACATAGCATTGTGTGAGTAAAAGTGTCAAAAATAAGTGTTATAAAATCATCTGTTGTAGTCATTGGAATTTGGCATCAGAAAGTTTTTTTATAAAGTTTTTATAAATTAAAATTTTGGCAATGCCTTCTTAGCCTCAGGTTGTTTCTCCTAAACCTGTTTTCTATGTCCTCACACTTTTACTGCAGTCCTTAGTTTGCAGCTTGTCTACTGTGCCATCCAGTTGGGTCAGGACATTGCTAGCTTTCATCACCGAGACAGCTTTCAGCCTGTCATTGTGTGAGTGGGGTTGTAACTCTTGTTGTCAACTCCCTGCAAAATCACCCTGAAAACTACTAACTGCAGCTTCAATTGTGGAATAAATATCAGCTTTTAGTGATTGCACACTCTTTACACTGATTAGTAAGTACACAACATAACTTTATACTGGTTTCAACAAAATATTGTAACAAAAAGAACATCACGAACATTCTTAACTTCACATTAAGCTGGCATGACACTAGTCGATTAGTGATTTTCAGGTTTTAGCTTCATTAACATAATCACCAGGCAGGCAGAGGGAGATGATGCGCTCATTAGCCTCTGTCTGCGGGAGGTAATTTATCACTTGACCGTTGGAACTCCCTACCGAATTAAAGGTTACAGCAGTGTGCCATTTTTTATTTTCCTGGTCAATGGCTGTGCCACGTATCCTTTTGAACAAAATAAGTAAACATAGTTATGTCGCACATTTGCTTATTTGATTACTGGTCATGTAGTTGAGTGGAATCTTAAATATTTCTTATATAATGTCATACATTTTTCAAAATCATGCAGAGGGGTAATAACCAGCATGCAACCACAGCGAGAGAGGAGCAGGCTATTTTAATGATATGTTTAAAATAGCTAAAGTTTTTTGCAACTGCATTCCAATCTACATGTTGATGTAATCCTTCCTCGTGATCACGTAGTGTGTTTTCATCAGCTGAATGGGAGACTAAACACTATTAAAGTGTGACGAGACTCGCGCCATTCACACATCACAAACCAACCAACTAAATACACAAATTCACAATCACACATTTTCACATGGTAAGGTTTCTCCATGAATCATTTCTCAAATCACTCTTTTACAATTGTTTATGCTCATGCTGTACTTCTGTTGTTATATCGGCTTTTTGTTATATTGTTAAAGCTCCACATGACAGCGAATCAGAGAGAGAGATTTGCGGTGAGTTGGTATGTGTGTCAACTCTCCACTATTTTGTATTGGCTAGTGTGTCATATTGCAGACTGAAGAGAGAGAGAGATCTCAGTAAAATAGTCCACATGTGTGACACCCTCTGCTGAAACGTGTTTTATTTTTAGTCTCTTAGTGTGGTGCTAGTTTTAATTGAATTCTGAATAGCCTCCGGTTAGGTGCACATTAAATTGGTAAGACTTCTTAATTTTTTTGGAATGTTCTTAGCTCACATTAACTGAATTCTGAATGATGAAGCTTATTCATTTTTTGCTGAATTAGGGAGCCTTAAGGTGGGTATTTAAATTAGTTGTATTTTTAACGGTAAAACAATGTGAGGGCACCTTGTGAAATCCTAGAAAATCCATTTATTATCCATTTGCTGTCATTGTCACCAAATTCATGTGAATTTATTCCACACAAAAGACATTTTATTTCACACACAGCATGAGTTGTAAACTAATTGTTCAACATATTTTCCCATTCCATTTTGATTGATAGGAAATAATTGGTCCTGATCACAATTTTCCAATGTCCAATAGTTCAGATAATTGCTTTTATTGTCCGATAACGATGATTGTCTGATACATTGATTGGTGTACCTTATCGCTAATGTTTGAGCATTGATCACTGGAACTAGACACAGGCACAGTCCACATGGTTGCTGTAGTCGTCGATTTTTCTGTTCCAATATAATTAGCATAATTTGTGAAATGGTTAAAAGGGTATATTTCTTGTAATTTGTAAAGTCGGCTTTTAGGAGCACAATGAAAATTCATCTACATATCTGATGCAACAGTGCCTTTTTAAGCCAGCACAGAGGTGGCCTAAATGTATTTGCACAGGAATCCCAATCACATAACTCAATGGATCTCATGCTCAAATGTTACCTGCCTTCAGTGTTAATTATTGTGTACAGACAACAGAAGACAAGGTGCAAGCTTTTGGTTATGGCAACTGCAAAGTTTAAGGTGGCTTGCATCTTTTTTCAAGATTTTTTTTTTTATGATCTTGTGTCTCCAGATTTTGCCATTGAAATGTGTTTGTGTTTTCATGAAGCTCAGTGGTATAGAAGAAACTGCTTTTGTTGAAATAGGACTTTGATGTTTTATATTCTGTCCTTCAGATGCTTCATCTCTTGTCTTGTGATATTACCTTTGAGCTTTTCATCTTTAACTCTGTCCTGTGTATTCCTGCTCTTGTAATCCATCCATTACAAGTCTCCTGTTCTCTCTGTTTCTTCTTTTGCCAAGTGTTCCTCTTGAGAGCTTGGATTTGCTGTTTGGTTCATCCTTCTCAACAGCTTCTGCTCATCTGAAGTATTCCCACTTCTATTGACATGGCCTTGAATTGTATGTTACTTCTGTTTTTGTAAAGGAAGAAACACTTCTGATGTGCCTCTTGAACATTACTATAATGTTCATTATATATTAATTAGGGCTGTCAATCGATTAAAATTTTTAATTTAATTAATTACAAGGTGTCCCGATTAATTAATTGTGATTAATCACATTTAATCACAAATACAAATATTTGCTGAGAAAGCCCCTCATATAAATATAATTAAATATAAAATGATGAAATAATTATACATAGTTATCTTTAAATATCATATATATATATATATATATATATATATATATATATATATATATATATCCCAATCACATAACTCAATCAATCTCATGCTCAAATGTTACCTGCCTTCAGTGTTAATTATTGTGTACAGACAACAGAAGACAAGGTGCAAGCTTTTGGTTATGGCAACTGCAAAGTTTAAGGTGGCTTGCATCTTTTTATAAAAAATATTCAGATAATTAAAATGCATTACATTCTTGTAGCAGAAGAGTTCATCATTGATAAGACAATACAAAAAGCGGCTTTAGAATACAATGTTTTATTTACTACTATATTATTGAACATAAGCCAGTCATTGGCATACAGTTCACAGCAATCCATTTCACAAGTGAATTTGTCAATCAGTTGGAGATTTATTTTGAGAGTTTGTTTAAGGACCTGTAAATTTACACCTACATCAGACATGCTTGTGTAGCGTCTCGTGTGCATTGCGTCATAAGCATAAAATTTGTAGGTCACTGAGTCAAGTTAAGCATAGTTTAATACTTAGAACACATATTGAGATCCCTTAGTTCGGATTTGCGCACCATCAAGTGTTTTGACCGCAAGAACGTCTGTGTTGATCTGCTCCTCAAGGGTGTTTTTCTTCACTGTATAAACTGCGCATTGCCACAAAGCTGAAGTTTCACTTACTGCCCCCTGGAGTAAACAGGTGGTACTACAAGCTTGCATTTCTCAGGAATCTTCCATATCATTGCGGGCATTGCGATTAATTGCGGTGGTGGTGGCATAGTGGGATAAAGCACATAACTGGTAATCAGTTCAATCACATGCTGGTTCGATCCCCACAGCCACCACCATTGTGTCCTTGAGCAAGGCACTTAACTCCAGGTTGCTCCGTGGGGATTGTCCCTGTAATAAGTGCACTGTAAGTAGCTTTGGATAAAAGCATCTGCCAAATGCATAAATGTAAATGCAAATAATGCTGGACAAATGTAAAATTATTTAGTCCTGTTCATTCTCCATTAATGCTTATGTATGTGTTAATTCCCGAGGAAACACATGGCGAATTAGCCTTCCAGACTCCTCTACATATTGATGTCACACTAAAAAGCTCTATAAAGAACAATTCAAGCCGAATGTACCACCTTGTTTTCAGCAGGGGGCATTAATCGAAACTCCAGCTGTACAGGTAAGGAGACACTGTACAGAGAAAAATAAAAAAAAAACATACTCAGGCTCTCTTGACATGAACAACAGCACAAGTTAAGAATGCGTTCTTGCATTCAAACACAGTGGGATGCAGTGATCTTGACACGACGCGACCTAAATAATTTATGATGCGACACAACCAAAGTAAGACGCTACAAAAGCGTCTGTCTGACGCATGTGCACATTAATCCTTAGAAAAGTCCTTATAATAAGTCTAATTCAATTCAATTGCAAAATGCATTGTTGTGGACTGAAGCCAATTGTAGGCTTATGTTATTGTTCAATAATAATAATTTACTCATCAGCAACAATAATGTAATAATCTGAATTATTAATTTTTAGAACATTTATTGTTTTTATAATTATATAAATATAACTATTTATAATTATTTAATAATTATTAATGGAATTATTGTTATTTGTGGGGCTTTCTCAGCTAAGTTTATATGCAATTAATTGTGATTAATTTGATTGTTTAATAGGCATGTCATGAAATAAATTTGATTACAACTTTTAATGGTTTGACAGCCCTTTTCAAAAATGAACCAAAACAGCTTATTAAAATGAAAGTTTCTTAAAATGTGAGTTTCAGCAAAATTCAAAAATTTGTTAGATACAGTGACAACCCGCATATTTACAGCGTGATAAGAAAAATAAAATGTAAAGACTGTAAAATTTGGGATTTTAGTATATGTAGCCTTTAGTTATTTAGTTTGATATGAAAAAATCCTCAACAATGTTTAAACCAAACCTACGCCCTTGACGTGACCTAGCTGCAACTTGGCACAGGCCTGAGGAAGCCCTCTTAGACCAAAATATATTTTGAAGTGTTTTCGTACAGCACATTTCCAATGCATGCCGCTTCCCAAAAGCTTCCTTTGTATGCAAAAGCTTCCCATGACCTGTATTTCACAGATGATTTACACAGATATGTCATATATAAATGATTGTTTTTCCTCTTTCTTGCTCTTCCTTAAGCAGCCGCATCTCTTATTGATTGACCGGATAAATTCTCTGCTCTTGTCTGATTTGTTTCGTCAGTGCGTCAGTGCTACCCCACAAAGATATCTACACTGCTGTGAGCTGTGACAAGCTCATTTTTATTCTTCACACTTAAGGTGCATCCCAAACTGCACACTTCTGCACTATTTTACATCATTTTGAAGTGTAAGTAGTGCAAGAAGTATGTTTACACTGAAAATGCAACAAAAAGAAGTGTACTATGAGTACCCAGATGATACACTTTTTCAACCAACATAACTGACTATAGAATGTTGACGCACAAGCATGCGGCTTGCCGTACATAGCAGAAGGGGCGGAGTGAGTGGCAGCGATGGTCGGGCAAAACAATAGTAAATAATGTAGAATATGACAACAAACAAAACTTCTCTGAAGATAGCACCTTACAAAAGTGAGTTAAACGCATTACCATCATAACATGCTGTGTGAATATGTATATTATTGAGATAAAAGTGGATAGCATGCTAAAGCTGGGAACACTTATACACTACATGGGTGAGTGCATAGTACATTTTGTTAGTGCATAGTGTATAGTGTGTCATTTGGGAAACAGCTTTAGCCATCTACCTTTTTATTTATTTATATTTGAAAGATTGAATTTTAAATTATAATTATTTATTGTTTTGTTTTTGTTGTGTCTTGAAAACCTTAGCTTTTGCCCAGTTTACACTACACTTGTGGAGGTTGCCATCAAAAGCCTGTAATCGTAGGCATATGAGCTTGTGTATGAAATATCTGAAATGCATAGCAATTGATCATGCATTTGTTATTGTATCTCGTATCACTTCTCGCGTGTACTCTGTTGTGAAACGTAATTTGGAGTCCAGGCAGAGTCGTCTGGGATCCGTCAATAGTGAAATGTTTTGTAATGTGTTCACCCCTGTTCCAAGTCATCGAGTAATTTGAAAATGCTACGACTTCCATGACAAGATGGACAGAAGTGTAATATGAACGGTACCACAATCCGATGTCTTTGAAAGTCGTGTAGTGTGTAGGAGGCATTAGGTGCATTAAATGACTAAACTGCGTGAAAAACATGGACATTATTGTCAGGACGCCTGTTTGATCAGCCTATTTGTGTTTGTGTCTGTGTCGTTATTCTTCCGGAGTGCATGGCTGTCTTGTTTGTCCGCCCACGCATTTCGGCGTGTGGTGTTAGTGTTCGTTCACCATGTGTGTCTGCACGTGTTGTTTTCCATGCGATCAACTGTCTGTTGTCGCACTTCCCTCTTGTTACCATTACATTCACGTGTTACCCCTCATAAGCCTCTCTTTACATTCCCTTTGGGTTTTTTTGTCTCTTGCCAGATTGTGTTTTTCCGTGTTGTTATTCACGTCTTGCTTTTCATCTTGCTGTTCTTGGTAGTCTAGTAATCTAGTCAAGCTTTATTTTTCTTCAGTTTGATTTGCTTTTAATTCCACAGTTTTTTTTTTCTTATTTTTCTTTTCTTTTGCTGTGTCTTGATCCCAGCTTGTTAAGAACCTTGAGTATATCTGTGTGGCCAGGAAGTTGAACCCTCGGCAGGCCAGATGGGCACTCTTTTTCAGCCGGTTCCGTTTCACCCTCTCATGTTTGTTAAGTTTGTTAAGCCTGACGCCCTGTCCCATCTCTTTGACTGCCCGAGGGGTAAGTCGTTTCCCAACACTATAGTGCCTGAGGATGTTGTGGTGGCTGCTGTGTCCTGGGGGGTTGAGGGACAGGTCAGGGAGGCCCTACAGGGGGTGGCTGTTCCGATGGGTTGCCCTGATGGTCGGTTGTTTGTTCCTGAGCCATTGCGTGCAGTTGTGTTGAAGTGGAGCCACTCATTGAGGCTGGCCTGTCATCCGTAGATCACTGAGTGCGGAGAACATTGGCTTCTGCTCATCAACATTTCAGGTGGCCCAACATGGACCAAGACGCCAGACAGTTTGTGGTGGCCTGCTTGGTTTGCGCCCAGAATAAGTCTTCTTACAAGCCTCCCCCTGGTCTGCTGAAATCTTTGCTCGTTCCCTCCCGCCCCTGGTCTCACATTTCCCTTGATTTTGTTACTGACCTCCCTCCCTCAAGGGGCTGCACCGCTATATTGATGATGGTTGACCATCTTTCCAAGACGGTGCACTTAATTCCCCTTCCCAAACTGTCCACTGCGAAGGAGACAGCACTAGTGGTGGTCGATCACGTATTCAGGATTCATTGTCTTCCAACGGATGTGGTGTCTGACAAGGGGCCCCGGTTTGTTTCCCACTTTTGGAGGAAGTTATGTCATCTGATTGGGACTACTGCCAGTCTGACTTCAGGATTCCATCCGCAGACCAACGGGCAGTCCGAGTGGGCCAACCAGGATTTAGAGCGTATGCTTCGCTGCCTGTTATCACATAATCCCGCCTCCTTGAGCCAGCAGCTCACCTGGCAGAGAATGCACACAACACACTTCCTGTGGCATCTACTGGTATGTCCCCTTTTCAGTGTTCTTTTGTTATCAGCCTCCTCTGTTTTCTTCGCAGGAATCTGAAGCTGCAGTCCCCTCTGCCCAGGCCTTTGTCCAGCATTGTAAAAGAGCCTGGAGAAGAGCCAGAGAGGTCCTGCTTCGGGCAGGTAGACGTGCCAAGGTGGCAGCAGACCGTCGTCGTACTCCGGCATCCAAGTATGTCTGTGGGCAGAGGGTATGGCTGTCCACGAAGGACCTACCTCTTAAGGTGCCGGCACACAAGTTAGCACCCAGGTTCATAGGGCCCTACCGCATTCTGAGTCCGGCAGCGGTGCAGCTCAGACTCCCACCTGCTCTCAGTCGTGTGCACCCTGTCTTCCATGTCTCTCATGTTAAACCTGTTTTTTCTTCCCCTCTGAACCCCCCCCCAGTTGATGGGGTCCCTGTGTATACTGTCAGGAGATTGCTGGACTCCAGGAAGCGTGGTAGGGGATACCAATACCTTGTGGACTGGGAGGGATCCGGCCCGGAGGAGAGATGTTGGGTGCCATCTCGGGATATTCTGGACCGCTCCCTGATCAAGGACTTCCACCAGCAGTGGGCCCTTTCTACCCAGGGAGCGTCTGGGGACGTCCCTGAAGGGGGAGGTACTGTCAGGACGCCTGTTTGTACAGCCTAGTTGTGTTTGTATCTGTGTCGTTGTTTGTCCGGAGCGCATGGCCGTCTTGTTTGTCTGCCCGCGCGTTTCCATGCGTTCAACTGTCTGTTGTCGCCCCTCCCTCTTGTTACCTTGTTAGTTCAACATTGCACTCACGTGTTACCCCTCATTAGCCTCTCTTTATATTCCCTTCATGTTTTTTTGTCCCTTGCCAGATCGTGTTTTTGCGTGTTGTTATTCACATCTTGCTTTTCATCTTGCTGTTCTTGGTAGTCTAGTTGTCTAGTCAAGCTTTATTTTTCTTCAGTTTGATTTGCTTTAGATTCCAAGTTTTTTTTTTCTATTTTGCTTTTCTTTGCTGTGTCTTGGTCCGAGCTTGTTATCAGCCTTGATTTGATTTTTAATTTCATCTTTATTTATTATTTATTATTTATTCTTTCTTTTTCTATTCATTAACTTGGCATAGTTAATAGGTTTTTGCTTTATTTTTTCACTATCTCCTGTGGCTTGCATTCCGAGCTGTTTAGTCTTTTTCCCTTTTTTCTTTATTTTTCTCTCTCCAGTCACCCTGTCTCCCAGGCTGCTGGACAGAGCTTATTCCCCCACCACCTCCGGCCTCCCAGCAGTCATCTACCTTCCCCTTCGCCACGCCTCACCTGCCACCACTGTTGCTCCCCCTTCTCATTCCCCACCATCCTTGACCTCTTGTGCGGACTGCTCTTGGCTGGGAGTTACTTTTCTATGGTTCTAGTCTACGCTTTCTGAGGCCGTTATTGTCTGTGGACCTTATCCTGTCTGGCTCGTGCTCGTTTGTTTCCCAATAAACCATGGTTTACCCTGCAAATTGAATCCTCTTCTTTTTGAACCCTGACAATTTTTTTCAATGTCTCAAAGTTTTTTTTTTTTTTTTTTTTTTTTTTTGTCAAACAGGATTTAAACCCTATAAAATTTCCAACTTTAAAAAAATGGGGGCCCATTCATTATTTTTTTTCCCTCTTAGGTCCACTTATAATGTCAGTTGATGTTTCTTGCATAAAAAAGTAATTTAGTATCTGACCCTTACTCACAGGCTGCAGGATTTGTGCTGTCCCATCCTCCAAAACAGTTTCTTTTCAAAGTCTGCATTACATTGTGACAGGTTCACAAAACTTTCTGAGCTGAAATGTTGCAAGCAGTTAAAGTCGGAGAGAAATACATAAAGAGTGGAACAAATGCTTATAAGGTCTTAACTTTTCCGAAACCCCGGAGATCAACTCAGGGCATTTTCTGGCAAACACTTTTCCTTCATATATTCACCTGAGAAAATGTGGCTAAGATTAAGTCTACTGTGCTTCATAAATCCACAGAGGCATTAAAAATGTTCTGGCTTCAAACTTTTAGTTGATAGAAGATCAAATTGATATACCTAAATAGTATCTTCAAGAAAATGTGCTTATGGAAACAGATCCAATTTGAAAGATAAGTTTGTCTCGCAGACTCTGATTTGTTTTCTCGTGATACTTTTGTATCTGTCATACTGTAGGAATGAAGTGGCTGCTTAGCTGCTTTGCTATAAAAAAAACGCCTGCCATTGGGAACAAACAAAGAGATCCAAACAAAATGTTCCAATCACAGTATAGTCAAACACGTCATACTATTGTGTGCATATCTTTCACCTGTTGTTTTATTCTATATTACAAGAGACTGAACCCCAAGTTGCTCCCAATGGCAGGCTAGCGCGATGCATGGCTGCTCTGCCATCATTGGTATGTGAGTGTGTGTGTGAATGGTTGAATGAGTCACAGTGTAAAGCACTTTGAAAACCGCTAAGGTTAAAAAAGCGCTATATAAGTACAGACCATTTATAACCTTAACTTTTTCTTTGATACTTTTGAGTCTAGACATCTAGTGCAAATTATATAAATGCACTTAAGTGCATTTAAATATTATAGAGAGGCTTTACTGCTCAATGAGATAGAACTTGATATATATTGCCCTATTCTTGTTCATTACTATTGCTAATACTTAGGGATTTGAGTCCCTAACTCTTAGTATTAAAATGTAACATTTAACATGTTTCTCAACATTTGAGCTATGGACTTAAACACCACAAATCGTGTGGGTTGTTGAAGAGAGGTGTGCTAATACTTTTCTAATCGATCCGAATAACAATTTACGAATGTCAGATAATGATAAAACAGCCAAAAGTATACCACAGATTTATGCTGAAGGAGGGACAATCTAGGTACCAGATAGAGACTTGGGTGTGTGCTCCTTTGACTTGGGCCTGCATGCACCTCCCTAGCAACCACTCATGCTTCTGTTTAACTTCGAGCGAACCTGTGTCCACATGTGTGGACGTTGTATTTTGACATCGCTATATGCATCACATAATTTAATTTAATATAATTTAAACCAACTGATTTCAGATCAGGAGACTCTAGGCTATCAGTAAAGGTTTAAACTTTTGACTCACGGAGTCATGTGACAAAACAACATGGCGACGATCGCAGAGGATTTTGTGTTTGGCTGAAATGCCAGCAAAACTACAACTGGTAAATAAACGTTATTGTGTTTTTACATTGAAACTCGTTTAAGTCAAAAGATTAGTCTCTAGTTTCACCCGATATGCCATTTTTTTTATTTTAGCAAATTTTGAAAATGTAAAATTCAATGACCGTATCTGTGGACAGTGTACTCCGTTTCAGTGGAAATATCCTATATTTCCTGTGCAATATCTGAACTGCTTACAGAGGCATTATATGGATTTAGGATAAAAAATAAGGTGCATTTCCAACTGGTCTGAGACTAGTGCATACAGACACCACACTGGAGGTTACGTCATTCACTAAATAGGGAGCAAGGGAGCATCCTATAGTTCTCTATACAGCTAAGTGCATTCAAAGAAAACTTTCTATTTAAAGCTCATGTTCAGGCTGCAGATGATGTTTGTACTACTCAACATGTTTTACAGTCATGGGAAAATGGTAATAAGTACATTGATTCAGAATGTATGTGATTGCGTGATGCTGACCATTACTTTGAATGAGAATTATTTATATAATCTTTGTAATGTCTGTAACATCTCAAAAACATGAATAAACAACACTCCTGGAAACAGAACAAACAATTTGATTAAAAAGTCTGACTTTCTATAGCTTGGTATCATTTAAAATTTCCCTGAATGTCCACATAAAGAATAAAAAGTGGAAGTGGAAATACATTTTTAGGATTTTTTTTCTTTTCTTTTTTTATGCATGTTTCTTTGGGGCTACTATTTACAAATCAAAAAGGGGAATTGAAAATGCAGACAGCTGTCACACAGGAGTCTCAGGGGTTTAAGACATCAGTCCACATTATTTAAACTTCCTTTCAAAAAATGTTGGATAATAGCAGAATTCCTGGTTGTTCACTGTCCTTTTCTGCATACTGTGGTGCTGTTTTGTGGTTCGCTCTGCATAAAGCGGTGGCTTATTTTAGCTTATCACGGCCCATTTGACCCATTTCGTGGACGGCCCACCGGCCCGCTCGGTTCTCCCGTTGGCCAATCTGCACCTGATCAGCCCCAAGGTGCGTCGGCCCACCGGGAAAACGCCTGGTATGCCAGATTACCAGTCCAGCCCTGACCCACTCCCATGACACACTGTAAATTATGCAATCAAATCAGTATCCCCAAACTTTCAATCTAATTATATATTTGTGTATATATAAATATATATGCTAGTATTGCAGCTTAGCTTGGTTAAGTTAAAAATGACCTAGCAATGACTCAGAACACCTTAGCAACTATATACTGTAGCAATGCCCTCACAGCCACCCACAACACCCTAACATTTTGGAGGTGAATTTTGCTAAATTCTTACTAACTTTTCCATTTTTTTAAAGAAATAGTTCACCCAAAAATTAGATCACTTTTTGAAAAAACAAACAAACAAACAAAAAAACAGCTCAAAATATCTTTGTGCTCCAGAAAGACAGTCTTATGAGTTTGGAACAACATGAAGATGAGTACATCATAAGAGAATTACCATTTTAGGGTGAAATATTCCATTAAGTTTTGTTTATTTACATTGTGTTTGGGAATTGTGTATGACACGATAGATTATGAGCATCATGGTTGCTTTTGATTACTATTTAGCCCCGAAACCACGCACGATAACATTGATTTATGTTACCAAGTAGAAAATATGTGTTCTCTATAACCCGCAGGAGAGAAATGAGCAAAGAAAGGAGACTCAGTTGAGGATTAATAGGGAGTGCTTTCATTTTTACACAAGCTTGCCCCAGTCTCCAATCTGGAATCTGTGTGTGGAAAAAGTGCTAGAAATAGATGGATTCTTGCTGTCACTTAACAGCCCAGAGTTATAATAGCAGACACCCATGATATCAAATCATATCAGTGTTATTTATTTACTGTATTGCTGAGGATTAATAGCACAAATATTCAAGTCCCGATGGTTACTCACAGTAAGAATGAATGGACACCATTTATAGTAGCATGCCTCCACAATACTCTGATATAAATAGTACAAGTATGATGGTTATTTTAATCTAAAATCTTTTATTTCAGTGTCTCAAGTATGTAAGTAAGCCTGACCAAGCTGGGAGAGCAGAAGAGCAAACTATTTTAGGCTGGTTTAAGATGGGTTTTATTTATTTCTTTATTTTCAGCAGGGAGTGAAATATTACTAGATTGCACCATCAGAAACATGTTGTCAAGGTCTGACATGGACAGTGGTTAGAGTCATTCCATAGGTATTGATTTTCAAGAGCTTTACAGTTCTGACCGCAAGCTCCCTCATCAAAGGCAAATTAAACTTTTGACCATCCTTAATGTATACCCCAGTTCTTGGGGTCAGTGCACCGATCTATACCTATTCCACATGAGATCATTGAAGATCTGTTCTGAAGCTATTTGGCACTATATTATATTTTTTCACAGGTGTAACTCGTTCTTTTAAAATGCAGAGTGTCATAAGCATTGGTACTCATGTCCATTCGTAATATGTATAGATGTTTCATCTAAGCACAATAAAATTGGCAAAAAAAATAAACAATTGAAAGCCATGCCATATGTAGGGACACAGAGACTTGAGGGTGGGCATTTTAGACTTGGTTAGCAACCAGCCAGTACACCCTAGCAACTTCATATCAACATGCTAAAAACAAATTAGTACACCATAGTAACTGCTCAGCAGTGCCCTGGCAACCACACACAACACCCTAGAATTGTGACTGTGAGTTTTGAATGGACACCAATCACATTTTCTTCAGAAAATCAAATATAAAAATGGTTTAATTTCAGAATGTGAGTTTGGCTAGAAAGTGTTTGCTATTTGAAGAAGAAAGATTAAGAGAAGTTGAATCACTGTGGCACTTTGATTTGTGTCCTGCTTATTACAATGCACTCTATTATGAGATTGATCCAGTGGCTGCCATGAAGCACTAAAGTCCTATTTAGTCAGACTCAAGCATCTTTCTGTTTATTAATTTTGAAAGGTCCACAGCTACGTAAACAACTTTATGTCAGCTATATTCATTCAAGTTTGTATGTTCATCTTTTTTGTTGTCTTTTTTTTTCCATTGTAATTTAAAAGTAGATACCCATTTATTTGACTTACATTAGCTAATCTGTATTTAAGACATTACTGTTGACTTTGGTTAGGTATTGTAGTCATTAGGATCAAGTGAAATGAAAACACATTATACTACACATTCTTGATTGCTTGGATTTCTCACCCCACTAAGTAACATGTTAAATCCTATGCTTGTGGATTTTTTTAACTACTTTCTTATTAGACTAATAAATAAGGAAAAGATATTATATTTGACAGTTTTTCTAAACATTCACAGACTTCTAATGCAATCAATGTTTTGCGAACGCCCCGCTTCATTTATTTTATGGAGATTGCGTGGGCAGATTTCCATTGGTATCTTAAATCCAATCCTTGAAATTAGTAGATTTATACAAGCATACTTTTCGTGTACTTTTCATTTTTTGTCAAAGGAGTAAAAAATGCCATGAGTTCTGAATGCTGCCCAATGGACACATCTGCTTTTCCGGTCAGGAAGCACCCTCTTCAAGAAGACACCTTAAAAATTTAACGATTGTGTCTGAGGTGCAGAATTTTAAGATGCTGGTATAACTCCCAATACATGTTTTATTTAGCATTTTGTAGGAGAGTATCTGGAAAAACTGTAAGAAATGATACTTGTTATATGATGTTATTATTTTGCCTATATCACCAGACTGATTTTCTTGCATTCTCTTAATGCCAACATTTTGAATATTATCCTTGCTATTTGTCCCAACCAACGTTTCAAACCAAACCTATGCCCTTGGTGTTATTAGTTAAAATATATTATGTTTGTTCATTACTGTAACTAAGATGAAGATCAAACCAGATTTTAAGTCAAATTTATACATAAATGCAGGAAATTCCAAAGGGTTCACATACTTTTTCTTGCCACTGAAAATAATGCCTACAATTATGCAGCTTGTTGAGAGGAAGTGTGCTCTTTCTGTCTTTCTAAATGATTGGGAATGGCAGATGATAAAGTATATGAAAAAATAAGGTAGAAAGCCATATCTAGGGACCAGAATTGACTTGGCCCAAAAATCAACCACCCAGCACAATCTAGTGTCTTGTTTTGCGCTGGTAAGCACCACTTACCCTTCACTTATCACCATTCTAATGGTGTTCTATTCTACTCCATTATTTAACTTTAACGGCCCTTTACTCCCTGAATATAAAAACCTCCCTTTAATGATACCCTCTTATGGCTAAAATGTATAAATCTCTCTGCTAAATGAGTTAAAGAGAAAAAATTGTGATAGAAAGAAAGAAATCAAAAAGATGAAGAAAAATTATATAGAGTTTGCAGCTCCTGGTTTGGACTAAGAGTTTGAGACTGTACAAGTATTAGGAAAGTGATAGCATCATACAGAATATCTAGAACTTGCAATCAGTATATTGGCAGGTTCCGCACAGAGATATTGGTCATTCCATAGAAAAGAAATCCAATAGTTCAGATTTGCTTTCAGATCAGGATTGCTTGTTGTTATTGCAGCAACATGCAATAGAGATTTTATAGATTTTAGATTTTAAGGATTGCAAAAGACAGATATGCAGTCATCTAAATCGGTGAATGAACTGACAATTGTGATTAGTATTGAACACAAAACTAGACTCTTCATGGAGCACTTTTCCATACAACAACAGTATATTGTGACCATGTCTGTCAAGTTTAAAAAAAAAGACTGCTAAAAACATTAAAATACCTTAAAAGTAGTCTATATAACTTGTGCGCTATATACAGGGTCTTCTGAAGCCATGCTATCGTATGTATGAGGAAAAGACTGAAATTTAAGGTGTCATTAATTGAAAATCTTCCTTGGCAGCTGTCAAATGTCATTCTTGCCATATTCGATGTACTCTGATATGATTTCAGAGTTTTGACAGAGGTGAAGATCAGAGAATAGCAACTTAACTTTAGGCCTGTAACTCACACAACGCTATCATATGGCTTCAAAAGACTTTAAATAATGTAGACTGGGGCAAGTTGCCACACATGAATTGTAACAAGGGCTACAGTATGATTTGGAGTCAAAAGTCCAGAAGCACAAATGTGTGTTTTACATAGCATAGGTCTTTTGTGTTGGTTTCAAACACCTACTTCAAAACCCTCATAAACTAGAATATTTTTTATTGAATTCTGTCCTCCAAAGTAAATTTGAACTACAGTATTATCATATATTTTTGTTATAGCTCCTGGGTAAACAAGCAGACATAATCAAACAACATAAAGTCATACAGAACATTCAGGAAAGGGCCAACTATATTATGAAAGCAGATTTTTACTAAAAGGTTTATACAGTATGTGTTCTTAGTACAAAGACATATTGCATGACAGTCAGGTCAGGGCATGTCATAAAAAAAATTTCAGAGTAGGTTGTTTTATGTGTTTTTAATATAATAAATATATTAAATTCATCAATATTTGTTGGACAAAACATTATTTTTTTTTAGATACCTTGTTGTGACAGGGCGGAGGGTATAACTTGCTATGAATGGCTGGTAAGGGTCTCCCCCCGCCCCTGTCAGTGACTCTTTCAACTCTAGGTGGTCGGCTAGGAGCCCCTTCTCCCCTCGCGGTCAGAGGCCAATCCTCCGCTTCCAGGCTTCCTGGCTCCTCTGTCCCCCGGCAGATGGCCGGTGTGGATGGTAGCAGCGAGAACTCCACTACGGCGTATCCCTCCTCCTTCCCGGATTTCGGCACCAGTGTAATGGTATTAATGGAAAGGAGGAGGCGAGGAGGCGAGAGATGTAATTGATATTTAATTAAGAACTTAAACCAAAAGACAC
The DNA here is from genome assembly GCA_032164185.1 of Moxostoma hubbsi. Taxonomy (NCBI): domain Eukaryota; kingdom Metazoa; phylum Chordata; class Actinopteri; order Cypriniformes; family Catostomidae; genus Moxostoma; species Moxostoma hubbsi. The sequence continues at coordinate 16,845,366 of JAVLUX010000215.1, read as the reverse complement.
AAACACACACATATATCGGACAGCTGCACGTAAACGCTCTCTCTCTCCCGCACCACCGTCCACCTTTATCCCTCTCGGAGGCTTAATTAGCCTGATAAGGGGCCGGGTGTGCAGAATCACGACCCGGCCCAACCCTCCGCCCTGTCACACTTTTCCATTTCGTTTTTTTCATGAATCGCTTTGTGCTTCAGAATGTTTTCACTTTTTAAAATTTTGCTGTAAAGCACATTATAGGCTGTTCAATGCATGTGTAGATTTAAAGAGAGGCATAGATTTGTATTTCTGTTGATTAATATTAACATGTGCCAATAGTATGCAGCTTGGGGCAAGTTGTCACAAAAGGCCATTGTGTGTTCTGTAACCTCAATCTTTTTTAAGGGCTCTATGAATTCCGCGATTTGGAAAACACAGATGGAATTGCAGAATCCAATCATAAGAACAGAATTAACCATCAAACATGGAATGTCACTGAATTTTACATATTTGAGATAAAATTATTGTATCAATGCTCAATTAATCAATTTAAAATCATGAATTGTCCTAGTGTGATGATCAAAACACAAAAGGCTGAGATTTAGGTAAAATAAATGTCTGAATGTGATGCCCGCTTCAAAAGGAATGTGTGAAACTGGCTGCTCATACACTGATAAAACCTCTTCGAAGTGTGCAGCACATGCAGGCTATATATAATTAAATTACAGCCGTTTGCGGTTTAATAAGCACAATAAAGCCATATAGCAAAATGCTTATCTGGAGGTGTGAAGCTGTCATACAACTTCAATCAAAAATTGCTAATGGAATATACTGCTACTGTATATTAAAATTTAATAGTCAATGTTTTAATAAATATTAATAATAATAATAATAATTACATTATATTTAAGCAATATCCCATGAGCTAGAATGCTGTGTTTTGCATTGTGCAGTGAGGATCTGTATGGAAGCACTTCACTTGAAATAAAGTATATTTTTCATGTAATTACAATTCTATTAATTCATTTTAAATAGAAAGTTTTTTATGATACAATCGAATAAAATGTAAAAATGCAGAATTCAGAAAATTATTTTACGTAAAACACGAAATTTGGTAAAAATGTGTTTTATTAAAAAAATCAAACAGATTTCATAGGTCCCTATTTTTTCCTGGGAAATAACGGTAAATTTTTCAATTGGCATTTTTGTAGCCAAGACTTTAATCTATGTGCCTATACAGAAAAGGACTTTCAAAAATAAATCTACCATGAGAAATATTCTCTGGAGTAAAACATGTGACAATTATATCCCTATAGCACACAGGTTGTCTGGACCACTTCCATACATTTTTTTTATTTTTTAGCTTGAAAGATGTGGTCACGATGAACTGTCAATTTAAGGAAAAGAGCTGAAGATTCCCTTTTGTGTTTCACAAAAAAAAAAAAAAAAAGACAAAAGACACAAAAACAACATAGTGTCAGTAAATAATGACAGTTTTTACATTTGTGGGTGAACAAGCGAGTCAACATGACAAAACTAGTGTAGCGTTCACTGTAGCTTCAGTGATTTTAACGAGAACGTTCAAGATTTGTCCTGTTGCTCACTTGCAGTGTAAATGGCATATTGCACTGTCTGCAAGAAATCTTTGCTTTCTGTATCTTTTCCAGTGTAGTTTGGTATTATCTTTATACATTTATAGTACAGTACAGTGTCATAAGAGGATACATACATTTGCTGCACTTGTTAAACACACTTCACAATGTGAAATTAATTTTTTTGTAACATTACATTTGCCCTCTTCAGAGAGTGTTTTGAAGTGGCACTAATAAACATATATATGACACATTGAAATATTTCATCCCAAACAGAAGTTTATATTCAGACCTGACTATAGAAATGTTGTCACTGTAAACAATACTTTAGCATAAAAAAAGTGGATAAGGCAAAGTAAGAAATGTCACAGGACAACATTGAGCATACTCTCGCAATCTCAAGTAGTCAAACAGGCGAAAGCATGTTTACATAATATGCTTTAATACAGTACATGTAAATAATACATGTTTACATAAATCTTTTAAGACATAAAACTGTGGTTCACATCTTGAAAAAAAGCTTATGTCATATATTGCCATCTCTTTAACAAAAATAATGAAGCTCTACATGTATTGTTAAGTCTTACAAACATAAAGATCTTGATCATTTATGTAATACAAAACAATCTGGCTATAATAAAAATTACTTTATGTGAAGTTACTAAAAATCTCAGTTTCTATTTTAATAAAGTGCTCTACGAATAATAAACTACTGATCTCAATGAGTAATGAGAAAAGAAGCATCCTCTTTTGCATTTTACTATTTTTGTACAACCAACATTCTCATTAAAATCCACAGTTACATACGTACTGTATATACTTTGCAATTGTCAACACCGATTCCCTATTCGCTTTCATGTATTGCTTTAATATATACTCATATTTTCCTCCTTGGGAAAGATGTCGCAAACAACACATATACACATATAAAATGGTATCTGAGAGAGCATACATTTTTTTATGATGCCAATTAGACATAAAATACTTAATATTATACAGTATATGCTTTAATATATTTATAATGTACTTTTGTTTTAATGAAACATCTACTTTGAATGTCCCAATTAAACAAGGATCATATGATTGATTTACAGGTGTCCCCCAGATAACAAGCATTCATGAGCACATATAATTTGTATACTTTATGAGAAACGCCTCACAAACAATACACTTTTAAACAACATATACGTGCTCTTATGACATCATGCGGAATCATTTTATTATTATTTATTTTTTGTCATTGTTCATTTGTCAGCGTCTCAAAAGAAATGAGGTATCTGCATTAAGCACGGAACGTTTTTAAGTGTATAAGCCAATTTTGAAGCAAAAATATGGAATCAAAGAAAGTATAAATCTTAAACTATACGCGTTTAACAAGGCACTACTTGTAAATGCTCTTTGCAATACAGAGTCTTTTTGAATAATTAATAACGTGTGATTAGATTTACAAAGAGCAAATAACACTGAGAGCAGACAGGATCACCAGCCAGTCTGCTTATGATATAATAAGAATTCTATTATTAGGGTCTGCTTTGATATTCTGGCCTGAGTTTTGAATAATAGGTAGGTAACTTTTCTATAAGATTGTATAAGTTAACATAAGTTTAATAGTTAGCATGAACTAACAATGAACAATACTTTATAGTGTTTATTCATCTCAGTTAATGCTAATTAGTATTAATTTAATATATTAAAGTTGTATACTGTTGTATATGTTAACGTTAGTTAATGCATTATGAACTAAGACAAACTATCCTTTGCATAAATGTGATATATTGCAGTACTCTGTATGTTAACATGTATGTAATAGTACTCATAATCATATTATAAAGTTCATATATGATTTTCATTTATATGCAAGATATATTTTAAAATACTAAATACTAAATAATAATAATAATAATAATAATAATAATAATAATAATATATATATATATATATATATATATATATATATATATATATATATATATATATATATATATATATATATCATAACATATTCATAACACATTTTCCCAAATAATAGTGGAATTTGAATATATACATATATGGCCAAATTTATGAACTACATATACTATATATCTGTGTAAATTCATATATGGTCGTATACCAGATTTCTTTATCAATATACACAATGAAACAGTATTATATTTATACATTAACATTAACCAAGAGTAATACATTCTGTAAAAATATTGTTCATTGTTAATTCATAATACCTAATTCATTAACTAATGTTGGTGTGTACATACTTATTGTAAAGTCTTACAGAATAATATAGGCCTAATCTCTTTTCGAAGATAATGCACTGTTTTTGATTTTAGTCTTGGTGACAACTTTAGTTTCCCATTTATATGAATGAATAAGGAATTACGCCTGTATAATGGGGGAAACCTGTATATTGTTGTCCTGTGACTCCTCTTTGACTGTCACTTCATCGTAGTGCTTATGTGCGCTCTGAGATGAGGGTTGCCATCCATTGCATATTTCATTAATACCAGGACTTTCAAATGTGTTGCACGGTACAGCTAAATCAATTCACGCCCTGGGCAGTTTAAACAATGTTTTCCTGGAAAATCTACAGCGTGACACACTTACATCTGTTACATATCCAAACCCTGACATTCATATTTTCAACTATTTTACCGTTATCCACACTTTACATGCAATCAGCAATTTAAACTGCTCACAAACTACTATATATTTTCCCCAGGAAAACACTGATCATCAGCACAAATTAAACATTCATATGAAGGAACAATATATTTTTAATGAGAGACACTTATGTAGCACAGTGTTCTCTTTCAGGTTATATTAACCCTCATGCCATCCCAGATGTGTTTTACTTTTAAAAGAATATTTCAGCTCTGTATGCCCTCCCAATGCAAGTTAATAGGTACCAGAACTTTGAAGCTTCAAATGCACATAAAGGCAGCATAAAAGTAATCCATAAGACTCCAGTGGTTAAATATATGTCTTCAATAGCGATATAATAAGTGTGAGTGAGAAACACATTTTTTAATATTAATCTCCACTTTCACATTTTTTTTCGTGTTTTTGTCAATTTGCATTCTTCATTCATTTCGCACCTACTGGGCAGGGAGGAGAATTTATTTAACCACTGGAGAAGAGGTCTGCAACCCGAACCGACCCATACCCGAGACCATGTGGCCCAACCCTACCCGTTCCGAACGAGCTTAAAACCTAACCCAAAATCGCTTACTCTCTAAGCAAGTACTGTTGCAATAAGCTGTATTTTATGTAAGCATATAGGCAACATTCGTAACAGTACTGAAACAGTAAACATACACAGTTTTAACAAGGCCCGGCAATCCCATACAACACTAGAGCAGAAGAAGGAAAAATCATTGCCTTACCATTTATTTGCTGAAACTTCTCTGGGTGCAGAAAAATCTGGAAAAACATGAAGCAATGCAACAGTCTCCTCTATGCAGCCTGTTGCAGCCTGTTGCAACTTGTTCAGATTGTTGAATCTTTGTGACAATTGCGCTAAAAAAAATCTAGATGCAGCGCAAAGAATGAAACAGAGCACAAGTATCTCACCGTGCGTTTTTGAAAATTTTAAGTTGTTCTCACTTGATATGGTGTTTAAAATATGCCAGTCCTGTGTGAGACACTGAAGAAAAAAGCAAAATGTAGTGCAAATGTCAACAATGGGAAAACAGAACAGAGGTGCGCAAAAACACATTCGGTGTGAACAGCCCCTTACTCGTATATTACCAAAACAAGCTTGGTAAGCCTGATAATTTTTTCATTAATTACAAACCTGAACCCGAATCCTATTCAGAAAACTGACCCGTAACCAGCCCGAAACCCCTCAGATTCTCGGGTCCCGTCTGGCCCGGGTCGGGTTGCAGACCTCTACACTGGTGACTTATGGATTACTTTTATACTACATTTATGTGCTTTTTGGAGCTTCACATTTTTGTTACACATTCAGAGCTGCAATATTTTTCTAAAATTTTTAATTTGTGTTCTGCAGAAGAAAGAATGTCATACACATCTGGGATGGCATGAGGGGGAGTAAATGATGAGAGAATTTTCTTTTTGGGGTGAGCTATCCCTTTAATACATTAGGTATCATGAACAAACAGTTTGAAATTAATTTTTATTTTTTTTACAGCATTTATTACTCTTGGTTAATGTTCATTTTAAAATATACTACTGTTCAATGTTCATGCATTAACTAATGTTATCATCTCTATCTTTTAATGTTAAAAATGCATTAGTGCATTTAGAAATTTACATTAACCAAGATTTAAAAAATGCTGTTAAGTTATTGTTTTTTATTGGTTCGTGTTAACTATTGCATTAACTAATGCTAACATATACAACCTTATTATTAAGTGGTACACATAAATGTGTTTTACATAATCATTTGATATAATTTTATACCAGTCATGTCATTTAAATTCAAAAGCTCCTAATTATCATCTCTATGTGATAACTACAGTGCAAATAGGTGACCATCATCAAGAGGTTACACGTGACCAACACATTATTCAAACACAGACTTATAAGTATTTGGGCGTTTATATAGATAGTTAATTTACTTGGAAAACACACATTGAATGGGATTGCACCACCAGAGATTGTACATGTAAGCAGACTTCATCTTTATGGGGTTAACAAGGATATTATGTTGTTGTGTTATTATTGTTATTATATTATAAGTACATATAATATATAACAATAACAACATGATAACAACACAATAAAAACATGTTGGCTGCTTTTTGATGCGTTTTTTTCTTATTTTGTCTATGCAGCAATATGAAGACCACAACAAATTTCCCTTCGGAGACAAAAAAGTATACTTTACTTTACTTTACAAATGTTTACGAAAGTAAGCAAAACAGTTACATTTGCACCAACGAGCAGTGTTGATCATTCGAAAGTATGCCTGAAAATGCATAGTGTATTTCAGGTGAAAAAAAAATCTACATTATTACATTTCCACTGATCCATGTAAACCCCTTTTAAGAATAGTTCACTAGTGGTAAAACGTCACTTTTGGGTCGTTTCATGCAGCCTTAGGCCACAGTACAACTACAATCTTCTCAGGCATGTTCAATAGGTAAGAACCCACGAAAATTACTCGACAACACAAGACAAACACTGCATGACATAAGCATGCCCTAAACAGCCCTTATTCTCATGCAAAGGGATCAGTATATTTGATGTTGTATTTTAGAAATGGCCTCGTCTCCTCCTCCAACGGTTCAAATATACATCAGGCGGGTCTTTGATGGTAAAATTTGTTGTGTGATCTAATATATACTGTAGATGAATGGATCTGAGCTGAGAACTGAGCTCTACTGGTGCATCCAGACTATTGTAAATCCATGCATCGTCATGCGTCGAAGAGTAGGATCCTTGGTTGGACATGCCCATACGTCTAAATTTGCATAACATCCTAAGTCCAAAACATTTGTCCTGGTCAAATGTCCCAATGAGTTTTGAAACTCCTCTCCTTTTATTTTACTCTTTAGAAGGGTTTTAGGGTTTTGTTTTGTTTCTCTGCAGGTAAGAGGGGTCAGACATTGGTGCATATCTATACATTACAATTCAAAGCAACTGTCTATGAACAGTTTTGCACAGTGGAAGCAGTAGCTCGTCTCCAATTTTAATTTTTTGCCATTTCTGTCATTGGTGTATTTTTTATTAAATCTAGGCTGTGATTGGTCCTCTCGGTTACTTCATGCCACTGCGAAGCACCTGATTGGCCGCGATGAGCATGACACTGATGATAAAAGCAATCGCAAAGGCGCAGATCAGACTCTTCCGTACGCATGTTTGCTTCACTTGTTGTGTCGGACTCTCAGCTAAAGAAACGGAGAGAAACAAAGTAGATCACATGAAATAATGGGGATACACACAGTTTTCAGGTGATTAAATGGTAGTGAAATGAAGAATGCGGAACCATTTTTTTTTTTTTTTTTTAAATGTGTTTGATATTCAGTATTTTAAACATGACTGGATGAACTTCTGGGGAAAAAAGTGTAAAGTATACATAAACAAGATATTGAAAGGAACCCCAGCCCTGTTCCAAGACCTACTGAGCAACACAGGCAACATTTTTGGCGCGCTATAGTAATGTTATAGATGTTTTTACAGATATGAAAGGCTGTTCCAAAGAGTAGGCAGCAAAATTATGCAGCTGTATAAGTCAATCGAAATGTCAATTACAAATTTTGGTTTACTTATTTCTATTCACTAATGAAAAGTTTTGATAAGGAGCCTTATTACATTTAAAATGAACTTTTGTAGCAAATATTTGTCTGTGCCATTTATTTATGATGACTGCTTCAAATCAGTCAATTAAAGAAATAGTTCACCCCAAAAAATAAAATTCTCATCATTTACTCACCCTCATGTAATCCCAAATGTGTATAAGTTCTTTCTTCTGCAGAACATAAATGAAGATTTTTAGAAAACTATCTCATCTCCGTAGGTCCGATCAATGCAAGTGAATTGTGACCAACATGTTTTTGTTTTGTTTTTTGTTTTTTTGGAGCTTGAAAGTTTTGATCATAATTCACTTGCATGGTATGGATCTACATAGCTGAGATTTTCTTCCAAATATCTTCATTTGTTTTCTACAGAAGAAAGAAAATGATAAACATCTGGGAAGGAAGTTAATCTGGGAATTTTCATTTTTGGGTGAACTATCACTTTAAGGTTTCATTTCAGTTAAGATGCTGCCTATGTAGACAGCTTGGATTACTGTCCACTCTGTAGCACAGAAGTATATATTGTATAGTTTAAAATTTGTATTGGTATATTTTTTATTTTGAGTTATTAGATTTTATGTTTTCGAGTTAATGTAATTAGATAATATCAATAATGTCCAATATACTTAACATAATTGATCATGATAATGAATTTAACAGTGAAACATAATAGTTTAAAGATGCACTCAGTAATTTTTTGTTTACTGTACGTCTTCTTGGAATTAAGCCCAAAGTATATTTCGGTCAGACACGAATGCGAACTCAAACGCGTGATGCAAATATCGTCATCAGCAAAGTGCTCAAGCATTGAAGGCGTGCAGCCTGATTTTTTTTTTTTATTTTAATTACATTTTCTCCCCAGTTTGGAATGCCCAATTCCCAATGCGCACTAAGTCCTCGTGGAGGCATAGTGACTCATCTCAATCCAGGTGGCGGAGGACGAATCTCAGTTGCCTCCCCGTCTGAGACCGTCAGTCCAAGCATCTTATCACGTGGTTTGTTGAGCGCATTACCGCAGAGACGTAGCGCATGTGGAGACTCACATTATTCACCATGTCATCCACGCACAACTCACCACGTGCCCCACCAAGAGCGAGAACCATGCATTATAGCGACCACGAGGAGGTTACCCCATGTTACTCTACCCTCCCTAGCAACCAGACCAATTTGGTTGCATAGGAGACCAAGCTGGAGTCACTCAGCTCACCCTGGATTTGAACTCGTGACTCCAGGGGTGGTAGTCAGCGTTAATACTCGCTGAGCTACCCAGGCACCGAACAGCTCGTCTTTGAACGCACAGACTGCGCATGCGCATATAATTATCTGCACGAATTAGTGGATCCACAAGTTGGCAATACTCACATTTGAGCCACTGCTGTCACGAATAAATTCTAGAAGTAGACTTATTGTGTTAAATAACAGAAGATGAATGTAAATACTACAACTGTAGATATGCACGTCAAGATCGTGCATGTGAGGAGGTCAGGAGATGCATTTGTATGGGCTAAAGCACATAACTGGTAATCAGAAGGTTGCTGGTTCGATCCCCACAGCCATCACCATTGTGTCCTTGAGCAAGGCACTTAACTCCAGGTTGTTCCACGGGGATTGTCCCTGTAATAAGTGAACTATAAGTCGGTTTGGATAAAAGCGTCTGCCAAATGCATAAAAGTGAATGTATAACTCGTGTCTGAAATAATATTGAGACACCTTTATGGGTCTAAACTCCTGAAGAGAAAATGTCTGGCATCTCAGAGCAGTAGTAGAGCACATGCGCCAAATACTTTGACAGGCTCGCGTTCGACTGTACGCAGACGCCGAGTTTTTGCGCCAAAATTGAAGTATACTTTGAGCTTTACACTGACACTTAGGGGCGTGAATGCAGCATAATTTAGCTGCATTAATCTTCAGTTACCAATGGCTTTGTATAAATTCCCTATATCACAGCCATAATTAATTTAATCCATGAATGACAGTGTCTAATAACAGGGTGATTACTGAGATTCAGCGAGTAGTATTCTGCTGGTCATTTGATCCCTCCATGTGCAGACCCTCTCCATCTAGAATAAAACTGCTTTTATAAGGTTACTGATATGACTGGAGTCTTTATATAAAGTGAGTGGCCATGATTTTATACAAGTGACAATTTATTTCTTTAGGGCTAAAACATTTTTAATGAGGAAAAAAATACTGAGTGCACCTTTAACTTTTATCTCAGCCAAACCTGTGTAATACAAAATGAAAATATTCTTACTGTCAATGTCAACCTGGCAGTCCCCGGGATTTTCAATATGGTTTTCCTCAGTCATGATAATATTCTCAATGTCCTTCATAGACAGATGGTCACAGAAAGTGTCATACAACAATCTCTTTAGCTCTTCCACAGTCAGTTTCTGCATATCACACTAAACAAAACAAAAAATCTTTGTTATGTCATGTTATAAGCACACTTGTGGCCTCAACATGGCCACACTTTCTTTAAATCATTAAAGTCAACATGAATTTGCATTTACAACTAATTTTATATTGGTAATGTGATATATTTCTAAATAAAACATGATATTCAATGAGAAATCATGTAGAGAGGGTCTTGATTTTAGGTTTGATCATGCAAAGTGATCTCTGTATGACAGGTAGTTCGATGGATGGGATTCAAAAAATAAGAGACTTTGGTGCTGTCAGCTGTAAAGAAAAGTTATTACCTTTCGATGAAATATTACATGAAAGAAAATGTTTTGACTATTTGGAATAACATGCACAGATGAATTGTACACAAATGGACCAAGAAAAAAAAAAGGGGTCCGTTTTGATTTCATGTTTACTTTAAATATACAAATGAATGCATTCAAATTCATAACTCTGAACTCATAGTAGCAAAGTGATATGTTTAAGAAAGAGGTCCCTGTAGCTATTTGGGGTCAAGTGCACAGCTCAAAACTGCACCAGCAGTGAGCTGTCATTAGAGAAGCAGAAGCTTTGGGAGAATCACCATATGGCCCTTACTAATTAGATTCAGCTCTACTCACTCAGAGTCAAGAAGAGGAAGCGACTCAGTCATGCAATTTTGAATGGCTCTTGCTTAAAGTTATCATCTGACATACCAATAAATCTATGTTGAAAATCATTCTTATATGTAGATTTTTAGAAGAGATAGGAGACATGTAAGCACATTTAATCTGTTTTGCTAACTATTGCCATTTTTCTAACTTCAGCCATATGTCTCCAAAACATAGCCCTCCAAAAACATGTCAGCCAACCCAATGTCAGCAATCCCAAATGCTCAAAACAATGAAGTCTGTAATACTTGGAGAAAACTATCGGTTATTCTGCATTCCATTCAACTTGGAAGTGAGATTTTCCAACTTCCTTTCAGCTAGGAAAAGCTCAATGGAACGCAGACTTCCAATTTGGAAACTGGTTTGGAAATCTATAACTCTATAATTTCGCCGAGATGCAGTGATGCAGTTAATGATAAACCTTCACTTTTATTAAATAATATCCATAAATGAGCCAAAAATCCTACTTTACATGAAAATAAAACTTGTTCAGCGAACGTTGCATAGACAGGTGTGTAATATACAGTAAACTATACCCTCTTTTGACAATCAAATACCTGCTAAGTTAACAGAAGCATTGCTGTTTTGTTTGCTTATACATCATTTTTTTAGAGCATCAGGGAATAGAATGCCGTCATAGTCGCAGATATTCCAACTTTAAATAAAATGCAGCATAGCATTCTCAATCATCTCAATAGCAGTTGCTCAGCTGGCCAAAGACCCCTTAGAAGTGCACAATCTTTACTCATGGGCACTTGAGCAAACACTAATGTTTTTTTAATATACTAATTCCACTAGAATCAAATTAAAATGACATCATGACTATAGATGTCCCAATATCGATACTGGTACTCATGCTTGTAAAAATGCTCTGATACCAAAAACCAATACCATCTTACGTGCAAGTGTCATTACGTAAACATTCAAAGCACAATTTAAAATCATGTTATGTCATAGTGTGGTTATTAATCCATAAAGGCTATGATTAAAATAGATAAATATAGAGTTTGCATGTACTACACACTTCAAATGTGAGTCATATTATGTCACAGTGTGGTTATTAATCCATAAAGGCTATGATTAAAATAGATAAATATAGAGTTTGCATGTACTACACACTTTAAATGTGATTCTGAATGTGGGGCGCCAGTGCTGTGCTGACACTGACAACTACTGTATAATTATGTAATATTCACTGTAATACTATGACTACTGCTACTTATAATAATACTAATTAGAATAATAATAATAGTAAGTCAATAGTATTTTTATCATATTTAAGTATATTTAATTTTTCAAAAGGCCCAGTGGGCTAAAGCACATAACTGGTAATCAGAAGGTTGCTGGTTCAGTCCTCACAGCCACCACCATTGTGTCCTTGATCAAGGCATTTGTTGCTCTGGGGTGATTGTCCCTGTAGTAAGCCTTTAAAACAGCACCAATACTCCTAGGTACAATTGCACACAGTTTTTCTAGGCAGTTGTTGACAGATAGGTTGTTCCAAGCATATTGGAGAAATTTCCACACTTCTATGTATTTAGGTTTCTTCTTTCAGTTTCTTCTTTCTCTTCGTGTATTCCTAGACTGCCTCAATTATGTTGAGATCTGGGCTCTGTGAGGGTCATAACATCTGTTGCAGGACTACTTGATCTACTTCTATTCTATTCTTTTTGCAAAAGGAATGTTTAGAAATCAAACATTGATATTTTTTGTTGACACACTAAAGTAGAAGATAAAAAATAATCATTTTAAGACCATCTTAATCATTTTTTTTTTTTTTTTGAAACATCTGATGTGAAATTTACAAAGCAAACAAAGGTTTACAACACAATGAAATTAAGCCACAACACAAACAAATTAAGCCACAACACAACAAAATTAAGCTCTAAAAATTATATATATATATACATACTGTGCGGAAGTCTTAGGAACATAAGATGTTTCACAAAAGCATTTGTCTTAAGATGGTTATTTATATCTTCAGCTTTCATGTGTCAATGGGAAATATAAATGTTAGAGTCCCAAACATTAGAATAGAAGAACAGGGACTCCTGTAACAGATGACATGGCCCCGAATGGTCACATCGAATATTGATTTAGCTTTTTATGTTTAATGGACTTTGTATGACATTAAGTGTACCTTTCTGCAGCCTTTGACACAGTCAACCATCAGATCCTACTCTCCACCCTCTCCTCACTGGGCATCACAGGAACTGTGCTTGACAGGTTTAATTTCTATCTCTCAGGTAGGTCCTTCAAGGTAGCCTGGAGAGGTGAGGTATCCAAGCCACATCAGTTACTTACTGGGGTACCTCAGGGATCAGTGCCTGGGCCACTTCTCTTCTCTATATACACAACATCACTGGGAACCATCATTAAGTGAAATGGTTTCTCTTACCACTGCTACGCTGATGACATGCAACTCTACTTGTCTTTCCAGCACAACGACACCACAGTGACTGCTCAAATCAATGCCTGCCTGGCAGACATCTCGGCCTGGATGAAGGAACACCACCTGCAACTCAACCCAGCCAAGACTGAACTCCTTGTCTTTCCAGCACAACGACACCACAGTGACTGCTCGAATCACTGCCTGCCTGGCAGACATCTTGGCCTGGATGAAGGAACACCACCTGCAACTCAACCCAGCCAAGACCGAACTCCTTGTCTTTCCAGCCAACCCTGTTGTTGAACACAACATCACCGTGCAGAGGTAACCATCAATAACAAGCTAAATTTCAAAGATCACTAGATCATGTAGATTTACACTCTACAATATCATGAAGATAACACCCTTCCTCTCTGAACATGCTACAAAACTGCTTGTTCAGTCACTTGTCATAACTAGACTGGACTACTGTAACTCTCTCATTGCTGGCCTCCCTGCATGTGCAATTAAACCCCTGCAAATGATCCAGAATACAGCAGCACGTCTGGTCTTTAATGAACCAAAGAGAGCATGTTACACCTCTTCTTGTCTCTCTCCACTGGCTGCCGGTTGATGCACGTATCAAATTCAAGGCTCTGATGATGGCATACAGAACAGTCACTGGGTCTGCTCCAGCATACCTAAAATAATATCTGCAGAGCTACATGCTCACCAGAAGCCTGCAGTCGGCTAAGGAATATCGCCTTGTTTTACCAACACAAAGAGGCACCAAAACACTTTCCTGGACTTTCAGTTTCATCATACGACGTTGGTGGAATGACCTTCCCAACTCCATCCGTGAAGCTGACTCACACTCTGTCTTCCAAAAAACAATCTTGTTGTACTTTAATCTGTTTTGAATATTATTCTGATGCTAGTGAATCTTTGTAGTGTGGCACTTTTTATACAACTGTCTCCTTATGATGATTCGCTTATGTTTTCCTCTTTTGTGAGTCACTTTGGATAAAATCGTCTGCCAAATGAATAAATGTAAATGTAAATGATAAATTAAAACTATTTATGCCATTATTTTTAAGACTTCCTCACTATGCAACATTTTTCACAAGTACCTAAAACTTTTACACAGTACTGATATATATACAGTATATACAGTATATAACTATTTATGAGCCTACCTAATTAATGCCATCTTGTGTGATTTTTTTTTTTTTATGGTGCATTGATAGGGCATTAATAGAGCATTGCCAGTATCTAATCCTGATTTAGCCTCTGTGTGTGCCAGGGACAGACAGAATCAGCAGACTTTGTGCCTCTTGTCACTTGGAATAACATGAGAAGTGGCAAATAATCACCTTCCAGAACACAGAGTCAAAATCAGTTCCGTTGAACTTGTCAGGCATTCCGGCAGCTGTGAGTTTGGGCCCCAGTAGGGTAACAAATTCCTCGAAATCCACCTGGCCATCTCCTGCATCAAGAGACTTTGAAGTATTAGATGCACTCTAGCACGATTAGAAGATCTAATTGATGTAATTGGTTCTGTAATATGAAACAAGTATCCCTGCATGTCTAGATTAATCAGATAAATTGTAAGGTCTGTTCAGACCAAATGCCTTCTTGCATTAAAAAAAAGCTAGATGCAGTGCAATGATTGGAACAGAATGCAGGTCTGTCAAGACACGTTTTTAAAAGTTGAAGTTCTTTTATCTTGACACTGCATCTAAAAAACCTGGTGCTCCTGAGTGAGACACAGCTCAATGGTCAAAGACATCTGTCTAGTGCATGTTTACATAGAAAAACAACTAAAAAACATTCAATGTGAATGGGCCCTTAGCCAAGTTCAAGTCAAGTATGTGCATCTGCTCACCATCCATGTCAAGTCTTTCAATGATGACTTCTAGCTCGACCTCATTGGGCATGTACCCTAATGAGCGCATGGCCATACCAAGCTCTTGCTTTGAGATGAATCCGTTCCCGTCTCGATCAAATACCTTGAACGCCTCCCGGATTTCTGAGGAAGAGAATCACACATAGACATCCAAATAGTGTTAACCACACTCTCAAGTCATAAATCAGTAAGACAGTGCAAAATGCTTAATACTCCCAATACTGAAACGAAATAATTACTCCTTAATATTGTTAAAAGAGACAGATATTAAAATAATCATACCCAAGTGTCTCTGAAAGAAAAGAGATTATTGTCTTGATTTTTACCCACAATAATTCACTTTCTGCTCCTTAAATGCTTTCAGTGGAATGCAGCCCTATTTGACAAAACTTGATTGATTTTAAAACAAAGAAACAGGCCTATTTCCATACCATCAGTACGGGATTGTTATAAGACCTAAAATGCTGCAATGCATATGGTTGGTTGAGCCATCTCGTTTCACAATATATGCACTATACATCATCATTAAGTCATTTGCAATTTTCCACTTGTCATGCCATAATGTCATATTCCTAATTATGAAATATGATCCACTGTGGCAACTAGATATTACTATTAATCCATATAAAATTTTCAATGCGGATTGTGAACAAGAGTATTCGCTACTATGCCTAGCTAACAGTGCTGTAGGTTTGATAAATGGCTATTTGGACACATAGCCCAAACAAAAACAGCAAATTAAATCCATTGCTCCCCTGAGTAAAGGAAATTAGAGAGGAAATATGAGCAAAATACAAGATATGATGGAACTGCTGTCCAAATAAACTACTGCAACAGACGGTGAAAGCAACTTTTTACTCTACATTATAAAGGAAGTTAGATTTCAAATGGAAATGTAGTGTGGCGTCTAATTTGCTAATTTCAAACGAAAACAATTCAGCAGCAAGCAGCATATTTTGAGACCTGACCAAAAAAGAAAGACATTTTAAAGAAAACAAGGTGGTGCAAGAATTCCCCATCTACCAAAGAACAGTAAATTAAAGGGATAATTCACCCAAAAATTAACATTCTCTCATCATTTACTCACCCTCACGCCATCCCAAATGTGTATGACATTCTTTCTTCTGTAGAACTCAAAGAAATATTTTTTGTATGAATATCTCAGCTCTATAGGTCCATACAATGCAAGTGAATGGTGGCCAGAACTTTGTAGCTCAAAAAATCACTTAAAGGAAAGATAAAAGCAATCAATATGACTCCTTTGTTTAAATCAGTATCTTCAAAAGCTATATGATAGTTGTTGGTGAGAGAACACTATTTTAGTCCTATTTTATTCTACAGTAAATCCCCACTTTCACTTGCAGATGTGAAAGTGAAACTAAACAGGCACCACATGTGATTTTCAGATGTAAAAGTGATAGTGAAAGAAGAGATTTACAGCAAAAAAGAAAATGGACTCCCACCCGCACCAATCTTATCACTTCTGAAGATATAGATGTTACCACTGGAGTCATATGGATTACTTTTATGCTGCTTTTATGTGCTTTTTGGAGCTACAAATATCTGGCCACCATTCACTAGGATTGTATGGACCTACAGAGCTGAAATATTCATCTAAAAAACTTTGTTTGTGTTCAGCAGATGAAAAAAGTCATACACATCTGGGATGGCATGAGGGTGAGTAAATGATGTAAGAATTTTTGGGTGAAATATCCCTTTAAACATGATTTGCAACAGTGTCTGCAGGTCTTGGACATTTCAGGTATAATTGGACGGTATACATGTGAAGTATGGTGAACTCTGAAGACAAATGCTACTGTAAGTAATGTTGCCAAAGTCAACATGTTGCTTTAATTGGTTAGATTTTTAAATGTGTCTAATTCTGTTTCATTTATTTTGAGAAAGGCCTATAGCTTGTAACAGAAGTCATTTGCAGTCTATGTATGACAGATTTTAATTAACAGTAGCAATATTTCCATCTAAATTGTGAGTTTAATTTATGTGAAAAAATCTGAATAACACAAAAACTATTTGTAAATAAAGCAGCGTTTCCATCCCATATGTTGATGAGAGAAAAAGTGAATGTCACACAGTTCTGTGAGGTAATAGCCAATCATTTTGATTAAATGTTTTGGCTTCTGCGTTTCAGAATAACCAGAGCAACATTTGAAATGCTATACGATGATATTGATTATATTCTTAGAGCAATTTGTGTATTCAAATGGCTTGTTGAGGCAAATGCCCTTTTTGTATTTTTTGATGAGCATCGGTAAACAGGTTTCCATGTACTGTAGTTTATGCACATGTTTTATGCGCCTCAAGTGACCATATAATTTTTTTTGTTTTGCGTATGTAGGCTATTTTATATGCATGTGATATCCCCAAATATGCATAAAATATGTAGATGAAAACAGCTACTAAAGCTCAAAATAGTACAAAATATAAACAGACTAAAATATAACTCCTTTTTCACTATAAATCTTGAAAATAATGTATTAGTGGAGATTTATAGTAAAAAATAATAATAATAATAATAATAATAATTATTATATTGATCTGTTTCGCATCCAAAGCAATAATACTGCTATAGAAGACAACCATTTAACCACTGGAGTGGTATGGATTACTTTTATACTGGCTTTATGTGCTTTTTGGGGGGTCACATTTTTGGCCACTATTCACTTGCATTGTATGGCTCTACACAGCTGAAATATTCTTCTGTTTAAGAAAGAACATCATACATATGGGATGGGATAAGGGCGAGTAAATGATCAGAGAATTGTAATTTTTGGGTGAACTATTCCTTTAATAATGGCTTACTTATACTGTAGTTGTCACTGCAATTTACACTGGGACAGGAGAAAGTATTTTAACATAAAGAATTACACATATCACCTTTTAAATTGATGAATACATTGTAAATTATAATAAACAGGAAATACAAGCTTAATTAATGTTTGCGCATGACATGATACAATTAGACACAGACAATGAAGCTTAAAGGCTTCAATCTAACAAATATGACTAATAACAATGTATAATGATTACCGCTAGACTAGAAATAGACATCAGGTTTCATGTCCAAATATATCCTGTTAGATTGACAGTGAGGTAATTACTAAGCAAAGGTGATCATTTAAGAATTTTAAATGAACGACATTATACAGTGACACAACCCACATATAAATAAACTATTTATTTCTAACCTCAATGTGTTTGCAAATATGTATCAAACCCATGTTACACAGAAAGATGACCTTCAAATGACTAACCAAAATTTTAAATGTAGCAAAATTTATATCGAGTGTAATGATAAAATATGTTCTCCTCTCACAGCTTAATATCCGGTGTCAACTTTAAGTAAGCCATTTGTAGGTTGATTTCCTCAATATGTAAATGCTGGCTCTTGTTGATATCAGAACATAGATCTGATTGTTTAAGCATCCTTAAAAGACGCAACACTGACTCAACCAAATTTGTGAGTTTGGAGTGTGACTATCTCCTTGTCTGACTAATGGTAAATAGAAAAAACAAAAAACAAATCAATAATTCTTTTAAACAATCATTATTGTTGCAGTCCTATTTGGTGACGCTAGTGGCACAGAAATCACACCCTTCAGAATTTCCTTCTTCAGCAGAACCGAAGAGAAGGTTTTTATAAGCACATTTCAGCTAATCCACAAACCTATCGATTTGCTTCAGAAGACATTAAATGACCAACTGGAGTCTTGTGGATTACTTTTATGCTGCCTAAATATGCCTTCTGGACCATCAAATAGCCAGAGGTCTAATGGCACCCATTCACTTGCATTGTGGACAAAAGGAGCTGAAATGTGCATATAAAATCTTCACTTTAGTTCAGTTGAAGAAGGGAAGTCATACACATCTGGGATGGCTTAACGGTAAGTAAATCATGAGAGGATTTTCATTTTAGGTTGAACTAACCCTTTAAGCATAATGCAGAAAGTGCCATAATATTATTATGAAATGAATGCACAATGGAATAAGTAAGGCATGAATAATATTGCATAAATATTGCATATTTGATTTGGTGGCCTTAACTACTACATACTTAACCATTTGATACAATGTACTTATTATGTATACATGTTGTTGCATTGTAATTACATTTAAAGTAGTTGCATTTAATTACATTTGTAGTTATACAGTTAACTTTACCCATAACCCAACCAATACCACAAAACCTAACTCTAACCCCTTATCCTAACCCTACAACGGAACAGCCTCAGCCTCAGTAGCAGCAAATGTTGGAATTTTGCAGAACAACATGTAGTTACACAGTAAAGACATAGTCTTGTATGTATTAAATATTAGTACATAGTAGTTAAGGCCACCTAATATAAAGTGTGACCAAAACATTTTCAGCTCAGTTCAGAATAATTTATAAGAAAATGTTGTATAAACTATATGAAGGTGGGGAAATTTGGGAAACACTCCTAAACTAGCAAGGCTCTACACAGTGGACTCAACAATGTTCATTGTGCAGCAATGCTTTTGGGAAACCCACCTCTGCTTGTTGCTAGGCAACTGCACAACTGTTCTAACCTACTTAGACCACATCCTTTCCTGATTGAAAGCATTTGGTTTTAAAAGTGTATCAAAAAGTTGTCCCGGTTTATAAAAGTAGCACTTTCTGTAAAAATAATCATCTCTTTTGAAGTCAAGAGTACCAACTGCTATCATGCATGAATGTACAAAATTATCCCCTTTAGAATACATCTCCAGCAGTGTGGCTTTCAAGATATTGCTTTTCAGAATATCTGTATTTATTTCACAAGTGACTCTGTTTTCAAATGAATAGGTTTCAAAATATTAATCATTCAACTCTGCCAACCAGGTAATTCTGAGAAGTTAATGTTTTATTTACCATTTTGTTCAAATCTACCAAGAACCAGCCTGCCTTGACCCACACCTGCTGTTTAATTTGCATAATTATAACTTTCAGCACACTACTCATGAAATGTTCATAAAAATACAGTTATACTTTCATACTTTTGTCTTTCAAATGACATGAAAGTGGTTTAGAGGTTTTCTGTGGAGAATTGTTTTATTTTTGTTTTATTCTAATACATTTCTCATAGCTTTGCAAATGTAGTTGCATGAGGCAACAAAAAAAATTGAGTTCAAGTTGTAGCTTGGCTCAACAAATTTAATTTTGGGAGATCAGTCCATGAACGGCATGCGATGTGAACGGCAAGCTCTGCGTACTTTGCTACTTTGAACACTTTTAATTATATAAACCAGTGAGATTCGACACACTCTGTTCCATAACTGTTCTAGGAGGACAATGTGTCAAAGAATTCAAAATGCTTGGGCTCTGGAGACATTAAAAGACACTTACGTGCTCAAGCTGATACTCCAGAGCAGGCCGTGAGCCAGGGAGTCAATTTGGACAGATAGATAAAGGAAATGTGGCGAGAGATGCTAGGCATTTCAGTAATGCTGAAGGTCGTTGCTGACTTGGAAAATCTTGCTGCGCTACGTAGACCGATCACTGCTCTGGTAGAGGTGATTACTGCTTTTGGAAAAGGTCATGAGGCATCAGTGTATTACTCCTAGCTAATTCAGAGTCTGGGAGATGGAACTTCAACTTCTCTCAAGAGATTATGGGAGAAAGATTTAAACTTGTATTGGAGGAGGGAGTGTGGACTAGGATTCTAAAAAACATCAAGTCTACAACTAGAAATGCAAGTTTAAAATTTTAAATTTTACATCGATTCTATTGGAACCCCCCTAGATTGTATAGGCTTGGTCCTAAAGACACACCCACCCACTGGCGATGCCATTCAGAAGATGGGGACACAATCTATGTTTTTTGGTGTTGTGTTAAGATCCAAGAATTTTGGTTGGGGGTTCAGAGTTTTCTGCGTGACATATTGGACACTCAATTTAAATTTTGCCCCAGACTCTGTATTTTAGGTGATGGAGCGGTCATTAATATAGGGGCTAGATATTGAATAATTTTGAGTCCTAATTTTGAGACACATCATTCTTGGGGGATGGAAGTTGGCTGGAACACCCTCATTTCAGGAGTGGTGCACAGAAATGGGTGAGGTAATGGCATTCATGGAGGTGACATATAGAATGTTGGGAAAATTGGATTTGTTTAATAGGAAGTGGGGTAGATATTGCTTTTATGGAGGGTTCTCGGGGAGGGGCAGTGGAGATGGAATTTTTTTACATGTGTGTGCGCATTCTTATTTTTTATTTTGAAAGTATACTTTTTTATGTTCTAAATAATTATGAATTATGAAAACTGGGGTGCATGTTTGTGTTGGGTAGGGGGTGTTCGGAGGGAGGGGTTAAATTTATAAAATTTAAGTTCCATATTATCTGTTATGTTTATTTAGTTTGTGAATGGAATCAATAAAAAATTGTTAATAAATAAACAAATCTGATTAAGGAATTGCCACAGGTTTCCACAGTATGGAAAACACTTCTATTTAGTGAAGAGTCTATGCCAAAGCAAAAATACTATTCCAGGCTGCTGGCAATGTTGAGGTTAATTTTCAACCACTTTAGTTCTTGACCAATTAAATTGTGAACGACTATACATATTTATTTTATCAATGCATTCTTCTTTTTATTCCTTTCTTTCTTTTTTCATCCAAGTTTGGATGAGTCCTGGAGTAAACTTTATAATTCTAGTTCCAGATAAACTTCTATTTCTTTATTTCCTGGTTATCCTTTATCCTTTCTTTATTTTCCTCATTATTATTAGTATTCAACATTTACATGTACATCTTTGTACATTTGGATAGATGCTGAAACATACAATAAGGACGTATTGACAGCATCTAATACTTAGATGTTTTCACAAATGTACAGCTTTAGGAATGTACAAATATTCACAAATGCTTTATATTATAAATATACACGCATTGCACACTTTATTAGGAACACCTACTTATTCATGTGATTATCTAATCAGCCAATCAAGTGGCAACAAGCCAATGCATAAAAGCATGCGGATAAGGGTCAGGAGCTTCAGTTAATGTTCACATCAACCATCAGAATGGGGAAATAAATTGATCTCAGTGATTTTGACTGTGGCAATATTGTTGATACAAGATGGGCTGGTTTGAGTATTTCTCTATTTCTGGGAATTTTAGACACAACAGTCTCTAGAGTTTACTTAGAATGGTGCCAAAAACAAAAAACATCCAGTGAGCAGCAGTTCTGTGGATGGAAACACCTTGTTGATAAAAGGGGTCAGTGGAGAATGGCCTGACTGGTTAGAACTGACAAAATCTATGGTAACTCAGATAACCACTCTGTACAATTGTATTGAGCAAAATAGCATCTCAGAATGCACAACACATCGAAACTTGAGGTGGATGGGCAACAGCAGCAGAAGACAACGTCTGGCATTTTATTAGTACCATAGTGTTCCTAATAAAGTGCTCAGTGAGTGTATTTGTATAATTACATTTTTAGTATTTTACAGATATTTTAAATCCCCCAACCCTAAACCTACCCATTTCTCAACAATATAAAAAATACAACAGGCAGATAAATGTAATTACAATAATTTATTGGAAAAAAAAACAGTACAACGACACGCTGCATTCAAAGTGCTCTTTGAGCCGCAGCGTATTCAGAAAACTCCCAGTCTCTTCAATGCGTAATTGTTATAATCTCATTAAACATTTAATTAAACTCATTGATATACAATAACATCACAGATTCATTTAATACATTCAATACAAGGATTCATTAATATTTGTACATTTCTAACTGTTCTTAAACTGTACGTAAAATTATTAACATTTTAGTTGCTGTCAATACGTAAATATTTTACGTTTCAGTATTCATGCAAACATAAGTAAATGTGCGTGTGCCAGAACCACACTTTATGTAGGAATACCTGTGAATACTCAGGAGATCACATTATTATTGTGATCATAACCACAAAATAAACTCAATTTAAACTTAATTTTAGTTTAAATGATCAGAACCCCAATGCAAAGTCGTACATTATACAGCTTTTTACACAGCTGCTTACCAAACAAATAAATATATGTAACTAAAATACTGATTTGAGTTTAAAGTTTTTTATTATGTGAGAGGAAAGAGACAATATAGTAAAGAATTCCAGAGGAAATTGGTTGCCTTGGACAATGTACAATCCTACAGTTTATTGGTTACTATTAAATATATTTGACACAGAATATTGTGATACTCCAGACACAGCGCTGTGTAATAAACATATTTTTATATGGTGTTGTTTTTTTGTTTTATTTTTGTCTCTGTTGGGGATTTTTTATTTTATTTATTTTTATCTAAAAAAAACACACATTTATTAAGGACATAAAGGGCCTCCAAAAAAGGATTTTCCACGCTCTGGTTTGAAAGTGTTACTCCTTTTATGTTGTTTGCTTGGGAAAATGCGCACTGACTTAAGGGTAAAATATTAAATAAATAAAGTAGGCAAACATTTATTTTTTTTATGTTTTTCGCTGAGAGGAACAGATGGGTATATCCGTCTTGGACAAAGAGTAACTTGGAGAGATAAATTAACATTTTATTCAAAGAGAGCTTATTAATCATTATCCAGTATTAACGGTATCTTTGTGAGCCTCATAGAGAGATTAAACTCGCATGGTCATGACAGCCAGTATAAATCGGTGCTCAGAGAGAGAGAGAGAGAGAGAGAGAGAGAGAGAGAGAGAGAGAGAGAGAGAGAGAGATTTAGAGAGATATATATACATACCTTTTCTGTCCTACAGTGAGATAACAGATGAATCACATTTAAACTTCCTCTCACATGGCTATCACATGGTATTCATATCTGATGATCATATGCTGAAGCGTAATTATTATTATAACAAAAGAAACCTTTCCATTGTAATGATAGTGTTTAATTTTGGAGTATAATTTCAGAGAACATATATTCTTGACTATTACTTCTGCAGTGATATACATATACTTTCAGCTATTTTTCTAAAAAATAAATGGTTTTACCATTTACCACCAATACTGTTTCACTCCAAAATTATTTAGTGTTAAAGAACAATTCCAAGCCTTTAGGATATTCTTTATTCAGAAAATCACTATTTGTGCTCCATGATAGAAAAAATGGGGTTTGAACAACATGAGGGTGAGTAAATAATGACATACATTTCATTTTGTGTACCATTTAATATATTAAATTGACTGCACACCTATGTAGTAATGTTTAGATAAGTTGCATGGTCAAATCATTATGACATCACACAACCAACATATGGCAAGTTTTTGGATCAAATTCTGCAATTCTCTTCAACTGTTCCTTTGTAGTCCTGAGATTTTTTTACTGATATTGAACCTTTGTGTTTAATCCCTGTGCTCCTTTCCTTTTAAAGTCCTGAGAGCTTGAAACGACTTTCAGGATTTATATCATCTGAAGGCAGGGGGCTTTGAATACACACTGAATCCCTGTTTTATGTTTGAATGTGCAGTTGCACTTCAAAGCTGTAATGTGCCACACAGTTCACATAGAGATGCTTTTGAGAGAGAAAGACATCAAAGTGTACATGTGGGGTTAAAGAACTCTCCACCCTTCAACCCAAACCTCTTTCTTTCAAACACATGTGTAAACAAATTCTGCAGGACAATATTAATTTTAATAGATCATGTATGCAAGCACTTACCTGATTTTCATTTAATGCAATTCATCTATTCAGAATGAGGGACGGACAGACAGACAGACAGACAGACAGACAGACAGACAGATAGATAGATAGATAGATAGATAGATAGATAGATAGATAGATAGATAGATAGATAGATAGATAGATAGATAGATAGATAGATAGATGACAGCTTCAGAAATGTAACCCTTTAACTTATGTACATACATTTTTAGAGACATACAAATCCTCTGAATTCTCTTCAGTTCATAGAATACACCGATTACTATATAATCATACAAATCCTCTGAATTCTCTTCAGTTCATATAATACACTGATTACTACATTAATGATATTGTATTTACAATAAATTAGATTTTCTTTATTGACTTAATATGACTGCCAACATACTGTTCTCCACTTTAGGCTTTTTATTTTTCAGAAAAGACTCAGGATAATTAAATAATAAAAATACTTATATAATTTGGCATATCCCCTTCCTACGGTTCAGCGCTCTGATACTTGCTTGAACCGTCAGATCCTGCCGGAAGCGATTAAGTATGTGACCTAAACATGTGGTGATGGGGTGGAGGGGGGTGAAAACAACGAAAGTAAGCCAACAATGAGAAACACCTTAGTGAGGTTATAAATCAGAGGCTGAATTGTGATTTGATGAGATGTCTGATAGAATAAATCCTGAGATCTTCCTGTTAGAATTACACTTAAACCACTTACATTTCCAAAATCCCTAAACAAAGACCACAATTATTCAACCTGGTCTTAAAGAACCATGTTGCTATAACAACATTTTTGCATGCATTTTTATGAGTTTTGCGTGCCTCATTCTCCGTAACGCTGCAGTTTTCTGGTGAAAAAACACGAGAATTTTATTCACTTAAACAGCATAACACTTCATAAACCCTTTTTCTTCACTCTGTTCCCCACATAATAATATCTTATGGCATCAAAAAAATTTTACTATAACGCATAATTAGAAAGACGATACATTTTAATGCTTGCATTACATAACAAAATAGATTTACAAGCTTATTTCAGTGTGAATAATTTGCACGTGACTTTGAATGCAGAAGACTGGGGTATGAGTCCAGCAAAGCACACAAGTCGACACATTAGCCAAAGTGTCATAGAAGCGTCATGTAGTTATGTGGTCGCATCAGCTATTGTGTTTTTCATCTCATGTTACTCAATGTTACCTATCTAGTTACCTATCTAGCATTACTCCATTGATATTAAAGTAGAATTTATGATAGAATTTAGAAGCTTTTAGCCTTAAATGTGATACCATTTCTGTATTTCAGCTGTGGTCTTATAAAGTAATAAGGCCAAAGGTTATCGGCTAACAGCAAATACACACATAGTTTGTTTCATACATAAAATGAACTACATTAACTTCATAAGAGAAGCACATGAATGTTTTCATTTCCAGCAATACTTTAAATGACTCCACTCCCACACTTGGCAATTCCCATCAGCTACATCCCATAATCTCTCATTTCCCCAGCATGGATCTGTCAGCTGCACCCATCCCCTTCCACAACAGGCTTCCCTCAAACGAGCTATTTATGTAAAACTCTTTAAAATCAATTTCTATAGAGACAATGTTCAAAGTTGTGGGTTGACAAAGAAAATGTGTTTTGATATGTGTGTCTAAGTCTCTGTGTGTTTTTCCTCTGGACTATTTTTAAACATCTGTGGCAGGCCTAATCCATTTTGTGTGGTGAGAGGGCCCAGCAGGTCTTAATCTTACAGTAACCATATTTTAATAAGATTCTGTAGTATTCACATAAGCATTAAATACAGCAGCAGACAGATGTGCTGTGGGGGGACTCTCATTTTAAATTCTGATGTTACAAACCTCAAAAACATCACATAGCGGTTTTGGGGTTGTGTATAAGTGGCTGAGTTGCCTTCCAGTCACCTGAATAAAGGTGTCTACAGTAGTTAAACAGGAAGTTAGGCAGTAAAATTCTTTCATTATCAATAGATTGTGTTTTAGTCACTGTTGCTTCAAGATTTTATGAATGACATAATCATATCTAATCACAGAAATGTTTCTGCACAAACAGAAAACTTTCTGTTGATAAAGTTAAAATTAAGATTATAGGAATATTCTGGGTCCAATACAAGTGCAATCGACAGCATTTGTAGTATGATGTTGATTACCACAAAATATAATTTAGACTAGTCCCTCGTTTATTTAAATAAAGCAAAATTATGGTTACAGTAAGACACTGGTATACTCTGCTAAATTACAAGAAAGACACGGCCCATGTCACAAAATTGAAAACAAGGAGAAATATAGCTGCAAGCAGTCATGAAGGGGCCAAGCCCCACTAAATAGTCCTATTCAATGTTCATTGCGTCTTTTAAACAGTTGCCAAGTTTAACGCAGCAGGGTTCAAACCAGTACTCTTTTGCATTATTTGGTTAACAAGTATGGCACACAGCCCACTGCGCTACATAGCATCATGCTGAATAGGTTATAGAGAGACATTCCAAGCTGCGAGTCAATTTTCGGAAAACTTAGAATCAGGAAGCAATGATACTTCAAAAGTTTGTTCTAAATTCAATAAGAATTTGGCCACTATGGGCACTGTCTCCAAACTGCTCAGGTACCCTCAGGACATGATGTCAAAGACACGTGCCAATGTTCATTCAAATCGGACAAGGCATTCAAAAGATATTTAGCATTTGAATAAAATTCAATATGGCGGAGAGGCAGTACGGCTGATATGGGGACAATTGGTATCGTTGGAATCCGCAAGACCCACAGTATTCATAGGCACAAACCTCATGATTAGGACATACAGTTCAAAGCTAAACTGTTAACATACTTTTCACATTTGGACAGACACTGAAATGTACAATATCAAAATATTGACAGCTTGTAAGCAGTAAGAGAGTAATCAGACAAAAAAAATATTATGTTCCCCAAATTTGGTATGGGGGCTATTCAGGAACCCCCCCAATAAGTGTGCCACATTTCCTCATTTTCCTAAAAAGGTAAGAGGTTTAGCATCTTAAGGGTTGTTTATGCAACCAGATACAAACACAGAGAAAGGTAACAGAAAGCACAACAGCATCTCAGAATGCACAACACGTCGAACCTTGAGGGTCTTTCTGTGAATTGTGAATTACAGGAATGTTTTTGAGGTTTAATACAAGGTAAGCTCTATTGACAGCTTTTGTGGCATGCTGTTGATTTAGACGGATCCCACTATGAATTCAGCAGCAGTAGGTCAAAAAATAGCTTCATTATATATATATATATATATATATATATATATATATAATTTTTTTAAATATAATTTTAGTTTTGTAATGAAATCAATTAATATTTTGGCACAATTATATTTTTGTCTGCAAAACTAATTTGAAAAATTTAAGAATACGCATTCAGATGAAAAGGTTTTTAAGAACATGAACATTTCAGTCAAGTGATCCCAAAATTTTGAACAGCAGTGTATGACTGCATTTGATAAAGTACATCTCAGCTGTTAATAAAATACATTCTTTAGGCATTCAGGTGAGCAGTCCCACTTGGGAATTTCCTGTGACCAGAATATTTGACGTAGTAACAATTCTGCGAAAATAATCGACTCTGATTTTGTTAAACAAGTTCAATTTAACAAGAAACAACTTTCTTTCTTTTCTACTTATAGCACTTATGCTTGAATCCTGAGGATTTTAGAAATACTACTCAATTGACATACTGCTTTTGGCATACTTTATAGTAGGGAAGTATGCATTTTCTGACATGGAGAGTGTGACTTTCAAGACAACTAATTCAGTGATATCTGTTATGTAGTAGGGACATTTTGCTACAGATTGCAACACATTTCTAACAGCAGCTTTAACCCACTCAGAATGCCGTGGAATGAAATATTACGTTTATACAATGAATGTCTACACTGATACGTTTTAAGTTGCATGTGGCACGGTGGAGGGCGGGACCGGCGCGTGATTGCGCACGCCCGGTCCCGTATCGGGCAGATTGAGCCGGCAAGAGGGTTAAAAGGCCACTCGCAGACGGCGATCGGGAGAGAGAGCTTAATCAGCAGACGTCTGCTGTCCTAAATGTTTGTTTTAAGTTCTTAATTAAATTATTATTTATGTTGACAAGCCGGTTTCTCGCCTCTTCCTTGCCCGCGAATTTGATTGTTTTACATTGGTGCCAAAACCCGGGAAGGAAGAGGGATACGCCGTAGCGGAGTTCTCGCCACTTCTCAATGGAGCAGCCGCGGCCATCTGCCGGGAGACAGAGGAGCCCAGCCACCTGGACGCGGAGGAACGGCCGCCGACCGCGTGCGGGGAGGGGCTCGCCGCCGACCGCCTGGAGCGGGAGAACCGCTGCCAGGGGCGGGGGGAGGCCCC
This sequence comes from Moxostoma hubbsi, assembly GCA_032164185.1. Taxonomy (NCBI): domain Eukaryota; kingdom Metazoa; phylum Chordata; class Actinopteri; order Cypriniformes; family Catostomidae; genus Moxostoma; species Moxostoma hubbsi. The sequence continues at coordinate 16,816,186 of JAVLUX010000215.1, read as the reverse complement.
TTCGATACCCCGGGAACGCGGCGGGGCGTTCCGTCCGCCAGGGGCTGAGGACTGCCTCCGATCTGCCCGGAGAGGCGTGGCTGCTGTCCTGAAGAGTGTGCAGAAGTGGCTGAGGAACGAGCTACGGCATATCAGAGAACCGGCGAGTACGTTTTTTTTTTCTTTCGTTTCTTTAATCTCTCTCTCCTCTCTCTCTCGATACCGCTCTGCGGTGGCCATTTCCCTCTTTTTTTTTAAATTATGGTGTTTATGGGAGGGGAGGTACTGCCCAGTGCAGGAACCCTCCCCCCCCCTTATTTTTAATGGTTGTTTCCCTCCCCTTGCCCCTCCCTCGTCCAGGTTGATGGGGATGACCCGCTGGCAGACCGCGCTGGAGGCGCCCCCCCCCAGGGGATGTACGTCAGGCCGGGGGTCCCCAGCCTGAGAGAACGGGGGAGGAGTGTGGCACGGTGGAGGGCGGGACCGGCGCGTGATTGCGCACGCCCGGTCCCGTATCGGGCTGATTGAGCCGGCAAGAGGGTTAAAAGGCCACTCGCAGACGGCGATCGGGAGAGAGAGCTTAATCAGCAGACGTCTGCTGTCCTAAATGTTTGTTTTAAGTTCTTAATTAAATTATTATTTATGTTGACAAGCCGGTTTCTCGCCTCTTCCTTGCCCATGAACTTGAACTGTTTTACATTGCAATTTAGACATGCAGTGATATCTGACATAGTAAGGACCAAAGCCACATGGATTCATAATATCATGCAGAATCTGACTCAGGGACAAATAAATGAAATGAGATTCTCTTTTGCTAGTTTTCATCCTCATAATTGTAGGATGACAGAAGTTTGATCCTGAGTGGAACGGGATGTCTGCAGTTCCCCGTCTGTCGCTCACTTCGACGTCGTGTCGAAGAAGCGACACTAGGGGTCTCTCTTGAGCGCCGAAAGATACCTCTGATCTATGAAAAAAGGCCAATGAGAGTTGGCGAACAGTATTTGCATACTCCGCCTCCGGATACGGATATAAAGGCGAGAGAAATACGCTCGTTCATTCAGTAATTTTCTTCGGGGCCAATGGTCGTGTGTATGCAGTCAGCTGCGAGTAACACAACTGATCCTGCTTCTGATCCTCTGACGCTCTGCTTTGCTGTTGGATTAACGGCGCACTACAGCGGCTTTTCTCTTCACTGCCGGCGTGCAGTTTGCCCCTGGGCGCTTCGACAGCGCAGAGTTAAAAGAGTTGAAAGAGTGATTCTCTCCATAAAAGAGTTTATTTCTCTGAAAGAGCATTACACAGCGGCGTTGAACGTCCTTTTCAGGACGCGTCTTTATAAAGATGTAATTTCCGCCCCTGTGTAGTTTCTGGATGCGGTGATTTCTCCCCACCTCTCTCGGTCATAAAACACTGTCTTGCATGCCTGGGCTGCGATCGCACGCAGGCAGTGTTTTATGAATGGTTCATGTTCTCAGTGCGAGAACATAGCCATGGCAACATTGCGGTCGTGTGGCTTTCTTTTGTAATGAGAGAAAGCCGTTTCAGCCGCCCCCCGCGCCTCTCCTCCTTCCTACGGGATTGACGCAGGCGCCGCGGGCGATGAACACGATTTGGTGACAATGACGGGCTCTGTTAAACCCCCTCGAACTTCCCGCCTCCCCGGCACGCTTGTTTGCTTCCGTCTGAGCTCGGGATGAGTATTCTCTCCAATGGTTCATCTTCTCAGTGTGAGAACATGGCCGTTATAGCATTGCGGTCGCACGGCTTTCTTTTGTAATGAGAGAAAGCCACTTCAGCCGCCCCCCGCGCTCCGCCTTCTTCCTACGGGATCGGCGCAGGCGCCGCGGGCGATGAAGGCGATTTGGGGAATATGACGGGCTCTGTTCGCCGGGTAAACCCCCTCGAACCGCCCGCCTCCCCGGCACGCTTGCTTGCCTCAGAATTGGATGACATCACCGCTGCATCGGAGAGCGTTACAGCGGCATCGGATGCTGATCGTTCGCCTGGGCCGCCACCTTCGGGTCTGCCGCCCAGCCTGAGCCTGACGCACGGAGATCCGCTATGCTTTCCCGGGCTACTTGATCGGTTCCGCAGGCAGGTGCGCCGCTCACAGCCACGCCCCCCCCGGGACCTTTCTTCCCGGACGTGCACGACGAGTTGAGCTAAGCCAAGGCTTCTTCGCTCTTCCGCTCTCACTACCCTCGCGGTGGAACGGTCCCAGACCGCTTCCACTCTGCATGCCACGGCCCTTCCTGCAACCAACGCCAGGCCAAGGCACTTCAAAACTTGCACCTTGGGTAGTCCTGTTCTTGATGTGCTGCAGGAACTGCGCTGGATGACCAACCGCGCCCCCGGGCCACGGAGGTCAGAAGCGCTGGCACTCGAACAGGCGATGGCCACCCCTTGTGGTCCAGAAACGTACCTGTGGACTGGACCTGGTCGAAATGCGGGAGGCGGACAAGGCACACCTTCTCCCACACCCCCGTCTCCCAGCTCCGTCAATTCGGCGCCACCGTTGACGACTCTGCCCAGCAGTCCTCAGCGGTGAGGCAGACGGAGGCCACTGCACATCCTGCCCCGCCGCAAGCCTGCCGCCATGGGCCATGCCCCATCTGCTCGCCGACGGGCGTCCTCCTGCGGCTATGAAACACCCTGCTCCGCCTCAACCCGGGCCCAGCTCTCAGCCCCAGCGTCGAGCACTCCGCAGGAAACGGACGCCCCCGTCTCACGGACCCCCTTGAGGACCCGGAAGGCTCCCAGGCTGTCCGTAGACGTTCGACCCAGGGACCAAGATGTTAGCTCCGGAGGCTGGTAAGACCGCTCCGTCCCCGGTGGAGGGCCGGGAGGAGAATTTTTTCTTGTCGAATTAATTTTCACATTCTCATATTCTCTGTAATGAGCTATTTCCCTTTGTCTCTGGGTCACCTGGCCCGCAAATGCCGTTCTCACGGCACTTTGCCCCCAGATATCAACAGTCCTGGCTTCCTGGACACGGACCACCCGTCTTCAGCCCCACGACTGTCCCCCGGCCGGCTGGTTCCGACGAGTCTAGAGGACGCCTACCCAGGACCTCCTCCTCAGTCGCTAACCCGCCCCCTGCCGGGTGTGCGGAGCAAGTTAAGTGCTTGAGTCTCTTCTCAGCACCTCAGCCGCGGGTCGCCCTGTCGCCGCCCAACGCTGCCCTACCTGCTCTGCCCCGCTGCGAAGCCCCGCCGGGTACGTCAAAATTAATCGTCCCTTTGGTGCCCCTAGCGCAGAGGTTGGACACGTGGCTTTCACTTCCCAACCCGTCTCGCTGGCTGGCCTGGACCATCCGACTCGGTTACGCAATTCAGTTTGCCAGGCCCACGCCCCCCTTCATGGGCGTCCGCTTTTCCGCAGTACACGGCGAACACGCCCACTCCCTGCGCGCAGAAATCGCGACTCTTCTGGCCAAAGACGCGATAGAGCCTGTCCCTCCAACCGAGATGAAGAAGGGTTTCTACAGCCCTTACTTCATCGTACCCAAGAAAAGCGGCGGCTTACGACCAATCTTGGACCTGCGAGTTCTCAACCGAGCGTTGCACAAACTCCCGTTCAAAATGCTCACGCTTAACCTGCGTCCAGCATCTAGATTGGTTCGCAGTGGTAGACCTGAAGGACGCGTACTTCCACGTCTCCATCCTGCCCCGACACCGCCCCTACCTGCGATTTGCGTTCGGGGGCCAGGTGTATCAGTACAAAGTCCTCCCCTTCGGCCTGTCTCTGTCCTCTCGCGAGAGTTACTATGCAAAACCCACAGAGACCAGGTGCTCAGGCACCTCAGCCGTCTGGGGCTTCAGGTCAACTGGGAAAAGAGCCAGCTCACTCCAGTTCAGAGCATCTCTTTTCTCGGGATGGAGTTAGACTCGGTCTCAATGTCGGCACGTCTCACCAACTAGCGTGCCCAGTCAGTGTTGAACTGCCTCGCCGCCTTCAGGCCAGGCACAGCGGTCCCCTTAAAACTTTTCCAGAGGCTCCTGGGGCATATGGCGTCCTCCGCAGCGGCCGCGCCGCTGGGGTTGATGCATATGAGACCGCTCCAACACTGGCTCCAGACCCGAGTCCCGAGACGAGCATGGCGCCACGGCACGCACTGGGTAACAATCACCCCCGCCTGCCGTCAGACATTCAACCCCTGGACAGACCCCTGTTTCTTACGGGCTGGAGTGCCCCTACAGAAGGTGTCCAGACGCGTCCTGGTCACGACCGACGCCTCCAGATTGGGTTGGAGCGCCGTTTGCAACGGGCACGCAGCCTCAGGCCGTTGGAAAGGGGCCCAGCTGCGTTGGCACATCAACTGCCTCGAGTTGTTGACCGTCCTTTTTGCCCTGCGGAAGTTTCTCCCGTTAATTCGGGACGAACATATCCTAGTCAGGTCGGACAGCACCACTGCGGTCGCGTACATAAATCGCCAAGGCGGCGTACGCTCCCGTCACATGTCACAACTCGCCCGTCGTCTCCTCCTTTGGAGCCAGCACCGACTCAAGTCGCTGCGTGCCACTCACATCCCCGGCAACCTCAATGTGATAGCGGACGCGCTGTCATGACAACGCTTGCCTGGCGGAGAGTGGAGGCTTCACCCCCACTCGGTTCAGCTGATTTGGGAACGGTTCGGCAAGGCCCAGGTAGACCCCTCTGCCTCCCGAGAGACCTCCCACTGCCCACTCTGGTACGCCCATTCAGAGGCTCCCCTCGGGGCAGATGCACTGGCACACAGCTGGCCGGCTGGGCTGCGCAAGTACGCATTCCCCCAGTGAGCCTTCTTGCACAGGTGCTGTGCAAGGTCAGGGAGGACGAGGAGCAAGTCACTCTCGTGGCTCCTTACTGGCCCACTCGGGCCTGGTTCTTGGACCTTGTACTCCTCGCGACAGCCCCTCCCTGGCGAATTCCCCTGAGGAACGACCTTCTTTCTCAGGGATGGGGCACGCTCTGGCATCCGCACCCAGACCTTTGGAACCTCCACGTCTGGACCCTGAACGGGATGCGGAAGATCTAGCTGGTCTACCACCCACGGTCGTAGCCACGATCAACCAAGCCAGAGCCCCTTCTACCAGGCAACTCTACGCCCTGAAGTGGCGTCTGTTCGTGAATTGGTGTTCTTCCCGGGCAGAAGACCCACAGAGGTGCGCAGTTAGGTCTGTGCTCCTGTTCCTACAGGAGAGGTTGGAGGGGAGGCTGTCCCCATCCACCTTGAAGGTGTATGTTGCCACTATCGCAGCTCACCACGACCCAGTAGACAGCAAGTCTCTGGGTAAGCACGACTTAATCGTCAGGTTCCCAAGAGGTGCCCGGAGGTTAAACCCCTCCCGGCCAAACCTGTTCCCCTCCTGGGATATCTCGGTGGTCCTCGCCGGTCTTCAGAGATCCCCCCCCCCCGAGTCGCGAGAATCAGTTGGCTCAGGGCCCTCTCCTGAAAAGACGGCCCTGCTGATCGCGCTCACTTCCATCAAGAGGGTCGGGGACCTGCAAGCGTTCCCTACTAACGACACTTGCCTGGAGCTCGGTCCGGCAGATACTCATGTGATCCTAAGACCTCGACTGAGCTATGTGCCCATGGTTCCTACCACGCCCTCTGGAGATCAGGTAGTGAACCTACAAGCGCTGCCCCGGGAGGAGGCAGACCCAGCCCCTCTCACTGTCGTGTCCAGTACGTGCCTTGCGTGCCTACCTGGAGCTTCAGGTGCTCTGAGCAGCTCTTGACGCTGTCTCCAAACAGAGGTGTCTCACTGGGTGGTGGATGCCATTCAGTTGGCCTATCACACCCAGGCCATGCCCCCCCTTACGGGTTCGAGCCCACTCCACTAGGAGCGTGGCATCCTTATGGGCACTGGCTACGGGCACCTCCCTAGCAGACATTTGCAGAGCTGCGGGCTGGGCAGCACCTAACACCCTTATGATCTCAGGGTTGAGTCAGTCTCGTCCCATGTTCTCTCAGGTCCGAGACCGTAGAACTCGGTACACGTCGACGATCTGACCGGGTGAACCGCTTGTTCCAGCGCCGTTTCCCTCTGCCAAGGCAAAACAGTGCGCTTTTGTCCCAGAGGACCTAGGTCCCTGGTTAATTCCTCCCTAGCCCTTCGGGCCCGCAGCAGTTCAGCGGAGGAACGTGCTGGTCCAGTCCACTACAGGTACCTCCGGCTACCCCTACTGGAATAGGTGCTCCACAGATCAGGCCTCCTACGGGACTCCTCCTGTGTGTATTTCCGCGGTACGGTCACCTTACGAGCTGACCCGCATCTCCCTTAGGCAGTCCTTCGTTGCCCTCCGGTCGCCGTGTTGTAGCAACTCCCCCCTCCTCGAGGTTGGATCTACCACCGAGCCATTTCCTCCCACATGCCCAAAGTGGCCATGTGATGTATTTTGCCACCTTTACCTCCCCTGCTGGGCGGGTGTGGCCTCCGCAGGGTCTTTTCCCCCTAAAAGAATAGGAATTCATGAATAAGACCCCCTTCCCTCGATGCGGTAAGGGCCCCGGCTGCTCTTGCTCTATGCCGAGAAAACATAGAGAGAAAAGAGGCCCAGCCAGGCTTGGCCCGTTCCCTAGTTGGGAGTGTCACCTTGTTCCCCCCTAGGGTAACCAAAAGGATGCTGACGCTTTTTTGGGGCATTGGGGAAGAGTACGTGCAGCCTGAACACAGTTGGTCGCTTGTGCACGTGCAAATACCTGCCCGCTTCTGTGTCAGCAGCACACGTACACGGCTCAGCGCATGGCGAGTTTTGAAGTGGACCCCTAGTGTCGCTTCTTCGACACGACGTCGAAGTGAGCGACAGACGGGGAACGTCTCGGTTACGTATGTAACCTCCGTTCCCTGATGGAGGGAACGAGACGTCGTGTCTTCCCGGCCACGTCGCTGAGCCAAGCCGCTGAGGTGCCCGGAACACTCCCAGCTCCTCAGAAAAATCCTGAATGAACGAGCGTATTTCTCTCGCCTTTATATCCGTATCCGGAGGCGGAGTATGCAAATACTGTTCGCCAACTCTCATTGGCCTTTTTTCATAGATCAGAGGTATCTTTCGGCGCTCAAGAGAGACCCCTAGTGTCGCTTCTTCGACACGACGTCTCGTTCCCTCCATCAGGGAACAGAGGTTACATACGTAACCGAGACGTTTTGTCAAACATTCACAAAGGACTGCTGATCTGCTGTCTGAAACACTGCTCCTAAAATCTATCACGGGATTAGTGATAGAGAGAACAAGATAAAAGCTTTATGATTCTGCATTTCTGTGTAACTTTCCACTCTCTTTGACATCTTCTCATTCAGTGTGCACTGAGCCGCTCAGTCTTCCTACATTTTTAGACCTTGCTCTGAAAATCCTGTGCAAACTTCTCTCTCTGCTCTTAGTGATATTGTGCTTTACGGTTTTCACTGAAGCATACGTTTTGAAAGAGCTGTTTTTGACCTATATGAACTTACGCCCCCATAACGCCTACCCTTAGAGTTAAGCCCTACCTTACAAGAGCAAATGTGAATCATAAAGCTCATGCAGAAAACTATTCCTCTGGATAAGCCCCTAAAGAACAGATAACACTGCCAGTCAGGATTTTGGCTGATGCATTAATATTTTATACAAATTTTGGTCTTTCTAAATATTGTGTTTCTACATGAATGTTTCAGGTTTAATACAAGGTAAGCTCTATTGACAGCTTCTGTGGCATGCTCTTGATTTAGACTGGTCCCACTGTGAATTCAACGACAGTAGGTCAAAAAATTGCTAGTGAAATCACTGATTTCACTTAAATTGGAATCACTGCTGCCAGTGGCCGAAGCTGGAAGTGCTGTTTAAAACCCCAACCCTAAATCTTATCCTTAATCGATTAAAAATGTCATTTTAGAGCGAAAATGCAACCTCCAAGTCGTGCTCACCATTGTTTATGTGAACACGATTACTTCCTGGTTCCTGGACCAGAACCTGTGTCTTAATTTGTGTTAAAGTCAGAACATTCCTCAAAAGATCTTGTATTCAAAAGCAGAGTGTAAGTGCCAACAATTTTCTTTTTTCATACAAACATGGTGTATTGATAGATCATGATTATCTTTACTCTGACATGTGGAGAGCTAGTTATTTGCTAACAGTTCAAATAAACTATCCAATCATCACACTGAAGCGTTAAACACTAACAATAGCTTGCAGTGTTTTTTGGATGTATTTTACATCTAATTTTACATAATTGCTCATGTAATGCATTTTAGATGCTATCATAAGCAGTGGCGGTTCTGGCTTTCTTGGTGCCCTAGGCGAGACCCCCATTCCGGTTTCAAAGCTATCGGCCAAATTTTGGAATAATGTACACATTTTGCTGTGAAATTGCAAGGAGACAGCAAAGTGGGCAAAGAAACAGACATTGGACAACAGATAACTGGAAAAGAGTGTTATGGATCTTAACCCCATTGAGCTTTTGTGGGATCAGCTAGACTGTAAGGTGCGTGAGAAGTGCCCAACAAGACAGCCACATCTATGGCAAGTGCTACAGGAAGTGCGGGGTGAAATGTCACCTGAGTATCTGGACAAACTGACAGCTAGAATGGCGAGGATCTGTAAAGCTGTCATTACTGCACATGGAGGATTTTTGGATGAGAACTATTTGAAGTAGTTTAAGAAGGTCTGAACATTTTGTTTTTTGTAATTTTTCACATTATTCATTTCCTGACTAAACATTGTGATCAGTTGAATGCCACTTTGGTGAATAAAAGTGCCCATTTATTTCCATAAGAGCAAAAATCTGTACATCATTTTAGGCTGAGTAGCCAGTCAGGAACAACTCGGGGCACCTTTCCCCCATCGCGATCTTGCAAGCTCTGTGTGGGGGTGGGGTGGCATGATTTGGGGCACCTCTCTCCCATCGCGATCTTGCGAGCTCGGGGCCGGGTGGCACAATTTGGGGAACCTTTCACCCAGCTCGAGCCAGGGGCAGGATGGCACTATTCATTGTACCTTTCTCTTATCACGATCGTGTGAGCTCGGGGCCTGGTGGCACTATTCGTGACACTTTTCACCCATCTCGAGCCAAGGGCGGGATGACACTATTCGTGGCACCTTTCTCTTATTGCGATCTTGCGAGCTCTGTACAGGGGCATTCAATCAGGTTCCTTGTCGTGCCTCCCCCAGAGAGAGATGCCGCCCTAGGCACCTTCCTATATCACCTATGCCAGGATCTGCAACTGATCATAAGCAAGCAAATTTCCAATGCTACAATTTCATTTCTGGTGTTTTTAACAGCTCATTATCAATTTCATTGTTGTGAGCGCACAAATTATATTGCAAGTTTGATCTTGTCTACAGACAACAGCACAATTTTTACACCTGCCAATAGAGTAGAAACATAACACAAATAAACTAAGCACCTCATCTATCAACAGTAGGCCATTGTCTCGCTAACCGCTCTACCTTTAAATTACACTCCAAGTGTCCAAATCACAATTTGGTGCACAGCCCAGAGGGCCATTGTTGAAAGTGCAGTGCCTTCACTTAAATGTCAAGCTTCTTGTTTTGAGGTTGGATATAATCGTTGATTAATGGTAAAGGTCAGTGGCAGGTTTTGTATTTAAAAGAACATTCCATAATAAAAAGTGACACTGCAAGCACATCACATAAATATACAGACACATTCATCCAATCCAGGTTGTTCTCGTTATGTACTGTATTTATCCCTAAACTGTTAACATACTTTTCACATATGGACAGACACTGAAATGTACAATATCAAAATATTGACAGCTTGTACAACTTGACAGTGTGTACTACTTAAGAGATGTACAAATATTTAACAAATACAGTGGAAAGAAAAAGTATGTGAACCCTTTGAAATGAGTTATTTTTCTGCATTAATTGGTCATAAAATGTGATCTGATCTTCTTCAAAGTAAGTGAACCCTTGGATTTAACTGGTCGATCCTCCTTTAGCAGCAATAAACTTAACCAAGCATTTCTAGTAGCTGTTGATTAAACCTGCACAATGCTCAGAAGGTATTTTTTATTACAGAAAAAATCTTCAGCTCAGCCATATTATTAGGATGTCTGCTATGAACGGCTCTCTTGAAGTCATTTCAAAGCATCTTTATTAGGTTGAGCTTTGGGCTCTCACTGGGCCACTCCAAAATGTGAATTTTCTTTTTTTAAGCCAGTCTGTAGAGGACTTACTTCAGTGTTTATGGTCATTTTCCTGCTGCATCATCCAATTCGATGATGGCAAGCGGTCCCGGCCCCGAAGCAGCAAAGCAGACCCAAATCATGATACTCCCTCCATCGTAAATTACTGTTGGGATGATGTTTTCATGTTGGTATGCGGTGCCCTTTTTATGCCATACGTAATGCTGCATGTTCTACCCAAACAACCTTAGTTTTATCAATCCACAAAACATTTCCCCAGTGGCGTTGTGGAGTGTCAAGGTGGTCTTTGGCAAACTTCAGGCATGCAGCAATGTTTTTGTTGGAAAGCAGCGGCTTTCTTTGTGGTGTCCTGCCATTGACGCCATGCCTGTTTAATATTTTCCATATAGTAGACTCATGAACAGAGATGTTAACCAGTTCCAATGATTCCTTTAAGTCTTTTGCTGTCACTCTAGGGTTTTTTTATACCTCATTGTGCATTCTGCAGCATGTCCTTCGAGTAATCTTGGCTAGACTCCCATTTCTAGTGAGAGTAGCCAAAATACTAAATTGTCTCCGTTTATAGACAATGTATCTTACTGTGGACATATGAATATATAAGCTCTTCCAGATAACTGTGTAACCTTTTCCAGCTTTATGAAAAGCAACAATTCTTGATAATAGGTTTGAGTGCTTTTTATAAGACAAAGCAGCTATAACCCACACCTCCAATCTCGTTTAATTAATTGGATGCCTGGTTTGCCAAATCCTGACTCTAATGAGCTTTTGTTGACATCATTAGCCTAGGGGTTTGCATACTTTTTCCAACCTACTCTGTGAATGATTGCATGATGTATTCGATATGTGCAATAACAATACAATCATTTGTGTTTTATTACTTAAAACAGCGTTTGTTTATTATTGTAACTTCAAACCAGATCAAACCAGATTTTACGACAATTTTATACATAAATGCAGGTAATTCCAAATGCTTCACATATTTTTCATTGCCGCTGTAAATAGACAAAAAATGTAAATAAATGGAAAACATAAACTGAAGTTTGCCAGAACCTTTGCAATGTTACTGTCGCAGGTGACCAATTTAATGATGAATCAACTTTTTTAAGTAAAAGGCTTTTATAATATGAAATTAGGTAATAGTTTTATCTGTGTGAAATTAATAGAATTGGTTTAAACATATTTAATTAATATGTAATACGTTAACTTAGTTAAATAAATCTAATGCTATTATACATATTTTATTTCACATATTATAAAAAAACAAATCAATCAGTTAATTCCACAAATTCAATATACCTTTAAAATGTGAAATTACTGTAGGAAATATCATTAACTATATTTAGGCCATTAAACATATTTAATTAAGATCACTTATTATAAAAATACTCAAATTTAGTACTCATATAGTCAAATTCAGTATACAGTATCATTCAAAATTTCTGTACATAATTGTGTTAACCTTGTAAAAGGAATTTAACGAAGTTAAAAATATTTAAAATAAAATCAATCAATTAATTCCAATCAATCAATTCAATATACAGTACCTTTATAATGTGAAATAACTGTAGGTAACTACGTTAACTTCAGTAAATAAATGTAAAGGTGTTCAATAAAATCCATAAATTCAGTATTCTATGATCCTCAGCAATGAATTTGTACATCTCTAAAGTTAAAGTGTATACATTTTAGAAGCTGTCAATACTTTGATGTTGGTGTATTCAAAATGTATGTGTGTGAGACCACACTTTACATAAGATTGCCTATGGACACTAATGATATCAAACTATCCTCAGGCCAGTCAAAATATCCCATCTATTTTAGTCCAAATACAGTGTTTTCTATCCCACACATCACAAACGCCTAAAACAAAATTCCATTCTATTTGAAAAATAGGGGTTTGGAACACAATTTTGGAAAGCCATTGAAGCAGAACCCTCCTCTAGTTCTCACCAGTGTGTGTGTGTGTGTGTGTGTGTGTTTGGGGGGGGGTGTGTTGGTAATTGAAAATCAGGCTCTGGATGTGAGTGTAAATTGAGCCTCCTGTCCTACACATACTCTATGAAATAAGCTGCTCTTACACTAGAATGCATGAACAACTTGAAATGCACTGAAGGACAAAACTGAGATTTTCAGTGAGTGCATAATTATGATGCACCTGTACTGCGACTTTTATGTTTCTATTATATATTGTGGTTGCTATTTACTTTCTTACTAGCACACTCCAAGTATCTATGCTATTCTAGTCCCTTGATATGACTCGGGTCCCTCTGTTTTTTTTTTTTTTTTTTCCATTTACTTATCCACCAAATTCAAATCATGCAATTGTACAATTGTTTAGAAAATAATTTAGCACACCTCTTTCAAAGATTTGCACAATTTAAGGTATCATCCATGTCTGTAGAACAAATAGTGCAGGATGAGTTACGTGTCAAATTGTAATGCTAGAGTTGCAGGTTTATTCAAATTCCTAACCCTAAATATAAGCAATAGTAATAGTAAATAAAAGTAGTTTATTAAACTACAATTATCACATGAAGATTGTCTAAAACTGTGTGAAAATTATGATTGAATATAGCAAATATTCTGTTGATGAAATCATGCTACACTATCTGAGCGGTATCAAATGTTATCAAATAACTGTCAAATTGAAAATACAAATTAGATGTTAATCCCATCAAAGAAATTACTGACGAAAACATTTGTTGACAAATGTTTTTTTATTTTTTATTTAATCAACAAAAAGGATTCGAGATGAAAAAGATGCATCATAGCGATAATTAAACAGTATTAATTAAAACATATTTTATATCCTAAACTGGCTAAAAAACTGTAAAAATAATAGCTCTCAAAAGTATCTAGAATTCAGAGTACAGTAGCTTCTAAAAAAGTAGCTAATACTTCAATGTATATGCTATAATTTCAGGTATGTTTTATCAAGTACAGTTGTATTTTGTTGTATTTTTTATTTGTTTGATACATGTTTAGTTTAATAAATGTTTATACATTAGATTAAATTTGGTCTTTTACAGTTTAACATATTATCGTCTAATATGTTATTGTCGTTGACTAAGTCGTTGAGTGCAAAACTGACTAAAATGAATGAAAATGACATGACGGACCTGGTGTCGACCCCTGGAATCGCAAGTTTGAATCCAGGGTGTGCTGGGTGACTCCAGCCCGGTCTCCTAAGCAACCAAATTGGCCCAGTTGCTAGGGTGGGTAGAGTCACGTGGGGTAACCTCCTCGAGGTCGCGATTATTTGTTCTCGCTCTCAATGGGACGCTCGATAAGTTGTGTGCGGATCACGGAGTGTAGCATGAGCCTCCACATGTGGAGTCTCCACGGTGTTATGCACGACGAGCCACGTGATAAGATGCACAGGTAGGTGGTCTGAGAAGCCACCGGGACTGAGGCGTGTAACCGTGCCATCACGAGGATCTACTAAGTAGTGGGAATTGGTCATTCCAAATTGGGGAGAAAAGGGGTTAAAAAATAAATAAATAAATAATGACATATTGACAAAATTTAAAGGACATTTTAAAAAAACTCCAAATTAACTGTGTAACATAATCAAACTATATGATGAAGTGTTATGTGCAATACAACTTGTAGGAACTTTGATTTAATACACATACAGTATATTTAGTGGAGAGCCACAAAAATAGAAGCATTTTGTAAATTAAAAGAATATATATATACGTATATATATATTTAATTTTACTTTACAAAAAAAAGACATTATTTCCATTTCTAATTATATTAGATATGTGTTGTGTCTCCACTATTCACCGTGTTCTTTAGCTGTAGTATTTCTGAAATATGTCAAATGTCTCCGATTTGCACTGCAAAATAATCAGATCACAAAAGGGAAATAAAGACATGAAAGATTAAGTTATTATGTGTTTTCACCAAATGAAAGATCCAAACAGAAAATATGCTATTGTCCTCTTGTTTCCTCTCATTTATGAACCTGCAGTTAGATGAGGCAGTGTGTAGAAAGAGAAATGTGATGCATGGAAAAAATGCAGGGAGCTGAACGTGGCTGGTAGAAGGTTTGTTTGCACTGCTTTTCTCTGTTTGTGAGACACCTTTGAGTGAATCACTCTGTTTGTGTGTCTATTTCTTAACCAGTCTATCTGCCAAATAGTCGGTTGATCTCTCTTTACTTGTGCTCAGAGAGGGAACTAGATTTTTACCATCTCCACTGCATACTCTATTGAACCAAACCATGATATTACTCCTGCGGTGGCCTTTATATTTACACAGAGAAGAATAACAGAACTAATGTGGGTTTTTTTTTCAGTTAGAACAGTTAAAATGGCAGCCCACATGTGCGGACTCTCTCCATGTAGAATAAAACAGCTTTTATAAGGTTACTGATATGACTGGAGTCTTCATTTTTATGCGAGTGTTCATGATTTCCTATTACAATTCTTGTGTTTATGAGTTCAACCTTTTTCATTAGGAAAAAATTACTGAGTGCACCTTTAAAAGAAGTGAAACTTTTGAAAATGTGTCTTGAGACCCCTCCATTCGTTCTATTACATTCCGTTTGTGAACGCAAGTACACATATGAATGGCCTCTAAATCTCTCTTGAATTTCAATGGTTTCATGCCCTCTACAGCCACAGACTGATCTCACAGTAACATCAGAAACAGTAGGTTGACTTTTCTTTAGCTAAAATTGGTCTGTATTTACTGAAATTCTGGTGTTGGTGTATTGTCCACAGAGGGACACCAAAAGAGAGTTGTGAAGCGAGTTGTTTTCAGTTGTACAGGCTGTAATACAGTGAAGAGGAATGCATATGTTATGAACATATGCAGTGGAGTAAAAATACAATGTAAGAGGGGAAGATTATACGAACATGATTACTTCTCTGTTACAATGCATAATCCGAATCCGGATCTTACATGCTGCTGAGGCTGCATGCTTCCGGTCGTGCCAAAAGACAAGGAAAACACATAGGAGCTGATCAAATAATTTCTAAAAGGAGGTGCCGCTTATTAGTGAGTCACATAATTTGGCTAATGCTTGGGTACTGGAACTCTCGGAAACAACATGCTGTCTAACTGGAGACTGCAGTGGGACAGAGAACCCACCTTCAGGCAGAACCTGCTCTCAGGCGGAACGCGGCCGCCAGAGCAGATGAACGGCCGGCGACCGCGAAGGGAGACGGGGCTCCTAGCTGACCACATGGAACGGGAGAACCGCTACCAGGAGCGGGAGAGACCCCTTCTGTTTCCCGAGAACACGCCGGGGCGTTCCGTCTGCCAGGTGCCGGAAGACTGCCTCTGATCCGCCCGGGGAGGCACGGCTGTCGTCAAATGGAGGTTGGAGGAGTGGCCGAGGACCAAGTTACGGCTAATCGGAGAACCGCCGAGTAAGTGTTTTTTTTCTCTCTCTCTCTCTCTCTTTCCTATCTCTCTCCCACTGCCACTCCGTGTTGGTCTTTCCCTCTTTTTAAAAATGTTTTGTTAATTTGACATGATCGCTGTTACGGTGTGTAGGTGCCACACATTTTATTGTTTCCCTCCCCTTGTCCCCTCCCTCATCCAGGTAGACAGGGCGGAAGGCACGGCCCTCCCCAGGGACAGAGAGGGGAGGTTGTACGTCATGCCGAGGGCTCCCCGGCCTGAGAGAACGAGGGAGGAATGTGACAGGGCATGTAATCAGATTTATCAAGCCTCAGAGAGGGATAAAGGCTGACTGGAGACTGCAGTGGGACAGAGAGAGACATTTACAGACAGCTGTCTGACACCTGTGTGTTTGTGTCTTTTTGGTTACGTTTTTAATTAAAATATTATTTATATCATCAATCTGGTTATCACTTACTCCTTTCCCATTAATCCCCTTTACAACCATGTTTATCCTCTTTGCAGTTAAACCCATCATAGTCTGGATCATATTTTCTTTTACCTATTGTGTCTGATTTTCAAGAATCAGTGCTTTACATGTTGGCATTTGCATTTGGTAATGTTTTTCTGTAGATTTTGAGACCCTATCAGACCCGACCCACTAGTTAAAAAACACTGGTCTATATCATTGTAGGAAACTTGAAATAGCATTAGTTTAACATATACCCCATATCTGAATATGCAAACTTCCGACTACATAGTATGACAAAACCAGTATGTCAATTGAGTAACATGTCAGAATCCTCAGTATTCATAAAACAGTAGATGAGAAATACCCAGATGATCTACAACATTTTTCAAGATTGTGAAGTGCGCATCCGCTGGACACTTTATTAACACATAATCCTACAGGAGCTGAGGAGACATCAGATTCAAAAGGATACATTTTAAAAAGGAGAGAACTGGCAGTCAGGTGGCTCTTTTCAACTGTAAGTTCTGTATACCACGAAATGCGTTCCTTTTAACTGTACTTGTTCAACAAAGCCAGAGTAAATACATTTTTCAGTTGTTGTTATCACATCATATGTTCAGGTCACATATTCATATTCATAATCCTCCAGCATACCTGGAGGCAGTGGTGGCTCAGCGGTTAAGGCTCTGGGTTACTGACCAGAAGGTCGGGGGTTCAAGCCCCAGCACTGCCAAGACACCACTGTTGGGCCTTTGAGCAAGGCCCTTGATCCTATCTGCTCCAGGGGCGCCGAATCATGGCTGACCCTGCACTCTGACCCCAGCTTAGCTGGGATATGTGAAAAATAAATAATTTCACTGTATATATGCAGAAATGTATGTATAATGTGTGACGATTGATCAATAAATTAAAATTAAATTAATTAATTAACCTAAAGAACTTTTTTACCGGCTGAGAAGTACATTCTTAATCAAATGCAGTATATGTGAGCGCAGCATAGTTCTAGCGGGAAGACTAGTAGCTGTACATCATCACGCCATTAGCTGGGTAAATCCTAGCCAATCACATGCAAGCCATTGCTTTATAAGTCTGCTCACAATCTATCACATTGCTGTTTCAGTGTGCTAACACAGCAACCTCCACCACCCCACCACCACCAGTTGAGCCCCGTCCCACATGGGGGTAGGCTTCTCGCCCCTGCCTCCCATCTCCGGCAGGATATGACGGTTCCGAGTACAACTCCCTCGGACCGCCAGACGGGGCCTACGCCAAAGAGAGACATTACTTTTCTGTTTTACATTCATCAAATAAATGGCATCTTAAACCTCACTCAAGCCTGCGTGTCTTCCCGATAGAACTACTCTGACAGTTTCTGAATATTGGACACAGCCATATTGTGAGCCACATCTGTGACAAGTACATGGTCTTCTTTGTATGTAAATTAACCTGTACTATAATTAATCAAAAGATAAGTAGTCCTCATTAGTGAAAATGCTGTTAGTTTTCATTATGGGGAATTATTATTAACAGAAACCAATTTACTATACAATTATGATCATAGATAATTGGAAAATTGGTAGAAGTTTCCCCTGTACAGAAACCATCTGTCAGATTATCAAGATGGTTACAGTGCTGTCAGCTGAATATGACAGATCTGTATCCTTTGGTAAATCATGTCACACGTCAATGGTAAAACAGATTCTTTCTGAGATACATCATCTAAATCCTACATCTAAAATGCTGGAACTTCAATGCTGACAGCAATATACGTATTCAGTGCTGTAACTTACATCTAGATACACTGTGGTCTGTATGCTGTGCACGTTTTAGTTTCACTTTAAAGGGACTCTTCTAAAGTCTACTTATTATATAATAAAAGCAAAAAACTACAATAGACATTTTGGTTAGCTATGGAAATCTTGCTTTCCATAATAGGGATAGCACATCCAAATAGTTCATCATTTGCTCACCCTTATGTTGTTCCAAACCCATATGTTTTTCTTTCTTCCATGAAAAACAAAAGTAATTATTTTGCAGCTTTCATATTTATTTATTTATTTTTATTGCCGTAGTTGATGGGAAGTTTTTGGGCTAAGTATTTAAGGGAATAAATAAATCTTTTATAATGTCTGGAGAATAATACTTAGCTGTGAACTGAGGAACTAGAACCAGCCAAGACTCGAAGAAAGAACAGGTTTGTCATCATTTAGAAGGAAATCTGTCCAAAAAGAAGGTGTTTTTGAGTTCGTTTCGGTGGTTGGTAACAGCTTGCCAGGGCGAACTATTAGCAAAAACGTCTTACCGGCAGCTTAACACCTTACTGCCATTGGTCCACGTCATCATAGGTATGACCTGGAGCTCTACCTACTTTAAGGCCAACAGCTAATTCCCTTTCATGGCATTCGGGGCCTAAAGCTGCATTTCATTCAACTCTGAATGTCTGATTTTCCAACATTCTACTAGTAAAAGATTCAACTCTGATTTTTCTTGATGCAGGTGCATGATGTACATGTCGGCACCCAGGGAGATATACAAAATAAGTGATAAACATTCACTTTTATTAAATAATATCGATAAATGAATCAAAGTTATTTAAAAAATGTTTGAAGAAACAGGTGTTCAAAACATTGTGAGTTACACTCTCTTTAGATGATCGTACACCTGTAGCACAAATGCTAGCACTGCAGCATTGTTTATCAATTGGGTTGCTTGGAGACATCTCTGGTGACAGTCGAACCCCTGCTAAGCTAACTGGAGCATTACAGTTTTGTTTCCTTACACATCATCTTCCGAGCATCTGGCAATGGCAATGCTTTTATGGTCAGAGATTGGAGATATCAAGCAGGAACATTCCACATCCGAATTTAATGGAACGCAGCATTAAGGTATCTGGGATTCCAATGAGGGATTCAAGTCAGATTTAAATTTCCATGACACCTACATTAAAATATGGCACGTCAAGTCATGTCGTGCCTTGTTTGACGTCAGTGATATTAAACTTAATTCGCTTTTGTGTGTCTTGTTACCAATCGTCATTCATTCTCATCAAACCTGGTGCAACATGTTTTGATGCAGCATATTTGAATTTACGTAAATTAGATTTGAAAGCTCCAGCAGAGGGTAAGATTTTCGGACAATTTAGCGCATGGGTCATATGAACTACTTTAATGGTGCCTTTTTTTCTCACTTTTTCTACATTCATTGTATGGAAAAGAGCAACCACGACTTTCTGCAAAATAACATCTTTTGTCTTCCATGGAAAAAAGAAAGGCATACAGGTTTGGAATTATATGAATGTGATTCAATTTTGAATTGGAGTGATGATTTTTGGAGTAAAGTATTTTTTTACAATTAGTTTCAGGGAAACACTTTACAATAAGGTCCATTTGTTAACATTACTTAACAACATTAGTTAACATGAACTAACAATGAACAATAGTTTTACAGCATTTATTAATCTTAGTTAATATTGATTTCAATATATCTTTTTTTTTATGAAAAATTGTATATGTAAAAAGATTAGTTTCTATGCCCAGCCTTATTTTTTGGACCAGTGCTGGTTCACACTGGACAAAGTTCCCCGAGCTATGCCGAATATAGAATGTACCATAGCTCGTCACTGCTGGTTAGGACAAAAACTCTGATTGACATAGAAAATATACCTTTTATCATATGTAATTTACCATCAGGTTTGTACACGGTGTGACTGTGGCTGACTGTAGCCTCCTCCATGTTTCTGTTTGATTTTCGAGTACTGCACTCAAAATAAATAAGGCTGGGCATAGAAATGCATCAATTCATTGACTACAAACTTTTCAGACATGCATAATAAGTTCTGTTCTCTGTTTTGTGTGCAGCTGTGTTGTGTCCTGTTGTTGCTATTGCTGTGGTGGACCTGTTTTAAATAAACAAAACAAGTTTTTGAATGAACACCCCAATGTTGCGAGGGGGCTGTGTGAACTGTTGCTCTCGTATCATGAACGCACACAGGAGATCGACCGTCAGAGAACATTTTCACTAAATAATGCATAATATTTTGGTTTGTTTCTCACCCAACCTTATCGTACGCTTTCATAACAATCATGAGTCTCATAGAATCATTTATTAAACTTTGAATTATACTTTTGCATTATATTGCAGCTTGAAGAGTTAGTCACCATAAACAGCAATATTATGACATCACTGAGCACATATTCTTTTCACAATTTCTCCCTTTATGTTAAGAAAAAGAAAGAAAGTAATGTGGGGTTATAACAACACAGAGGTGAGTAAACAATGACTGAATTAAATTTTTGGATAAACTATTCCCTTTAACATTAGTTAATGCACTATGAACTAACATGAAGTTACAATGAAAAATTATGAACTATGATACATACTGCATTAACTAATGTAAGTGAATGGAACCTTATTGTAAAGTGTTTCCAGTTTCAGCAATTGGTTTAGTACCCTGCATGCAGCTGAACCTGACATGTGTAAAACATGAACACAAAAGTCCACCATGTGCCATCCGTGTGCCCGTGATCAAGAGGGACTGGCATGCTCTTGGCATCTTTCCTGGCATTATCCCTGTGCAATAGGCTCTGAGATGAGTACTGAAATCCATCCATGGCACCAAATTTAATCATGGTTTTACTTGCTGCCGTCACACCTGCCAATCGCTCTTAATGAAATTCCAAACAAGCTCCATATCTGATCGTCAAGTAGGGCCATAGAAATACCATGTGGCACGTGATTTTGCAACCTCTTAACAGCTGGGTAATTCCCTCTTCATGGAGAAACCATGGAGAAATCACAAAAAATCTTAAGGGTAAAAGTAGCTTCTAATGCCAGAAATGTAGGAGCAACTCTTAAAAATTAGGGGTGTGTCATTCCTAATTTTAGGACTCTTAAAATGGTATTGGTCAGGTGATGAGCGGTGCCTGGATTCCTCCAGAGATGACGCTTGCCTTTCAGTCCAAAGAGTTCAATCTTTGATTCATCAGACCAGAGAATTTTGTTTCTCATGGTCTGAGAGTCCTTCAGGTGCCTTTTGGCAAACACCAGGCGGGCTGTCATGTGACTTTTACTAAGGAGTGGCTTCCGTCTGGCCACTGTACCATACAGGCCTGATTGAGTGCTGCAGAGATAGTTGTTCTTCTGGAAGGTTCTCCTCTCTCCACAGAGAAACACTGGAGCTCTGTCAAAGTCAGGGTACTTGGTCACCCCCCTGACAAAGGCCCTTCTCCCCTGTTCGCTCAGTTTGGCCGGGCGGCCAGCTCTAGGAAGAGTCCTCTGAGACAGGATTGTATCGAGGCACAGATCTGGGGAGTACCCTTCCCCAGATCTGTGCCTCGATACAATCCTGTCTCGGAGGTCTATAAACAATTCCATGGACTTCATAGTTTGGTTTGTGCTCTGACATGCACTGTTAAATGTGGGACCTTATATAGACAGGTGTGTGCCTTTCATCCAAACTTCTGGACTTCTTTCACGTTGTCATTATGGGGTATTGTTTGTAGAATTTTGAGGAAAATAAGGAATTTAATCAATTTTGGAATAAGGCTGTAACGTAAAACAAAATGTGGAAAAAGTGAAGCACTGTGAATACTGTCTGGATGCACTGTATATTCCTGCTAAAGAGTATATTTTCTCTATTAGAGCACACACATTGACGTCGAACATCTTTTAAAAGATGCGTCTTTATAAAGATGACTTTCAGTCTTTGTTTGATTCCTGGATGCGGTCGTTAACTCTCTGCTTCCGACGGCTACGGGCAATCACACTGAGCACAGCGTTTGTGGATGGTTCATGTTCTCATTGCGAGAATATGACCAGGGCAACGTTGCTGTCGCGGCTTTCCTTCTTTCACGGTAAAGCCTCTCTAGCCACCCCCCGCACTGCGCTGTCTACCTACAGGTATGAGGCCGGCCCGGCTGGAGCTGAAGGCGATTTGGGGAGTTCAATGGCCGTGGTTTCGCCAGGTAATTCTCCATGGACATCCCGTTCCCCATCACGCTCGTTTTCTCCCATCCCGGGTTGGACTGGAACCCTCCCCTGAGCGCTAACGGTCCCTTTCTTCCCGGAGGTGCACAACGAACTGACGAGGTCATGGAGGGCACCTTCCGCTGCCCGAAATAGACTTCCGGGTTAGTCCAATCAAAGGTCACAGCGCAAGCACTCAGGCAGGCGATGTCAGCCATGGTGGTCCAGGAACGCCACCTGTGGCTGAATCTGGTCAAGATGAGGGATGCCAACAAAGCCCACTTTCTTAACGTGCCCATCTCCCAGATTGGACTTTTCGGCGACACCGTTGAGGACTTCGCCCAGCAGTTCTCAGCGGTGAAGAAGCAGACGGAGGCCATCCAGCACATCTTGCCCTTGCACGGCTCAAGATTCTGCACCCCATCTGCTCGCTGAGGGCGTCCCCCTGCGGCGCAAAACTCAGCATGGTTCGCAAACTCTGCAGAGGATTTCGCAGCCAGAGGTCTGAAAACACTGCATCTTTTTTGTTATTTTGTCCAGTTGTCTTTTTCTGCAAATAAACGCTCTAAATTACAATATTTATATTTGGAATCCTTACTAAAAGCAGAGTTTGTTTATAATCTCTGGAGATGGGCCACTTCTACTAAAATTAATGGGAGAAATTGGAACGCTCAGGAGATCTGAGCACCCAACGGTCAACGGGCTTAGAAAGAATGTCCCACCTTACAATTAAAAGAGCTAATCGCCTTTTAGATATAGATATCACCTGCCAGTCAACTCTACAATGTGCATGTGCATTAGCTATACAAGCCGGGATATTTGCATTTTTTTGAATGTTTTTGTATAGAGTCTTTTAATATGAGGTAAAGTATCACAATTTATTATAACAGTATCGTAATCTTGACCAACCGTTTTAGAGATTTTGGTCTTTCTCCATTCAAGTAGATAGGAGCTGCACTGGCATGACTGGAAACTCCCGGGAGTGTTCCAAAGATGGCAGACAGTGGACTGACTTTCTAGAAAAGACTTTGCCAAAATGCCAAATAGCAGTTTTGTGAATAGATTTTAAGCAATAACTCATAGCTAGGAACTGTTTGGAGAACTCCTAGAGGTAAGATAAAAATCTTTGTAAATACGGGTTCTGGACATTAACTGAATTTCACTTTCACAAGCCTGTGCATCTGCTGGTTTTTAATGAATGTGCCTTCAATGAAAGCATTACCGGTAACGAATGTTTATTCAATATAAGGCATGTGAACTGGGTCAATGGTTATATAGAGTGCAACAGTGACCGCCCACTTTTTCAGTGGTCTTGGTTTTCAGAATATTATTTTTTTTTTTTCCATTCAAGACATGTTTCATTAAAGAGTTCAAAGCCATAAACTAAACAAACAAGCTCCGGGGTTAACAAGATTACAAAATTTGACTTTAGCATAAAAGTATATTGATAAATTGATATATACAATATATAGCTTAATTATAAGGCTTATTGCAAAATTAGTTTCAGTGTATAGGGAGACGGCACGATTACATAATTCCCAATGCTTCATGGGAGACTGTGTTCATCACTTTTGATGTGATTTAAATTTCCATGGTAACAGCAAATTGATTGATTGATTGATTGATTGATTGATTGATTGATTGATAGTCTTATTTTTTAGCTTTATAGGTAGTATAGTTGTTCACTGAAAATTTTGCAAGAAAATAGAGGTGAAAAGAGGTGAAAATCACAGAAAATTCTACAGAAGCATTTATCATAGTTTAACAATAAAGGAGCTCATGGTAGGCTGGTCTTGAAAGGTTTATGGGTCATTGAAATAAGGTTGTCTGGCATGATCTAAATGAGAAATATTTAAAAAAAATCTAGTTTAAAACAGACGTATGTATTAAGTTCCTAGAAATGTAATATGTGTGCCATGTTGGTTTCATACATTTATGAAAAATAGGATTTTCTACATTAAAAAAAAAAGTATTTAATGACTTAAAAAATGTGATGTGGTGTGACCACCAAGTAAAAAGTATTAAAATACTTTTCTTGCACCTTGAATACACATAAGCTCACAAAACTTAATCATAAATAAAATAAATAAATAAAAATCCAACATATTTTTAAGGTAAAACATATCAATGTTTGAGTCACACGTATCAAGAAGTTTTCTTAGGGTTACTCTGTTTGACCTGACCACAGTGTGACTTTCATAAAAATTTCTAAATATCTGATATTTTGAAAATAAAATCACACACCATGCACATGCCATGGGCTTTGAGACTGGGCAAGCATCAAAGATTTTTAATCCACATTATTTAACGCTATGCTCAAAACAACTTTTACGACTGAGTGTTATGTTGCAGAAATTTTATAGACCGACCAGTCAATGGAAAAAATTATGTTGCAGTGGCGAACTTCATGACCACATTTTTTAAATTCTGGACAGTAATATTGCTCATATCACACAAAATAAACATTGTCATAAAATTAGTTGAGCATGTTTATGTCCATTAAATCATCCAGTGGTCCACAGTACCAGAACAGCTTGTTTTGACACAACAAAAGGAAAAAGAAAATATTACTAGCAGGCTATATGTTTCGAGTCGAACCACTGGAACGGACAGCAGCAATAATCTAATCTGACCCACAAATGACAACAATCTTAACCTGAATGCACAAGGCAAATGAAACGTAGACACTGCAATCAATGTTCCCTAATATTTTTTTTAAACAGACACTACGCCCTAACGTTAGAACTATAAAACAGGCAGATCACCACTTTATAGCCTCAGACTAACCAGAAACAATGACCTAGTATCAATAGCACATCTTTTTAATAGATATATTTACTTACCTTTACTTGAACACAAAAACCACGCATCTCTACTTGCGAATCTCTTTCCCTTTGTTGCAAAAGTCGCCGGCTTGTTGAAGTTTCAATAGCCTCTCTTTCTCGATTCCTTGTAAATCAACTTTGCTAAATCCCCATAGCACGTTGATGCTTACACTACATAAATTTTAACTCTTGATAATGCAATAGTTATGTGAACTTGAATGTGTTGACACAAAACTAAAATCTAGCCTATCAGATGACAGAAGGAAGGAGATTCTGATTGGCTTACTCATTTTGGTAAGCATGCCTACCTTGGCCATTTGTAGTAATGGGGTACAGTGTTGAATGAAATGGTGGTAAACAATGCTTTCAATCAGAAAAAGTATAACATAAAGTGCCAATGGGTGGCGCCAATGTGAATAAATGAATAACTTTCTGTGCTGCCCCACTGAGATGAAATATGATGAATTTGAATGAAAACAGTAGTTTAACTTGCTTAACTTGCTTATATGGACGGCACGTCCCTGTCACACACTCATGAGGGTTTAAAGGGGTCCTTTCCTTTTTATGGTTACAAAATGGCAACAAGCATGTTTGTACACCACCTGATTTTGATTTGAGCAACAAAAGTTTTCCAAATATTATTGTATTACTATTTCGAAATGATATAGTTTCACTGCTAGTTTGTTAAAGGGCACCTATTATGCCCCTTTTCACAAGATGTCATTTAAATATTTTGTCTCCCTAGAATGTGTCTGTGAAGTTTCAGCTCAAAATTCCCTACGGATCATTTATCTGTAGATAAATGGGAATAAAAACGAGCTGTTTTTGTGTGTGTGTGTGTGTGTCTTTAAATGCAAATGAGCTGGTGCTCCCCGCCCAGTATCCAGAATAGGGCGGAGTTTTGACATCTCTGCTTCGGATAACTAGATATCATAAGCAATATGACTGACAGCGAAAATAGTGGTTTTCAGCCCTATATGTTTGAACCGGAGTCAGACACTGATGAGGGAGAGACTCCGTCAGAAGTAACAACTTTGAGAATTAATCAGGAAGTTTCCGAATGGTTATTTGATATATTTATTTATTTGTTGTAGAGTTTTTTCAGCAGTTGCAACGATGGATGATCAACACACAAAAATTCTGTTACAATGTTCACTATATGCTATAACGAAACAACACACACAAACAAACATGTCCGTCAACAGTCGTGGGCAACAAAGTGACGTTGTTCTGAGACAGTGCTTGTGATTAATGGAGATTTTAAAAAAAAGACTGGGTGGATTTTTATCATTATAGGATGGTTATGTACACACACTGCCAGCACACATTTATGTTCAAACACCATGAATTTTGTATAATAGGTCTCCTTTAAGTAATAACAATTTTCTTTTTTTATTTTCAATTATTTTTTAAATAAATTCAGCTTTTTAAAAAACAAATGATACTGTCTCTTTTTTTATACTTTAAGCCCTCAAAAATATATCTAATATAATATTTTCATTATAGCAGAGCTGCATTCAAGTAATTGTTTTTTGTGAATTACATTTGTTTATCCATTTTTTAAGCAGGGTCCCCAACTGAGACACACGTTTTCAGGCTCTGGCTAATGCTCTCATGCTATCCAAATAAATCCCACGTCAAGTCGGTGTGACTTAAATTTTCTGGCCGCCAAAGCAAATTTATCACCGCACATCAGTGTGCTCAAGAGATAGGACAACCAGAGCTCTCTGATAGTGCAGAGTGGAACAAATGTATGACTGAACAAGCCTTCAATTGACATTTTGGTGGAGATGACAAAACTTATGCATCCTATTTGAGCCATATATAAGCAATGTGTAAGAAGTCAAACCTCTCAAACTGTTTGACAGCCCCGACATTATAAACAGTACTGACAAGACAACACCAGGCACCAATATCAATTACACCACCCTTATTCTGTAGGAACTCAGTAACACATAAGTTAAAGCTTCATATTAAATCTAGTGAATCTAATATTAGTATTTCCTTTCATTTGTATTTAAGTTTTCATAACTAATAATATAGTTTTTTTTTTTAGAAAGTCTAGCTCATTGACCTAACCAGGTAATGAGGAGCCATCCATTGTTGTTATGGTCCAATGAATGCCAGTTAAAAAGTGGAAGAACTATGGAAGGCTAAGCAATATAACTGGACATGATTGCCTTCAGATATTTCAAGAGCTGACTTACTGTAAATAATTAAGAGCTTGGTGTACCCACAACTACGTCTATAAAAATAAGATGTTATTTAAATTAAGTTCCCCGTCTGTCGCTCACTTCGACGTCGTGTCGAAGAAGCGACACTAGGGGTCTCTCTTGAGCGCCAAAAGATACCTCTGATCTATGAAAAAAGGCCAATGAGAGTTGGCGAACAGTATTTGCATACTCCGCCTCCGGATACGGATATAAAGGCGAGAGAAATACGCTCGTTCATTCAGTAATTTTCTTCGGAGCCGAAGGTTGTGTGTATGCAGTCAGCTGCGAGTAACACAACTGATCCTGCTTCTGATCCTCTGACGCTCTGCTTTGCTGTTGGATTTACGGCGCACTACAGCGGCTTTTCTCTTCACTGCCGGCGTGCAGTTTGCCCCTGGGCGCTTCGACAGCGCAGAGTTAAAAGAGTTGAAAGAGTGATTCTCTCCATAAAAGAGTTTATTTCTCTGAAAGAGCATTACACAGCGGCGTTGAACGTCCTTTTCAGGACGCGTCTTTATAAAGATGTAATTTCCGCCCCTGTGTAGTTTCTGGATGCGGTGATTTCTCCCCACCTCTCTCGGTCATAAAACTCTGTCTTGCATGCCTGGGCTGCGATCACACGCAGGCAGCGTTTTATGAATGGTTCATGTTCTCAGTGCGAGAACATAGCCATGGCAACATTGCGGTCGTGTGGCTTTCTTTTGTAATGAGAGAAAGCCGTTTCAGCCGCCCCCCACGCCTCGCCTCCTTCCTACGGGATTGATGCAGGCGCCGCGGGCGATGAACACGATTTGCGGGCGATGAACACGATTTGGGGACAATGACGGGCTCTGTTCGCCGGGTAAACCCCCTCGAACCTCCCGCCTCCCTGGCACGCTTATTTGCTTCCGTCTGAGCCCGGGATGAGCATTCTCTCCAATGGTTCATCTTCTCAGTGTGAGAACATGGCCGTTATAGCATTGCGGTCGCACGGCTTTCTTTTGTAATGAGAGAAAGCCACTTCAGCCGCCCCCCGCGCCTCGCCTCCTTCCTACGGGATTGACACAGGCGCCACGGGCGATGAAGGCGATTCAGGGAATATGACGGGCTCTGTTCGCCGGGTAAACCCCCTCGAAAAGCCCGCCTCCCCGGCACGCTTGCTTGCTTCAGAATTGGATGACATCACCGCTGCATCGGAGAGCGTTACAGCGGCATCGGATGCTGATCGCTCGCCTGGGCCGCCACCTTCGGGTCTGCCGCCCAGCCTGAGCCTGACGCACAGAGATCCGCTATGCTTTCCCGGGCTACTTGATCGGTTCCGCGGGCAGGTGCGCCGCTCACAGCCACGCCCCCCCCCGGGACCTTTCTTCCCGGACGTGCACGACGAGTTGAGCTAAGCCAAGGCTTCTTCGCTCCTCCGCTCTCACTACCCTCGCGGTGGAACAGTCCCAGACCGCTTCCACTCTGCACGCCACGGCCCTTCCTGCAACCAACGCCAGGCCAAGGCGCTTCAAAACTTGCACCTTGGGTAGTCCTGTTCTTGGTGTGCTGCAGGAACTGCGCTGGATGACCAACCGCGCCACCGGGCCACGGAGGTCAGAAGCGCCGGCACTCGAACAGGCGATGGCCACCCCTTGTGGTCCAGAAACGCACCTGTGGACTGGACCTGGTCGAAATGCGGGAGGCAGACAAGGCACACCTTCTCCCACACCCCCGTCTCCCAGCTCCGTCTATTCGGCGCCACCGTTGACGACTCTGCCCAGCAGTCCTCAGCGGTGAGGCAGACGGAGGCCACTGCACATCCTGCCCCGCCGCAAGCCTGCCGCCATGGGCCATGCCCCGTCTGCTCGCCGAGGGCGTCCTCCTGTGGCTATGAAACACCCTGCTCCGCCTCAACCCGGGCCCAGCTCTCAGCCCCAGCGTTGAGCACTCCGCAGGAAGCGGACGCCCCCGTCTCACGGACCCTCTCAAGGACCCGGAAGGCTCCCAGGCTGTCCGTAGACGCTCAACCCAGGGACCAAGATGTTAGCTCCGGAGGTGGTAAGACCGCTCCGTCCCCGGTGGAGGGCCGGGAGGAGAATTTTTTGTCGAATTAGTTTTCACATTCTCATATTCTCTGTAACGAGCTATTTCCTTTTGTCTCTGGGTCACCTGGCCCACAAATGCCGTTCCCACGGCACTCTGCCACCAGATCTCATCAGTCCCGGCTTCCTGAACACGGACCACCCGTCTTCCAGCCCCACGACTGCCCCCCCCGGCCGGCCGGTTCCGACCAGTCTAGAGGACAGCTACCTGAGACCTCCTCCTCAGTCGCTAACCCGCCCCCTGCTGGGTGTGCGGAGCAAGGTAAGTGCTTTGAGTCTTTCTCAGCACCCCAGTTGCGGGTCGCCCTGTCGCCGCCCAACGCTGCCCTACCTGCTCCGCCCCACTGCGAAGCCCCGCCGGGTACATCCAAATTAACCGTCCCCTTGGTGCCCCTAGCGCAGAGGTTGGACGCGTGGCTTTCACTTCCCAACCCGTCTCGCTGGCTGGCCCGGACCATCCAACTCGGTTACGCAATTCAGTTTGCCAGGCCCCCGCCCCCCTTCATGGGCGTCCGCTTTTCCGCAGTACAAGGCGAACACGCCCACTCTCTGCGCGCGGAAATCGCGACTCTTCTGGCCAAAGACGCGATAGAGCCTGTCCCTCCAACCAAGATGAAGAAGGGTTTCTACAGCCCCTACTTCATCGTACCCAAGAAAAGCGGCGGCTTACGACCAATCTTGGACCTTCGAGTTCTCAACCGAACGTTGCACAAACTCCCGTTCAAGATGCTCACGCAGAAACACATTTTAACCTGCGTCCGGCATCTAGATTGGTTCGCAGCGATAGACCTGAAGGACGCGTACTTCCACGTCTCCATCCTGCCCCGACACCGCCCCTACCTGCGGTTTGCGTTCGGGGGCCAGGCGTATCAGTACAAAGTCCTCCCCTTCGGCCTGTCTCTGTCCCCTCGCGTCTTCATGAAAGTCGCAGAGGCAGCTCTTGCCCCGCTCCGAGAAGCCGGCATCCGCATACTCAACTACCTCGACGACCGGCTCATTCTGGCCCACTCACGAGAGTTACTATGCGCCCACAGAGACCAGGTACTCAGGCACCTCAGCCGTCTGGGGCTTCAGGTCAACTGGGAAAAGAGCAAGCTCACCCCAGTTCAGAGCATCTCTTTTCTCGGGATGGAGTTAGACTCGGTCTCAATGTCGGCACGTCTCACCAACGAGCGTGCCCAGTCAGTGTTGAACTGCATCGCCGCCTTCAGGCCAGGCACAGCGGTCCCCTTAAAACTTTTCCAGAGGCTCCTGGGGCATATGGTGTCCTCCGCGGCGGTTGCGCCGCTGGGGTTGATGCATATGAGACCGCTCCAACACTGGCTCCAGACCCGAGTCCCGAGACGAGCATGGCGCCACGGCACGCACCGGGTAACAATCACCCCTGCCTGCTGTCAGACATTCAACCCCTGGACAGACCTCTGTTTCTTACGGGCTGGAGTGCCCCTACAGCAGGTGTCCAGACACGTCCTGGTCACGACCGACGCCTTCAGATTGGGTTGAAGCGCCGTTTGCAACGGGCACGCAGCCTCAGGCCGTTGGAAAGGGGCCCAGCTGCGTTGGCACATCAACTGCCTTGAGTTGTTGACCGTCCTTTTGGCCCTGCGGAAGTTTCTCCCGTTAATTCGGGACGAACATATCCCAGTCAGGTCGGACAGCACCACTGCGGTCACGTACATAAATCGGCAAGGCGGCGTACGCTCCCGTCACATGTCACAACTTGCCCGTCGTCTCCTCCTTTGGAGCCAGCACCGACTCAAGTCGCTGTGTGCCACTCACATCCCCAGCAACCTCAATGTGATAGCGGATGCGCTGTCATGACAACGCTTGCCTGGCGGAGAGTGGAGGCTTCACCCCCACTTGGTTCAGCTGATTTGGGAACGGTTCGGCAAGGCCCAGGTAGACCCCTCTGCCTCCCGAGAGACCTCCCACTGCCCGCTCTGGTACGCCCGTTCAGAGGCTCCCCTCGGGGCAGATGCACTGGCACACAGCTGGCCGGTGGGGCTGCGCAAGTACGCATTCCCCCAGTGAGCTTTCTTGCACAGGTGCTGTGCAAGGTCAGGGAGGACGAGGAACAAGTCACTCTCGTGGCTCCTTACTGGCCCACCCGGGCCTGGTTCTTGGACCTTGTACTCCTCGCGACAGCCCCTCCATGGCGAATTCCCCTGAGGAAGGATCTTCTTTCTCAGGTACGGGGCACGCTTTGGCATCCACACCCAGACCTTTGGAACCTCCACGTCAGGCCCCCGAACGGGATGCGGAAGATCTAGCTGGTCTACCACCCACGGTCGTAGCCACGTTCAACCAAGCCAGAGCCCCTTCTACCAGGCAACTCTACGTGCTGAAATGGCGTCTGTTCGTGAATTGGTGTTCTTCCCGGGCAGAAGACCCACAGAGGTGCGCAGTTAGGTCTGTGCTCCTGTTCCTACAGGAGAGGTTGGAGGGGAGGCTGTCCCCATCCACCTTGAAGGTGTATGTTGCCACTATCGCAGCTCACCACGACCCAGTAGACAGCAAGTCTCTGGGTAAGCACGACTTAATCGTCAGGTTCCCAAGAGGTGCCCGGAGGTTAAACCCCTCCCGGCCAAACCTGTTCCCCTCCTGGGATCTCTCGGTGTTCCTCGCCGGTCTTCAGAGATCCCCCCCCCCCCCCCCCCGAGTCGCTAGAATCAGTTGGCTCAGGGCCCTCTCCTAAAAAGACGGCCCTGCTGATCGCGCTCACTTCCATCAAGAGGGTCGGGGACCTGCAAGCGTTCCCTACTAACGACACTTGCCTGGAGCTCGGTCCGGCAGATACTCATGTGATCCTAAGACCTCGACTGGGCTATGTGCCCATGGTTCCTACCACGCCCTCTGGAGATCAGGTAGTGAACCTACAAGCGCTGCCCCGGGAGGAGGCAGACCCAGCCCTCTCACTGTCGTGTCCGGTACGTGCCTTGCGTGCCTACCTGGAACGCACCCAGAGCTTCAGGCGCTCTGAGCAGCTCTTTGTCTGCTTTGGAGGACAGCAGAAAGGGAACGCTGTCTCCAAACAGAGGTGTCTCACTGGGTGGTGGATGACATTCAGTTGGCCTATCACACCCAGGCCGTGCCCCCCCCCCCCCCCCCTTTTTTTGCAGGTTCGAGCCCACTCTACTAGGAGCGTGGCATCCTCATGGGCACTGGCTAGGGGCACCTCCCTAGCAGACATTTGCAGAGCTGCGGGCTGGGCAGCACCTAACACCCTTATGATCTCAGGGTTGAGTCAGTCTCGTCCCGTGTTCTCTCAGGTCCGAGCCCGTAGAACTCTAGAACAGTTGAACAATTACGTAGAACGTAGAACAGTTGCTGAGCCGAGCCGCTGAGGTGCCCGGAACACTCCCGGCTCCTCAGAAAAATCCTGAATGAACGAGCGTTTTTCTCTCGCCTTTATATCCGTATCCGGAGGCGGAGTATGCAAATACTGTTCGCCAACTCTCATTGGCCTTTTTTCATAGATCAGAGGTATCTTACGGCGCTCAAGAGAGACCCCTAGTGTCGCTTCTTCGACACGACGTCTCGTTCCCTCCATCAGGGAACGGAGGTTACATACGTAACCGAGACGTTAAGGTATGTCCAGGGCCGCATTAAAGGGACAGTTCACCCAAAAAAATTTAATTCTCTCATAATTTACTAACACTCATGTCATCCCAGATGTGAATGACTTTATTTATTCTGCTGAACACACAGATTTTTAGTAGAATATTTCAGCTCTGTAGGTCCATACACTGCAAGTAAGTTTCGAAGGTCCAAAATGTACATAAAGGCAGCATAAAAGTAACCCATACCACTATGGTTAATTACAAATCTTCAGAAGCATTATGATAGGTGTGGGCAGGGCTGGACTGGTAATTTGGCATTCCGGGCATTTTCCCGGTGGGCCGATGCACTTTGGGGCCAATCAGGGGCGGAATGGCCACAGTGAGAACAGAGCGGGCCGGTGGGTCGGCCGCGAAACGTGCCGAATGGGTCGCGATAAGCTAAAATTAGCCGCCGCGTTATGCAGAACGGACCACAAAATGGCGCCGCGATATGCAGAAAAGGACAGCGAACAATTGTTCACGCTCAACAGTTGGGCCAGTTGCCATGTACAATTCCGGGCCGATTTCTCTTCCCAGTCAGATAAATATTTAAGGTTTTTTTTTTTTCCTTTAAATTATCCTCCCTTCCCAGTAGATGGCGATATGCATAAAAAAATGCAAATTGCCAAAAACAGAAGAAGAAGAATTTGAAAGTGAAAGTGGGTATCATCAAATCAATCAAAAAGGATTCAAATTTTGATCAGTTTCTCAACCACAATTATCATATTGCTTTTGAAGGTATGGATTTAAACACTGGAATCATATGGATTACTTTTACGCTGCCTTTATGTGCTTTTTGCACCTTCAAAATGTTGTTCCCAATTCACTTGCATTGTGAGGACATACAGAGCAAAAATATTCTATAATTTTTTTTTTTCAAAAATTGTGTTCAGCAGAAGAAAGAAAGTCATACACATGTGTGATGGCATTAAGGTGAGTAAATGATGAGATCATTTTAATTTTAGGGTGAACTATCCTTTTAAAGGCACCGCGCATATCATCAAAATCTCACTCCAAACAAGTAACCAAAGTTGGCAACCCTGTTTTTAATGTGTCACACCATTGATCCTTATTGATTAATGTTAAAAATCATTTTTTCTATTAATGGGAGATTAATGGAAAATTAATGGTATTTATGCATCTAGAAACCCACTTTTACCCTCTATACTGAAACATAAAATGTCTTTCCACTTCCTCTGAGTTCAGATACATACAGGAAGCAATTCTTTTTCTTTGAAATAAAATCGAATCCTGGGTTAAGGGGTGTTTATCAGAGGCTGAAGATTTCCAGTATGTGAGAGAATTGATAATGAATTCCTCGAGCTTTGACTGGGCTGTGATCTACATTCTACATTTTGAATGAGGGTGGATTTATGATGAAAAATGAATTGCTAACTAAAATAAAGATAAGCAGATATAGCTGGCTGATTATGTCTCAGTATCTACCCTCAGCACATTGAAAAATTAAATTAAATAACAAAATAATTGGCTGAAACACAAAAGTGGTTAAACCAACTGATTTGAGTTTCAAAATCTAACAACAGCATTGTTGATGAATAATAAACATTGTTTTCAAACACTTTACTATACTATACTATACTATACTATACATACACTTTACTATATATTTCAGCCTTTCATGCTCATGCTCTCAAGATATTAAATATCAGCCATTAAACAACCCATATTGGTTGATCGCTAGTGCGAGACAGTTGTATCATCTCTGTGTCCAAGGATATGCAATATAGCCAAAAAAAATAATAATTCAAATCGTTCAATATCAATATTTATAATGATATTGAAGGAGAAAAATTCTAATTCCTCTTTGCTCTTGAAAGTTGTATTTTATATTTCATAATCCTCAATTATTCTTATTAGATTAATCAATGTTCTGTTCTCTTTTCCTAAAAGGTACAAGTAATATGTATGTATGACTGAGGGTCTGACTCATGCCAGGAGTGCAGTAACAGTGGTTACTCATTTAGCCCGGCTTCCAGAGAATGTGCATTTTATGTTGTATTGCATTTACTCCATTTTTATTACAGAATGATTCATATACCCTATTTAACCATTTGATTATATTGAGGAATGATCATCACAAGTAGTAATGTAAGAGAAAGAGATCGTAGTTATGATTTTTTGTTATTATCTTTGTTTTATGGTTTGTAAAAGTAACCGTCACTGGACAACACATTTACCCAATTATAATCTCCCTCATGCCATCACTGAATTGAAATATGAATTTACTATAATAGTAGGCAACTAGATGCAGCAATTGTGTGCTCTCTTGTGCTCTTTTCTTTCTCTCTGTGCTCTGTCCTAATGTTCCACAGATGGTGAGGCACGGCATTCAATCAAGGTTAGGGAGAAAGGTTGGGCCTGTGTAGCTCAGCCTGTAAAGACACTGACTACTACCCCTGGAGTCGCGAGTTCGGATCCAGGGCGTGCTGAGTGACTCCAGCCAGGCCTACTAAGCAACCAAATTGGTCCGGTTGCTAGAGAGGGTAGAGTCACACAGGGTAACCTCCTCGTGGTCACTATAATGGGGTTTGGAGGGACGCGTGGTGTGTTGTGCGTGGATGCCGCAGAGAAGAGCGTGAAGCCTCCACACGCGCTATGTCTCAGCGGTAACACTCTCAGCAAGCCACGTGATTAGATGTGTGGATTCACGGTCTCAGACACGGAGGAAACTGAGATTCCTCCTCCGCCATCCGGATCGAGGCGAGTCACTACACCATCACAAGGACTAAGAGCGCATTGGGAATTGGCCGTTTCATATTGGGGTGATATTGGGGCCTCTATTCCTGAGAAGATAACACCTACAGATTGCATGTCTCGATAACTCATGTCTCTAAATTATTTACGGTTATTGTGCCCACTCAAATGTGACTTTGCCATGGTCAAAAACAACTTCCAAGGATTTTAATTGCTCTCCTTGAAAGAAAAAAGGAGTAGTCATAATTGATAGCTAACCTCTGATATCTGACCATACGTTTGTTTCAACCTAGGATGGCAACTTGATTCATGCTGTGGCTAACAATTATTGTTTCCACGAAGACGGAAACAGCCCATGTTTGTAATATGTTCAAATGTTTGAAGTAATTGACCTACCAGAATTCTAGAAATTGTGGTATGATGACACCCTTAATTTGCATATGACTATAAATGCTTTGGAAAGTTTGTAAAACTTAACTTCGACTTCCTGTCTTTCTAATTGTTGTATCTCAATGACTTATGATCCCTATTGAGAACTATCAGTAAACTCTCTCTCATTTGATTATTGCAAAACCTGACACTGAGTTTTTATTCTTCAGTATCCATATTGAGTATCCAGCTGCTGACCTCTACAATATACAGTACATTTATCATTAATGATGAAGGAAATGCATTCCACATGTTTGTTAGACCTCAAGAATGAATTACAAGTAAACTCCACATGCAGGGTAAGCTATATTTGAAGTACAGAAAGTATTCTCAGTTTAGGATTTAATCCTGCATAAGGTGTGTGAACATGTTTTCCACAATTTCATTGTCTTCAGTGAGACATTTGACTCTCCTCATGCTTATTTATTTTTAAGTTTCCATCATTGTTCTTCTTCCTGGTTTTGGCCTGACGTGTGTCAGCAGCATGGCATCATTGATGTAACGTAAAAGTCGTTGCGTCCACTGAAAGACTTTCTTGTCCGTGTCAAAACATTTGCAGATGTGACAGTGCAATGATAATGAAAAAATGTAATATAAATAAACAATAGTGGTGTTGATGTCAGAGTTGTTGTTGTGTTTAGTCGATAGCTGCACTGTCAAAAATGTCCGTAATTTTAACGGTAAATGACTGTAAAAGGGCTATATTAAAGAAACATAAATTGGTTGCATTTGTACCACGGTCTATCTGATTCTGAAGAAAGCGACACATCTGCATTATCTGGCTTAGCAGCGTCGGTAAAGTCACAACCTCGGCTAATGCACCTGTATGGCTCTGTAGATGGATACGGCTCAATGGACAGAGCAGTGCGAGTGCAAACCAGGTGTGTCATTCATCATTGCAGCACAGCATTTAAATTAAGCACAGAATTCTACATAACCACACTTGAATTTACTGTATTAAAATTAACTGTACTTTAGGTATAAATAGATTCATAAAAGATTCATTAAATTTATAATAGGCTATATGAGGGGAGTGAATGAATATAATACATTTTTGTCACAACTTTTAAATGTTTATATTTTGTATGTAATATTTTTCACATGTGTTTAGAGTAGGCCTACTATTTGAAATGACAAAAATATTTGTTTTATAGAAATCATCTACATCTAACCTATATATATCTATATATAGGTTAGGATATATATATATATATATATATATATATATAAGAAATCCCATCATTAGCCTATATCAAACATTTAGACATTAAGAAATAGTCTAAATAGAGTAAACAGAAACCATATTATTAAGATCATGGAAATATACAACTGCATGTGCTAATATAGTGTAATAGATTTCTTATTTACATTATAAAAAAATAAACGCAGTGTATTTTTGATGGCTTAATCAAACATGCCATTAAAGACTTGTATTCACTGATGAAAAAGTTAGTAACTGATTCATTCAGGAAAAAGGTTGACCAGTGGATACACTTAATGGTTGTGATGTATTTAGATTAGGTTTATGAGCCAAGAGAAAGAAATCCGAATATGTGTTAGTTAGAATTCTCTGTGGTTCTGTGAAAACTTCCAGTTTCACAGAGGTTACGCGTTTTATATGGAATCCGCTATCCATGGTGCTGATCT
Source organism: Moxostoma hubbsi (assembly GCA_032164185.1). Lineage (NCBI taxonomy): Eukaryota > Metazoa > Chordata > Actinopteri > Cypriniformes > Catostomidae > Moxostoma > Moxostoma hubbsi. The sequence goes on along the minus strand of JAVLUX010000215.1, from coordinate 16,778,795 downwards.
ACAAGATACAAATTCCAACCAAGGTTAAAGAAAAGCATTGATTTCGATTCACTTCTAAACGGCTTTTGTTCGAAATTGGGAAATTCCGTGAAAGACAAAAGTCACCAAACAGGTGCGCAAAACACAAAGAGGGTTGAAAAACAGGAGTGCAACCCAAGAGCTAATGTTCGGTAAATGTAATGCTCACATCTACATAAAATGTATTTTTATCTTTAACAGATTGCAACAAAATGAGGGGTTAAAACGCCATCTGAAACCTCTCACTTACCTTCCACTTCATCTTCAGGCAGGTTGACAGGTGCACGGTATGACAGGATATCTGGAATCGTGCAGATCCCCCGGTACATCAATGTGGAAGTCACCGGATGCATAGGCATTTTTGCGGTCTGTGTTGGACAGCACCTGTGTAATGATCCTCATATATGATTCTACTGTCCACACGGCAACTTTTAACCTCTCTTTCAGAGTGGTTGCAGAACCCCGCGTCCAATAGATCGGACTGAAACCATAGAGAAAGACGCGTGGACAAAAGGGATGTGATCCAAAGAGAGAGAAAGAGAGAGAGAGAGTGGATTTCATGGAAATGTCCGATAGTAGAGTTGTGCTCTCGCAGCGCGCGCAATTGCGCAGCCCTCTCCAAGAAACCAGGTGGGGGATTTGCAAGTATTCGCAGGTCGCTGGTGTTTCCAGATCGTTTTTGAGAGTTCAGTTAACCTTCAAATAGTAGTCTATACGAAAACTGTCAGGTTTCTGGATTGTTTAAATTCCGCGAAGCCACTCGTAAAGTGAGCAAGACAACAAAATTAAAGCGGCTCCATCGGCGGATGACTAGCAGAGCCACATAATCCACCCGCTCACACGACACGAGTCAAACAAACATGCCTTTTATCACTGCGGCAAAGTATGTGCGTGGCGGAACCGATGGTGCTTGGATCGATTCGAGCTCCGTTACGCAGACATCTCCAATCTGATAGTGTTCTCTTAAGTAGCTGGTTAAGACGCAACAGTCGCGCTTCGACTGTACACTTGTTGGATAGCGAGTGCTCAGCACTGTTCACCAGTCTACAGCCTAACAATATTCGTTCAGAAGTGCGTTTTACACGCATATATATCTTTTTTCTAAAGAAAATAAAAACGATTGACAATTAATCGTTTAAAAGATGGCACCTGAGCTATCAAACTTTCCAGTTAATCAAAACATGAGAATATATGAACTGTGCGTGGGGAGGCGAGGTAACCGGATTCCCTCGTGATGGATCTATATTTAGCCTAGTCTTAAGTGTGAACCGCTTCTCTACAAGGTATTTCCTGCAGAATCCCCGTCCGCGCACTCCGCGTGTGTTCTTGCGCTAAAAAAGCAAGATGCGGCGCCACGATTAGGACAAAACACCGGTGTCTCGATGCGCGCTTTTAAAAGTTGACGTTCTTTATTTTATTTATTTGATTGTTTTTTTTTATTCACCAGACACATCGTCTAGGAAACGAACCTGCGCGAGACACTAAAAAAAACTTGACGCGGAGCAATGGTCAAAGCTGTCCGTCTTGCGCATGTTTACGTGGAACGCAAACGGACACAAAAACACGTTCACCGAATGCGTGTTTATGCTAAAACAAGTTTGCCGCAGCGCCACGAATAGAACACAACGCATCTGTCTCGAGACACGTTTTTAAAAACAGAAGTTATTTTACACTTGACACAGCGTCAATAAGTAAACAAGTTTATAAATAAAAAGTTGACGCGTCTTAATTGTCAAAAAATATCCGTCAAGCGCGTTTTTAAAGTAAAAAAACTATGAAAAAACGATCGGTGTGAACTGCCCCTTACGCTTCGTTCACAAAGGACGGAGCGCAATGGAATGGAACAGAACGTTTTTTAAAGTAACAGTTTACTCAAAAATAAAAAATTAAAGTTAAAGCTGATGTATTTAATTAATGTGCCACTAGCACATTCAAAACAGCTTTCTGAATACACCCCCTTTCTTTATTGGTCAAATAAACTGATAGTCCCGCCCCCAACTCACTCCATTGGTCGATTCGAGATGGGGCACTCAAAACAAACAGAGGAATTCTCATAGTGCCACAGAGACACAGTGTTTACAGTTTTCAAGAAAAGTAACCTATGAATGGCTTACTAAATTTCCCTGCATAGGAAGTTGGGATATGAGAATGTTTTTTAACACTGAAAAGGTTACATAATTCAGCTTTAAACATTTAAAAGTTAGTTTTGAGACGCTGTCTTAAAACGTGCCCATGGTAGGAGTCAAGGGCGTTGTGGGCGTGTCCATTCAAGAATCATGGCCTAAGAAAATATATATTGTTAATAAGTCAGTTTTACCGATGGATTTTGACTGCGCAGTTTGGTTTGAATGTATTTATTTATTTGTACTTTTAATGAAGAGCAGTAATAAAACTTGCCAGAAAATAAGAATTCTGTCATTTATTATGTTCATGAGGTGACATGCAAGTGCAACAAAACTACATTTCCCATCATTACATGTGGTGGCACGAAAATGATAAAACAGATAGATAATGCATTGATTATACACATACTGCATGGCTTTACCTACTCTACATTTTGTTGCACTGATGCTAAACAAAGCTTCTTGTCTTTGTCAATAAGAGAAAAAGAGAGAAAGACATATGAATATAGTATTTAGAAGAGGAAGAAAGCCTTTATTATTGTCACACATTATATATTTTTTCATATATATATATACAGTGACATTTATTGGTTTTCACATATCAGACAGGTTACTTGAACACAGAAACAGACAAATATTGTAAAATAGCACAGATGGAAATCCATAACGCTTACTGTGTGAATGCCCCCTCACTTCACGTTCCATGCTCGCCACCGCTGCCGAGCACGTAAAACTCCTTTTACTGACACTCTCTTCATTCTCATTAATTTCAGTGCTCATCTACCTCCTCGGGCTGCTATGATAGACATTGGTTCCAAGACCCCCCTTAAACAAGAGGAGATGTGATTAACAATCTTGCAGGGTAGGGATAGATCTTTTCCCCTTTGGCATTTCTTTAATGGAAACACATCTTTTAAAAAATGACACTCCGTTTGATAACAGAGTTACTGCTGTTCTTAAACATAAAGGCTTTGTCAGATTTGTCCAAACAAGGGAGATTGAATGCATCTGAAACCCTAGTGCGAGATGGTTTACCAACAGTTCAGAAAGAGATCCTTGTTAAAAACTAAGACAAATTCATGCATTTGCATTTGTAAGAACATTGTGGTAAAAATGCACAGTACTTTGCAATGCAAACATGTTAATCAAAATGTGCTTGGCATGGTGGGCATGGAAGTCATCCACTGCGCAGTAATCTCTCTTTTGTTTTCTTATTTTCCATACCGTATTTGTGATATGTTTGCAAGCAGGTGTTTCGATTCCCTGACAGGGATATTTTGCATGCATCCTCCATTAAACGCCCTTAGTCAAAACATGCACATTCCAACAGAAACATATGAGTCATCTGGGACTGTAATGGATTCGGTTGGGGTAATGGCATTATTGTCTCTTCCAGCTGTGAACCGGAGCTATTGCGACAGGACCCAGGTGCATGCATCAAGACCTGATGGCCTATTATGTCCAGGGTTCTCCGAAACTCCCACTCCCAGATTCTCAGAAAGCATTCTCCACATCCTCTTTATTTCCACATAGTGACAGGTATCTGATGTTCTTGTTATGCACACACACACACACACACACACACAAACTTAAAGTAGTGACACTTCTAACTTGGAATGGAAATTAAAATTCTCTCGTCATTTACTCACGCTCAAGCCATCCCAGAGTTTCTTTCTTCTGCAGAACACAAAGATTTTTAGAATAATCTCTCAACTCTGTAGGTCCATAAAACGCAAGTGAATGGTTACCAGACCTTTCAAGCTCCAAAAACCTCATAAAGGCAGCATAAAAGTAATCCATATTACTCCAGTGGTTTAACCCATATCCCTTATTACAGGTACAATTCTGCCGGAGCAACCTGGAGTTAAGTGCCTTGCTCAAGGACACAATGGTGGTGGCTGTGGGGATCGAACCAGTGACCTTCTGATTACCAGGTATGTGCTTTAGCCCACTACACCACACCACACCACACCACACCACCTCCATTGTAAGTGCCTAAAACCCACAATGTTTGCTTTTTTTTGAAGGAGGGATTTTCAAAAAATTTAATGTGGAAATTTAAATTCAAAAAATTTTTGTGGAAATCAATATTATGCCACAAATGCTGTCGATTGACCTTAAATTGTATTGCACCCAGAACATTCCTTTAAAAGGGGAGCCTGAAAATACTTTAACTACATTAAATAATATGTAGCTGTGTGGTCATATCCGCTTATTATAAGTGGATTTTCAAGTTGCTTGTACAAATGGGTAATCACAGGTTGCATCGTAATTATGCTTGCTAATACTCGGCCCTTTTGAGCCACACTCTACATAATGTCATTAAAAACTTGAGGTCGCTTATTTAGGCTTCTTTTGTAGAGACAAGAGCCGTATTTTTGGCATGTTTTGTGTATCAGTTTGCTTGTTTGTCTAGCAAGATGTGGCAACACTAAGCTACAGTTTTAAAGTAGATACCCCACAAACACCTCATGCACAAAAACACACATCTCAGTGGGAAAGCATAAACTTTTCACATTGTCATCCACAACATCTAACACTGAGTGACAAGCAGAGAGAGGGGATTTTGCTCTGCGGTGGGTAGTTTCTCTTCACTGCTCCTGAGACTCTCTTGGGTGTGCCACCCTCTTTGACAGGAGAGGTAGAAGAGAAGATAAGGAGATGAAAAGAGAGAGAAAAGAGAAATATCTTCTGATTTAAATCTCCACCAAGATCAGGCCTACAGGCTTGAACCATCTGCTGCAGGATTAATGTCAGAGGTTAAGGTAATAACCATAATGCATTACTCTTTCATAGTGTGTTTACAGCTGATAAGCCTGATAGAAATTATGTATTACCTTATCTTGACAATTGAAAGCATAATAACAGCTTGTTCAGTCCAATGTGCTTATGTGTACTTTTGTTATACTGCCTCTATTTTTCTCATAAATAAACAGGCACTAAAATTCCAGACTGATTTTATAGAGGAGTTCCTTGGGGGGGTGAATCTATGAAAACATTTTGTTTTATTTTGTTGTCTAGATCTATTTACAGTAATTATACATAAATACAGGGAAAAAAGGCAATTCCCACAAAACTATTATTTAAATACACCTCTTCTGTGATTAATATGTTATTAGTTTCTGAGTTCAAAATCTATTTTATATTCTGTTCTTTGGCTTAAAGTAAAAAAATAAATAAATCATGGTGTGCACCCATACGAGACAGCAAAAATCAAAGTCTCATTAAAAGCTGAAAATCTTGAAAAATGAAAAGTTGAGTAATCTTTCGTTATAATAAAAGAGCATTTTATTATTTATTATTATTTCTTTAAAAAAATAATCAGTGGAACAATTTTTTTAACTTAAAAATGGTTTCATAATTGGAAAACATTTTTCCACAAAATCGTCATGTGGTATCACCTACATGTGTGAAAAAACAAAAACAAAAACAAAAAACAAAAAAACAAAACAGAGAACACGCCTTAAAAACCTAAAAAAAAAAAAAAAAAAAAAAAAAAAAAAAATTTATGAAAAGGTACATTTTGTTCAGGTCATATGGAGTAACCCCTAGAAAACTTTTTGATATTCTCGACTTTCTTGAATATATTTGTAAAACATATTTTTACCTTTGAAACTAAGTTTGAAAACTTTTAAATGAATGATTAAGTTGCGTACACTCTCATATATATAAATATTCAAGGTGCGAGGAAAATATTTGAATATGTTTTAATGGATGGTTACACCACAGGTGCAATTTTAAGCCAATCGTTATTTATTTATTTGTAGAAAATGCTATAAATGTTTTTCAAAAAAATTTGAAACCAACATGGACATAAAGATGACATTTCTACGAACATTGCACATGTTTTAAACTAGATTTTTATCACCTTGGACGACCTCGTTTGTCAATAACCCAATTTTAAAAAATAATCACTGTTTTCAAACAGATTTCCTGAACACAATCCCTATTTTTCAGTAGTCAGAATATCAGATAGTCCCGTCCCAAACTAGGCTGGTCTGGATGCTCAAACAAGCAGAGAACAGTTTTGATAGTGTCAAAGACTCATGGTGTAATCAACCTTTGAATGGCTTACTTGTTAAATTAAGCTGGGACATTAGAAAGTATTTTAACATTAAAAAAAATGCCACACTTTACTTTTAAGCAACAATTAATTATTTATTTTGCATTTTGGGCTGAAATATGAACAGAGTATTCATGAGAGGTTTTGTAAGATTCAGCCTTGCAAATCTTGGCTGCACAAGAATATAATTGAAGCTTGTACAAGAAAGGATACAGTACAATGCCTTCAGGGAGAGCCAGACGTGACCCTGCAAGGGTTCCCTTTCACTCCAGTCCATATAGATTTCTGTATTGTCAGTGCCCACTCAGATAAATACAAAAAGCAAACGCCACCTCTTAGTAAACATTCTGTCCATTTAAACATCTGCACAAAAAGTCCACAGCACGGGCATCATCCAAAAGGTCACTCAATAGCATCCACTGGTCTTTATTAGGACTCATAGTGACAGGTCTTTTGTTCGTTGATAATGCTTCATTCATGTATATTGGATAGAATCGAGTGGCCCTCCTGAGGGCTTTCTGGATGGATGTCTATTCCATTCTCGAACTGTCCATCTCTAGAGGGCAATACTGAGTGTCAGTGGCCCCTGCAGTGGCAGACATTGAGTACTGGCTTCAGAAAATTTCTTTGGATACCCAGACAAATTAGAAAACCAGCATGGTCCCTGTTTGCATATTTTATTCATCATTTCAAGTTTGTACTCTACTCTCCGAAAGTTTAAAACTGCTAAAGATTGAGTTAGTACCTTGGCATTTTAGTGACAACCTCAGTGTTAAGTGGGCTGCTTAGGGGCTTTTAAGCAATAAAGTAGGATTGCGGATTCTATTCCTCCAGTTCTTGAATAACCCCAACAAATCCTCACAAATGCGTTTTTGTTTGAAAACAAAATTTTCAGTTCCCTAAGTCACGGTTTCCAAAGTATATGGTAACGGAAAGTGTTTTCGAGTTTTCAATCTAAAATGTACGGTGTTAGTGTGGTCATGGCCTAAATCTGCAACTTTTACCAGATTCTATTCTATTCTATAATTTTACATTACACCAAACTGATGAGCCAAGTGACTTTGACAAAGGCCAAAATTGTTATGGCCAGACGACTGGGTCAAGAGCATCTCTGAAATGACAAGGCTTGTGGGGTGCTTCCGGTCAGCAGTGGTAAATACCTACTGACAGTGGTCCGAGGAGAGACAAACCACAAAATGGCAACAGGGTGTTGGGCACCCAAGGCACATCGATGTGCAAGGGCAACGAAGGGTATCCTGTCTTTTCCAAACCGACAGAAGGTCTACAGTGGCACAAGTCACTGAAAATTTTATTGATGGTTACTGAAGGAATTTCACAACACACAGTGCATCACACCCTGCTGCGTATGGGCTGCAACCCCTGTCCACCATCGACATTGCCTACAATGGGCACGCGAGCGTCAGAACTTGACCTTGGAGCAGTGGAAGAAGGTCACCTCATCCGATAAGTCCCATTTTCTTTTACATCACGTGGACGACCATGTACATGTGTGAAGTTTACCTGAGGAAATAATGGCCCCAGGATGCACTGTGGGAAGACGGTGAGCTGGTGGAGGTAGTGTTATGATAGGCAATGTTCTGCTGGGAAACCCTGGGTCCGGCTATTCATGTGGACATCAATTTGACACTTGCCACTTACCTAAACATCATTGCAGACCAGGTACACCCCTTCATGGCAATGGTATTCCCTGATGGCAGTGGCCTCTTTCAGCAGGATAACGCGCCCTGCCACACTGCAAATATTGTTCGGGAATGGTTTGAGGAATATCGTGAAGAGTTCAAGGTGTTGCCCTAGCCTCCAAATTCTACAGACTTTAATACAATTGAGCATCTGCGGTATGTGCTGGACCAACAAGTCCGATCCACGGCAGCTCCACCTCTTGATTACAAGACTTGAAGGGTCTCCTGCTAATGTCTTAGTGCCAGATACCACAAAACACCATCAGGGATCTTATATAGTCCATACCTCAACAGGTCAGCACTGTTTTGGCGGCACGCAGAGGACCAACATCATATTAAGCATTATAATATATATATATAAAATAATATTTTGGCTCATCTGTGCTGAGAGTAAATTTTGAGTGTACAAATCTTATTTTCAGGAAAAATTTTAAAGCACTGGTATACTGTGTTGCTTTATTTGCTTATTTATGCAACTGGGTTTTAAGGTGAAGTGTAAAATGTATGTGGCACGAAACAAATGTGCTAAAATATTGACTGTTTTTCTAAAAGGATTCCCAAATTCTGCCCCTGTCTGCCATTAACACATCATATCTTATTTAAGGCAAACATCTCTATTATTGCCCATACACAGAGTTAGGGATATTTAAACAATAAAACTTCCCATAGACATACATTGAAAGATGGACCTGACCACATGTAGTGATTAGAATATCATACAGACCAGTGGCAGGGTGGACCTCTATTTCTAATTTAATTGTAAATATTATGAAGTGTACCCCATTCCCCAGCTGTTATGAGTTTGGGTTCATTCATTTTTCAGCCTAATACATATTTGCACAATTACTGATACAAAAACAATTAATAGTTGCTTTTAAACATGGATGATTTTTATAATTAATAATTTACCTAAATATGTCATATTGATGGGATGAAAAAGTGAAATAGCCATAGAATAATATTCAATAAAATAATATAAAAGATCAAAATCATTATTACACTATCACACTACACTTTTCACTCCTCCTGCTGTGCACATACTGTATGTATCTACTTCCCTGAAAGTCAAATCTTTAATTTAGCTGACAAACTCTTTAGCTACTGAAATGTTGCATAATGTTTATTTTGAATAGTAGGCTATGTAAAGTTAAAGGTCTTGTTTCTCCCTTCAGCCTCATTTATGTCCTGGATCATTGTATTGCTTATTTATTTATTTATTTATTTATTTATTCATCCATCCCTTCATCCATCTTATCCGGGACCAGGTCGTAGTGCATACGTCCTTTTCCCCAGCCATATCCTCCAGCACATCCTTGGGAATCCCAAGGCGTTCCCAGGCCAGCCGAGAGATATAATCCCTCCAGCATGTTCTGGGTCTTCCCCTGGGCCGGCTCCCAGTTGGACATGCCTGAAACACCTCCACAGGAAGGTTACCAGGAGGCATCCTAATCAACTGGCTCCATTCAATGCGGAGAAGCAGCGGTTCTACTCCGAGCCCCTTTCAGATGTCAGAGCTTCGCACAATATCCCTTAGGGTGAGCCCTGACACCCTACATAGAAAGCTAATTTCGTCCGCTTATATTTGCCTTAAGTTTTAGCTCCTTCTTCAGCACCATGGTACAGCAACCGTATTACTGCAGACGCTGCACAGATCCGCATATATATCTGAAGAGAGCAATCCACCCTTTTCCGGCAGAGAACCATGGCCTCAGACTTAGAGGTGCTGACCTCTGGCCTGCCGGTACCTCTCAGCTGAGTTCAGAGTATTGCAGGCTAAATAATCATCCTTCTTCAGCCTGAAGGCTTCCTTCACCACAGGTGTCCACCAGCATGTTCATGGCCTCCTCCGGGATGTGGGAGAAGGTCTATCTTGCAGTTTTCCCCACCATCTGATCCAACTCACCACCAGGTGGTGATGGGTTGACAGCTCAGCTTCTCTCTTCACCCGAGTGTCCAGGACATACAGCTGCAGGTCTGATGATACAGCAATATGTTGATCATCAACCTTTGGCTTAAGGTGATCTGGTACCAAGTACACTTATGAACAATCTTATGTTCGAGCATGGTGTTTGTTATGGCCAATCCATGACTAGCAATAAGTCCAATAAAAGAACACTGCTCGATTCAGATCAGGCAGGCTGTTCCTCCAATAACTCCCCTCCGGTTATCTCCATCATTTCCAACATGGATATTGAAGTCGCCAAACAGAACTCTGGAGTCCCAAGCTGGGACCCCCTCCAGAGCCCCTTCTAGGGTCACCGAGAAGACAGAATACTCTGGAATGCGATTCGGTGCATAAGCACAGATCACAGTTTATTTTTAAATATGTATTTATTTATTCTACTGACAAGTGCCACAAGTTAATGGATGGCAGTCTCGGTGTGGAGCTCTCCAGTTCTTTTGTTGTTTTTGTTTGTTTGTTTAGTAATCTCTTTCCAATTGGTTTTACCAGGGACAAACTATATATACTAGAAATATACTGGATCATTGCTACACAACTTTAAAGTATGCATATTGCTCTGTCCCTAGAGCAGCTTTGGGACTCTCTGATCAATGTCTGTGTGGCAGGGTGGAGTGCGGGGCCGGGTTGTGATTATACACACCCGGTTCCTTATCAGGCTAATCAAGCCCCCGAGAGGGATAAAGGCCAACTGCGGAAGGTGGTGCGGGAGAGAGAGAAATAGATTACGGACATGTTCTTGATGTGTGTGTTTGTGTCTTTTGTTTCAGTTTACTATTAAAATATTATTTATATTGTCAAGCCGGTTCTTGCCTCCTCCTTGCTCGTCGAAATTCCTTTACACTGGTGCCGAAGCCCGGGAAGGAGGAGGGATACGCCGTAATAGAGTTCTTGCCACTACTGGCCACCCCAACGGAGCAGCCGACCGCGAGGGGAGAAGGGTTTCCTAACCGACCACCTGGAGCGGTCAGGGCCACTGCCAGGGGTGGAGAAGTCCCCTACCAACTGCTGAAACGTGGCGGGGTCTGAGACCACTGACCGCGAGCAGGGAGCAGGGCTGTCATCCATTAGAGGGTGGCAGAGTGGCCGGAGACCAAGCTATGGCGTATCGGAGAACTGGCGATTAAGTTTTTTTTTCCATCTCTCTCTCCTCTGTCTCTCTCACTGCCGCTCTGCGCTGGCCTTTTCCCTCTCTTTTAAATTTTACAGTGTTTTTATGGGGGATACTACACTGTTACAGTGCTGGGGGCTCCCCAGCCTGAAAGAACGAGGGAGGAATGTGGCAGGGCAGAGTGCGGGGCCGGGTCGTGATTATACACACCCGGTCCCTTATCAGGCTAATCAAGCCTCCGAGAGGGATAAAGGCCAACTGCGGAAGATGGTGCGAGAGAGTGAGATCGTTTACGGACATGTCCGTCATGTGTGTATTTGTGTCTTTTGTTTCAGTTTACTATTAAAATATTATTTATATTGTCAAGCCGGTTCTCACCTCCTCCTTGCCCGCAATCCCTTTACAGTCTGGTTAATCTTCTTCCAATCTACAGGCAGAAAATAAAATCAGCTAAACCTGCAGCAAACACTGTAAAGAGCTGGACCTATGAAGCAGAGCTGGAACTACAAGCCTGCTTTGACTGCGCTGATTTGAGTATATTTGAGGCTGCAGACACCAATCTGGATGAGCTCACACATACTGTGACATCATATATCAGTTTCTGTGAGGATATGTGCATTCCTACTAGAACTTATTTAACATACAACAAAGACAAACCATGGTTTAGACCAAAACTTAGGCAGCTTCGTCAGGCAAAAAACAGGATGCTTACAGAAGTGGAGATAAAATATTGTACAATTAGGCCAGGAACACACTATATAAGGAAATCAGAGTGACTAAAAAAGTTATTCTGATAAGCTGAAAAAAAATGTCAGCTAACGAACCTGCATCAGTGTGGAGTGGCCTGAAACAATTTACTAACACAAGACTCCATCCCCCAATACTTTAGGGAACCAACAACTGGCTGACGACCTGAATGGGTTCTACAGTAAATTTTAAATGCCCAATCTCACACCCAACAACCGCTCTGACCTTCACTTCACAAAAACATCATCACCTCCTGAAACCCTCCTCCTCCCCACTCCTGCTACTCAAACTTCACTTCAGATTTGTGAAGAGGAGGTGTGCCGTGTCTTCTGAAAACAAAATACAAGGAAAGCACAAGGCCCAGCCAGAGTTTCACCCACTTGTCTAAAATCATGTGCTAAACAGCTGGCCCACATCATCACACTGATCTTCAATAGATCATTGTAGCAGTGTGAAATCCCGTGCTGCTTCAAATGCTCAATTATCATTCCTGTCCCAAAGAAACCCAAAATCATAGGACTTAATGACTACAGACTCGTCACTCTGACATCTGTTCGGCTTTCAACACCAGTATCCCAGCTATTCTCCAGACTAAATTACACCAACTCTCTGTTCCCATGTCTAGCTGTCAATGGATCACCAGCTTTCTGACAGACAGGCAGCAGTTAGTGAGACAGGGGAAATTCACTTTCAGCACATGAACAATCAGCACTGGTGCCCCCCAGTGATGTGTGCTCTACCCACTACTCTTCTACCTGTATATAAATGACTGCACTGCCAAGGACACCTCTGTCAAGCTCCTGAAGTTTGCAGATGACACTACAGTCATCTGCCTCATCCAAGATTATGATGAGTTTGTATACAGAAGGGAGTTTGAAAGGCTGGCTCACTGGTGTAGTCCAAACAACCTGGAGCAGAACACGATCAAAACACTGGAGATGATAGTGGACTTCAGGAGGAACACTCTCACCATTCTAAACAGCACTGTGGCATCCTGTCATTCAGGATCCTAGGCATTACCAGCTCATAGGAGTGGGAGACCCACATTGACTCTGACATTGTGAAAAATGCCCAGCAGAAGTTGTATGTCCTTCACCAGCTGAGAAAGTTCAACCTGCCACAGGTGCTGCAGATACAGTTCTACTCAGCAGTCATTAAGTCTGTCCTCTGCACTTCAGTAACTGTCTGGTTTGGTGCAGCTACGAAATCAGACATCAGAAGACTACAAAGGACAGTTCAAACTGCTGAGAAGATTAGTTGTTGCCCCCTGCCCTCCCTTCAAGGACTGTACACTTACAGAGTGAGGACAAGGGCTGAAAAAATCACTCTGGACCCCAATCACCCAGCCCATTACCTTTTTGAACTGTTGCCTTCTGGTCGGCGCTACAGAGCTCTGAGCCCCAGAACCGTCAGACACAGGAACAGTTTTTTCCCTCAGGCTGTCCATCTCATGAACAATAATTATGTACAATACACAGCTTAGTCTATTTATATTTATCCAACATACCATACCTCTTCTACCATTATATTCCTATATATATATATATATATATACAAAACTTTTGACCGGTAAAATATATATATATATATATATATATATATATATATATATATATATATATATATATATATATATATAACCGGTCAAAAGTTTATATATATATAAACTTATATATAAAACTTATATATACTTATATAGTTTATATATATATAAACTTATATATAAAATATATATATAAATATATAAAAGTTTATATATATATAAACTTATATATAAAACTTATATATACTTATATAGTTTATATATATATAAACTTATATATAAAATATATATATATATATTACCGGTCAAAAGTTTTGAAACACTTGAAATGTTTCTCATGATCTTAAAAATCTTTTGATCTGAAGGCACCACATTAATTCATTTCATTATAAAAGTAAAATGTAATTAAAAAAAACCTAGGTCCCAAACCTAGATATTTTTCCATAATTTCTGTGTTTCATTAAATATTGCTTCTTTTCCTCATGGTCACTTCAATTGGCTTTAAGTGTGCTCTCATTTTAAGGTGCTTTATTGACATATAATTGTACATTTATATTGCCAAAGCAATGGCGACTAACACACAAAGAAAAAAAAAAGGAAAAACAAACAGTGCAGAGAATTATGAAAAGATAAAATCTAGAGCTCTCTCATGCATTACAGTATGTGCAAAGAGAGAGAGGCCATGTATATCAACAATGATGCTCTAGGTATAAATGGCTTTAAACCGCAAAAATTCCCACCGCATTGCAAATCAGAGAAATCCATGCCATCTAAAGAAACTTCCACTCCCATGTTTGTGTTAAAAAAAAATACAGTGGGACAAAACCACACAATATGGATTGTGTGCTAAACGGATCCATTTACAGGCATGACTGTATGGTGCAGCGCACACCAATAAACATGAGAGAGTCGGTGAGAAGCACAGCATGACCAATTTCTGTTCACAATAATTAAAAATGTACTCTCATGTCTCAAACTTGTATGACTTCTTTTCTTCTGCGGAACATATACTAAGATATAAAGACTATAAATTTCCACTTTGCATTCACATGCTTTAAAATTTTGAAAGTGAAAGTGGAGATTTATGGTTAAAAAAACCGCCACAGATGTCATGTTGCTTCTGAAGACATAGATTTACACTTTTATTGGATTACTTTTATGTGGCCCTTATGTGATTTTTGGAGCTTCAAAGGTCTGGTCACAATTGACTTGTCTTGTAAAGACCAACATAACTTTTCTTTTCTTCTAAAATCTTTATTTACGTTCTGCAAAAGACAGAAAGTCATGCACATCTGGGATGGCATGAAGGTGAGTAAATGATGAGAGAATTTTCATTTTTGGGTGAACTATCCCTTTAAGTATAAAACACATCCAGAGAAGTCATTTCAAAATATGCATCCACTTTGTGATGAACTTTAGACCAATCAAACACTAGAAACCTTCTTGATTTTATAAATAACCACTTTAAAAGTTCCTGGTGGCATTAACAATTAAGAGTGGCTTGAATTATATTATAGAGGACACTGCAAAGCTTGTGTGAAAACAATGTAAAAGGGCATCATTTACCAAAATCAGTTTTATTGACCACACTGCCAGCTGTACACTGTGTTTGTATTGATGGGGTTTCAAAAACTAGTGACCCAATCAACAAGATATAGATTAAGCTGCCAAACCATTTAGATGTGAAGGGGTTGAAGATAAAGTTTAAAGAGGAAGAAATAACCTTACTGTGTTTTAGAGAGAAAGAAAGAGGCTTTTCATTTGTCTGAGGTCAATAGAAAATTGAAGCACATCCATTGAAGAGGTTAAGTCCTTGAGGGTTTCTTCCCAAACTTTTTGGAAAGGAGCAGAGCTTGATTGAGCATACAGTTTGTTGTCTGTTCTCCGCTTCCTACATCCTGACCAGATGCTCAGGAGAGACACGGGTAGATAAAACACATGGAAGCATGGCCATAAAAGGTGCATGAAGCTGCCAAGCAGTCCTCGACTGGGCTGCGAGCCTGCACAATCCACTGGCACCATGAATCCCTTCCGAACTCTTCCAAACTTCTGCTTTTTTATCCTAAAGTGGTCCTCCACTTTCCCCGAGAGAAACAGTGCTGTTTGCTGCCATTATGCTCTTTTTTTAAGTATTGCTTTGCTGTTTTGGGACCTCCACAGAAGGAGGAAGAAAACAAAAGAGAGGGAGCAAAGACAGAGATAGACATAAAGGCAGACAGAAGGTCACCTTAAGCATATGTGGTTCTTCAACTTTACATTTGCCTAATAACAATGTTCAGTGTGTACATGCATCACATGAGATTCATGACATTTTTGCCATTATCTTTCTGAAAGTCATGAAAATTCTCACCACAGTGCCATTTCCACCACGTCACGAATTATGTGGTGAAAATGACGATGATGGAAAATATATTTGTAATGTTTTAGAAAAAAAATGTCTGCCTCCTTTGCTTTGCAAAGGCTAATTTAATCAGCTATAATTTTATGTAGACTTAATGCACACAATTAAGTAATGTTTCCACACTTTTTTGCAAAATTTGGCAAAATTACAGTTTGATAATGCTCAATAAAAATGTTCTGCTTAGAAGTTATATTTGCCTTAAATTTTATTTGTTTTCTTTAAACAATAATTAATCTCAAACACTATTCACTGACAATTTTTTACACTAACTTTTGAAAACATAATAATAATAAATACATATATCTCACTTTTGTTGCCAGCAGTTTAGACATTAATGGCTGTGTGTTGAGTTATTTTGAGGGGACAGCAAATTTACACTGTTATACAAGCTGTACACTCACTACTTTACATTGTAGCAAAGTGTCATATCTTCAGTGTTGTCACATGAAAAGATATAATCAAATATTTACAAAGAAGTGAGGGGTGTACTCAATTTGTGAGATACTGTATATATATATATACACTGTATACTACCGGTCAAAAGTTTTGAAACACTAATTCTTTATAAAAAAAAAAAAAAATTCACCTTTTAAAATAATAGTAAAGTTTTATTTAGAGAGAGAGAGAGAGAGAGAGAGAGAGAGAGAGAGAGAGAGAGAGAGAGAGAGAGAATTTTTTTTTAACTGAAAGTCTGCATTTGGGACAAGGCAAAAAAATGTTTTTGAAATGTAAAAAGTACCAAAAATAAATGAATGAAGGCTTGCTAAAAAAGTTAATGAGACCTTCAAATCATTTGAATAAAAATCAACTCCTGGGACATGAAAGTGACTGAAGTGAAACACCCATGCATTAATTTTCGTCTGGGAAAAAAAAGGAACAAAAAACATTGATGACTCATGTTGAACTACATAAATGTTTGTCCAATCAAATGCTCTAAAAGTGAAAATGCCTCATGTCTTTTTCCACACAAAGAATGACAAAGGCTAACATGCATAACATCTCATTTTGTGTTCCACAGAAGAAACTCATATGGTTTTTGAACAGAATGTGGGACAGTAAATGATGAAAGAATTTCATTTTTGGGGGAACTATCCATTTAACAAGAGCATAACAAAACTTTTACACCAAATGCCAGTTGAACTAAATACTTCCTGAAAAAGACACAAGATCAGTATCATGCTTTGTAGAGTTCTTTTTAGGAACAACTGGCTGTGAGGCAGAGTTTTATCCTCATTATAAATCTATGTGCAGTCCATCAAACCCATAAAACTGTCACTACGCCAGTGACCAATAATTGAGTGCAGAACTTTGTTCTGAAGCTTTGTGGCTCTTATGGGATTCTAATACTGGAGATCAATCTCTCTCGCTCACTTCCAACAGCTCATTAATGTTCATCTTCCCACATTAGGAATGCAGTAAGTGTCGGCTCGCCACACTGTTCTCACCTGCAGGCCATTTCTTGCCCTGCCTCTGCATCCATCATCCCACTATTGAGCTACTCGCCAAACTCCTTAATCCTGAACACCCTCGCTGCGTAATCATGGAGACAAGATGTGAGCTCTTAAAAAAAATATTAACCATCTTTCCGGGGGATCCCCCCTCCAGCAGGGTACACCGAAATGACCATTATGTGTCACTGGCTACAAGGCTTGGATGGAGAGCTAAGCTGCTTAATGGAATAGTTCGTGCAAAAATGTAAATCATGTCACAATTTCTTGTGCATCACAAGCACAGCGTTCTATCAGTTGAGCTCAGTCCAATTTGTTTACATTTGTTCAAGCTTATAAATGTAGGTGGTTATATTATGCAAACATTAAAATCCATCGTCTTACAAATCATGCGCTATAATAAAAGTGTTTTGATGTCATCAGATAGCATTGTGTGCAACTGGCCAAAAAGTTAGTGTTTATGAACTGATAATCTTCTGTTGTTACTCTTGATTTGTATGGAAGTAAAAAAAAGTAATCTAGCGCATCTAGTGTTCATTTCACCAGGAAACTGCCGCGATAAGTGCAATGAGCCACATAAAAAGCATTAAGCAAAAATGTAGGCATAGTAACATACTTCTGAGACAACAAAAGACTGCCCAGTACATTCTTCCACATTCCTACGATGGTGTTCCATGAAGAAAGAAAGTCATAAAGGTTTGGAACAACACAAAAGTGAGTTAATGTTGACAAAATTGTCTTTTTTGGGTGAGCTATTCCTTTAAATAGGATGGGGCACAGCACTCTTATTTAGATAAAAAAGAATAACGGTCAAAGGGAAGGATGGAAATGGAGACAGAGCTTGCAAAAAAAAAAAAAAAAAAAAAGGTGAAGCATAGAGCAATTTATGTGTTTGTAAATATAACATGTATATCTACACTCCTGGGCATCGGCAGCAGAAAGCTGTGCTTGTTCCAGAACATTAATCAAACAAGAAAAAAAAAGCCCTCCTTCACATCAAAGTATGAGATAAAAGGAGAAGACAGGATGGCTGTGTTATGCACTCATAACCCCCTTTCCCCTCCCTCTCTCCTTCTCTCTCTCTCTTACTGCATCTCTCCTTTCATCCACCAGTCATCACTCCATCCACATGCTTCAATCTGTTTTTAGGCGTTTCAGAGCAAGTGGTTATGACAAATCAAAATTTGAATTTGGAAACTATTTTTTTTTTCCTGTGAAAGAGTCAAATAAAAAACTTGTATAAAAAAGTCATAGTCAAGTCATATTTATGATACATAAAATAAATTTTATCTCTCTTTATAAACCCTGTTAAAAGTGTAGATATAACTACTATATTTGGTGATTGTAACGAGACCACATTAGTCACACATACTGTAAAGCCTTTTCTGGAAAATTGACGCAAATGTTCTGTTTAGAGGTCTTGTGTGAACAGAGCCTGTTGGGAAATGCCAAAGAAATCAGTTCAGGCAATTTCCAGGAATGAGCTGAACCATCACTGGACAAGATCAGCTTTACAGTATGATGTGTGAACAAAGCCGAAAGATCAACAAGGTCAAGACGCACTGACATAAGAACTCTTTGGGCCAATCACAATTTTTGACGGAGCTGTATAACACCTCTGACTAGGCGAGTCAATAAAATGGTCAAATTTGGTAGGTTGTGAATCTAAGTCCCCGTCTCCATCTGGTATTAAGATGCATTCCAGGTGATCCGATTACATGTGTTCAGCCCTAAATACAGGGTCTAAACGGGGTCTAAACCGTTTTGTGATCGGATCACAGAAATCACATACGAATGTGTTCAAAAACACATGTGTCCACATCACATTTGAGGTGTAAACGCTAATCCGTATCGAATGCTCACCAGCAGCAGTGAAATCCCACCCCTCATCTGTTAATGAACCGCTGCGCTAAAACAAGAGTTTAATATTCGCCAGGTGCAAGCAGCTTCAAAAGGAAATAACTGTCCGATCAGAACATTTTATAAAGTGGATGAGAAACATGAACACCTAAAACTCCTTTAATAGAGGAAAATCCACTAAAATGAACCTTTTCTCACATCCATGTGCTGCGAAGCTGAAGTCGCCATAGATGGCTAAACTTGAATGGCAGTGAATGGGGGACCATAGCTAATTTCATTTTTGCTTACCCTTTAGCTCCAACAACAAAAGACAAAATCAATGATTTGAAGGTGGAAGCTTGACATGTTGTGTTTGTGCTTAGATTCAATTTCAAACGTATCTGGGACAAACAGTGCACCATTTTTTTTTTCCACACATTTTTTTGTCTTTTCTGACTTTGTTGTGCTTTAATATCATGCAGCAACACAGACAAAGTGTTTATATATGTTGTCATTAAGAGAGAACAGAGAGCCACCCCTCCAAATCCGAACACAAGGGGTCACAGGAAGCATTTAAGTTACCAGGTGTGAACAGTGATGTGCCTCACCTGACCACATGTGATTGGACCACCAGAGATGCATCTTAATACCCGGTGGAAGCAGGGCATAAAATGCTTCTCCTCGCTGGAGCGGATGAAGAAATGTAAACACTAAGATCACCAACTGATGCTGCTACTTATGACATGCTGCTTATGATAAAAATGATTATCCTTCTTTGAGATTGAGGTATAAAGAAGAAAAATGTGAAAAGTCATTGCAGGTGTGAACAGAAGATGTCTGGTACTGTACATTTACCAAAAAAGGCAATCAGCAATTTTACTGCAAATGAACAGGTCTCATGTTTGAAAGTGGCTACTGAAAATCTTATTTTTTTTCCTAATTATGTGATCTGTGAACACAAAACTCACCAGGCTCACTTGATTTTTCCCATTCACATAATGCCAAACATGTTTAGCCCTGGTAGGTTACTGTAGACCAGTAATGGTAACATGCAGAGGGAAGACATGGCGAGCTGCTTATTTTGTTTCTATGGCGATAACAGTGTGAGAATCATACAGTGCATATGTATTAAAATTTATGTAAACTCCACACAAAATGAACTAAAGTTCTTTCTTCAGTGTTCTCTGCAAAGGAAGATTCAAGGGTTTAACATGACCAGCTTGGAATGCTGAAAGTTTCCAATGTTTTTTTTTATTAAAGGATGCGGCAGTGCCAACTTTACTGCACCCTGAAGTAATGCCAGTAAGTAAACCATTTATTTCTAATCTTTCATTTATCAGTGTGTTTGTAATAAAGAGTAAGCCATTGTTCATCGCTAAGTAACCTCTGATTAGGACACCAACACCAAGCGTATCATTATTACACTTCTGCTTCTCAAATCAATGTATTAAAAATGAATATTTGTTATTTGTGAGTGAAATTGAATATATTATGCTGTAATAATATACTATTATACACAGCAGGGGTGTGGATACTATTTGTCTGATGCAATGTCGTTAACTAATCAGAACAGGGGGGTGTTTACTTTCCTGTTTTAAAGGAGAAGCAGCCTAAAAACAACTGTTTCTGACAGAGGGCCAGAATGAGGATGGTAAATGATCACGTTTTACAAATATTTGAAAATTGTTGTGCAAAAAAACTTTGATAACATTATAAGCTAACCTCATGGAACATAATAAAAAAATTACAAAAATAATTGCATGACCCCTTTAAATCTACAGCACAAAACATGCAGCATGACTGGTGTAGTCCGACTCCTGAACAAATGACTTTTTGAGCTGGTTCTTTTAAATTTACAGCGCAAAACATATAGGGCGACTAGTCTAGTCTGATTCCTGATTCCCGAGGGAATGACTCTCATGAGCTGGTTCTTTTGAATATAAAGCACACAGAGAAAAAAAAAAAAAGCGTGACTAATGTAGCCCGATTCCCAAATAAATTACTCTTATGAGTCGGATGTTTTGAATCTACTCTGCAAAACATACAGCGCTACCACCCAAACGAATGACTCTTATCAGCTAGTTGGTTATGTCCTCCTCAAAATGAACCAAGAACTGTTACTGTGTGATGTGTATTTATGGCTTGTGAGACTTAAATCAGAGTACTGCTAAGGTTGTTTACTTACAGAAGTCTTAAAGGCACGTTGGTACAGTCTGTTGAATTCTAAGGGTCAGAGAGAAATTTTAGATGTTTTTTTGTGCAGTAAACCATGACTAACGTTATATATGCGGACTTCAGGGACAAGATTAATTACTGTACTAAATGTAGATTCTGACCTCTTGAATGCACAAGTTTTTCTTACACAAGTTTGTGTAATATATGTATTGACATTATTCTCATTTGAG
Source organism: Moxostoma hubbsi (assembly GCA_032164185.1). Classification (NCBI taxonomy): domain Eukaryota; kingdom Metazoa; phylum Chordata; class Actinopteri; order Cypriniformes; family Catostomidae; genus Moxostoma; species Moxostoma hubbsi. Next base: position 16,757,437 of record JAVLUX010000215.1, on the reverse strand, counting down.
CTATTAGTTTAGGCCACCATAAATAATTACTGAATATCACTTCAACTTCCTCTTTCTAGCAAAAGAACAAAACATTTTAATTCACGTTTGAGGTTGAGCAAATTCGCCAATAATGTCAGTCTGCACAGTCCATGATCTTGTGAAGTTTTCTACAGTGCAGGCAAATTTAAACACACATTTGTGTGTGTGTGTGTGTGTGTGTGTGTGTGCGCGTTTATCCTACATTGTGGGGGCCAAATGTCATTCAAAATGCTTTGAGTTTGTGTGTGTGTGTGTGAGTCAAGATAAATTGCTGTACATACCCACTACCTGCAGAGAACAGGGTTTGTCTATTTCTATATGAAATGTAACAACTGTGTACCCACCTCTCTCTATCGCTCTTCTCTATTTTTATGCTTCACTGAGCCTAGTTCAACCCAAACTGCACCAAAAGCACAGCCACATCCTTTCGAGGGCTGTTACAGTGATGGGCAGCTGATTGAAGAGAAAAGTGAGTGGTGTATATACATGCATCAGTTTCCCTCAAAATATCCCACCGTTCTGCAGAAGAAGTGTAGGATGTTTTGTGATCAATCAGTCCATACTTCTCAACATTGCACACAATTTTAAGTAAGGATAACCTTGAGTCTCCACGTGCATGGCATAGATGTGTCTCGGGAATGATTGGAGAAAGACAGCAGTTTCTCTCTGGCTGCCTACATCACAGAACATTGGCAGAGGTCAAAGCCCAATGGGGTTGATCTGCAAACACAAACAGACACATCGATTAGACAAACATCAGCAAGTCTTATCATATCCAAAGAACATTACTAAGGCAACCAATTAAACACATGTATTCAAATTTCACTATGGGTTGCGTTCATTTTCTATGTAACAATTATGGCCCAATTTTTTATTCAATTTATTCTTGGTCAGCCTGGTATAACTGATAAAAAAAAATAAAAGTATAAAAAGATTTATGCATTTTCCAGATGCTTTTATCCAAATAGGCTTGCAGTCCATTCAAGGTATACTGTATGACTGTACTGTCGTGTTTAAAAATCACAGAGAGAGAGAGCATCTACATCATCGGAATGTCTATTTACACTAATGGGGCTTTTCCACTGCATGGTACAACTTGACTCAACTTGACTCTGCTTGCTTTTTTGGGGGTTTCCACTGTGGATAGTACCTGGTACCTGATACTTTTTTAGTACAACCTCAGTCAAGGTTCCAAGCAAGCCGAGCCGATACTAAATGTGACGTCAAAATCCTGCAGATCACTGATTGGTCATGGAGAATCATCACTATCAGCGTCACTGGATTTCCGACACACAACATCAACCCATTAGTTTTAAAGTTAACAACAGCGATAACAGTATCATTTGTTCATGCGACTTTCGAATTGTGAAAAAATAAATGGCTGTGCACAAAACCACGCTGTGGTCAAAAAAACTAAGTGCAGACATTCCTCTCATTAGCGACAAACAAAACGAAAAAGTCTTTCATGAACTGTCTCAGCTGTTGGCCGCACACGTCTACCACCGGACCTACCAACAGTGTCGTAAAAATAAAAAAAAAAACTTAAGTGACAACAGAACTATCCAGGAAAAGTGGAAGTGGTTCCACCAAATGGACGCCATCTAAACTGGCAAGCAATAGGAGGGAGAGTGCCTTGGACGCAGTGCAAGTCCATGATGGAGGATGGTACATTTTGTTAAGGGGTGGCTGTGGCTCAGGTGGTAGAGCGGGTCGACTTCTAATCGCAGGTTTGGCAGTTCGATTCCCGGCCCACACAACTCCACATGCCGAAGTGTCCTTGGGCAAGACACTGAACCCCAAGTTGCTCCCAATGGCAGGCTAGCACCTTGCATGGCAGCTCTGCCGCCATTGGTGTTTGAATGTGTGTGTGAATGGGTGATTGGGATTTGGTAACCTCTAAGGTTAAAAAAAGCGCTATATAAGTGCAGACCATTTACCATTACCATTTATGTTAACTCTATTCTCTGCTTGAAAGCTTCACTTTATTTAGTTGACCAGCTACTGGACGCTTCCGTCTAAAACTACCAGGCCAATTTAACTGTTACACTTCTGTAAAAAATCACCATGCAACAACTGCTTTATGTCAGTTTGTGTCATGTTTAAAATGTCACAGCAATAGACAGGTCAAAACTATGATGATCAGCCTATAATCCCACCCAATTATATAATTATGTTGTAAGAATGAATATTGAGTGTGAAGTTTAGGCTTTGTATAAATGAAGGTCATGGGAAATGGCATCAATGATGCATCTAATACGCTTCCTTTGCTCTTAATTTTGTTGCATTAGCACTGAAAAGTCTTTGTCTATAAAATAGCCCAACACATGCATAATGTTTTGGTGATTTGCTTTATTTGTGCATTTTATGGTAAAAATGTATTTAAATATTGATCTGTATCTCACCCACACCTATCATATCACTTCTGAAGATACAGGTTTACCACTGGATCCTTGTGGATTGCATTTATACTGAGTTTATGTGCATTTTGGAGATTAAAATTTTGGTACCCATTCACTTGCATTGTGAGGACCTACAGAGCTGAAATTTTCTTCTAAATATCTCCATTTGTGTTCAGTAGAAGAAAGAAAGGCATTCACATCTGGGATGGCATGAGCGTGAGTAAATGATGAGAGAATTTTCATTTTTGAGAGAACTATGCCTTTAACTTGTATTTAACCCAAAATACTTGAATGAAATCAGAATGAGATTTCAGTAGCTTTAAGTCCATGTCTATTTGCTTTAAGGTCATATATGTACAGCATTTGCTAGTGTACGCCAAAACGATATGTTTAAAAATGTCTCTCCTGGGAAAATTGACCACAATATTGATAACTCAGCCTGCATTATGCAGATTTTTGTCATTAAAATGTCCAATCTCTCTATAATAGCAATGTCCCTTACCCTAATACCGCCTGCAAGTGACAAGCAAGTGGCAAAACTTGATTAATGGCTATGATAGAAAATAAAGCCTGTTAGATATTTAAAAAAAAAAAAAAAAGGAATTGAGCCCTTTGACATGTCCCACCATAAACTTCCTGATTCAGGAAATACAGCAATGCAGGAAAGAAAACTGCACTAGTCAAGCAAATTCAGAGGTCTGTAAAGGCAAATTACACAGTAAAGGAAAGAGGGTTTAATTTTTCAGAATACGAAAAAGCTACTGTCTGAAGTAAAATGATTAAAAGTAAGGCAATTTAATCACAGATTTACTTAGGTGGACTTAGGATGCAGCCATTTATCTGAAAAATGAATCTGGGTGTGCGTATTAATGTTATCGATTAACTGTGTGTTGAAAGGAACCCAGGTGTCATGTCAGACTGATGAGATGTTACCTTTCTTTCTGCCTGGACCTTCCCCTCCAAGTTCTTGTTTTTCAGATGGTGGTATGGTATCTCACAAATCTATTGATTAACAAAAGCTCTGATCTCGCTTTTTCTGTCTCGCTGGTAATCTATTGAACTGACCAGCCTGCCAGCGGTTTTGACCTCCCGAAGGTTTTGAGGTGGGATCCATTCTAAGCCTTTGGGGAAGACAGTGCAAAAACACAATGTTCCATCTCCACGATCTTGGGTTTGAAGCAATACAGGCTCAGGTCAAGTGTCCAAAGAAATACAGCTGGCCGTGTTTCAGGCTGGGTGAGCAAATTGCAAGTAGCTTCCTCTTGAGCCTCAGAAGCTCCCGTGGGGGTTATAGACAGTTTCAGGTGGGAAAAAAAACTTCTTGGGTATTAGGACGCCTAGGTTATGTGTGTACAGAATAGATAAAAAATTGAATAGGGCTGATTTCATAGGCTTTGGAGGTAGCATGAGCTCATCATTGAACTTGATTTGAATTCAACATAGTATAATGCTTGCATTTAAAGGATTATTCTGGGTTCAATACAAGTTAAGCTTAATCGACAGCATCTATGGCATATACCACAAAAATGTATTTTGACGTGTCCCTCCTTTTATTTAAAAAAAGCAAAAATATGGGTTACAGTGAGGCACTTACAATGGAAGTGAATGGGGCCAATCCGTAGACATTAAAATACACACTGATTTAAAAATTATAGCCACAAGACGTAAACAATATGCATGTCAACAGGATTTTAGTGTGATAAAAATCGCTTATTAAACTTTACTGTGCAAATTTATAGCCAATTTTGCAACTTCGTTGCCATGACATTGAAATGCCACAAACCCTGTAATCCCTCAAAATTACGTTTTAAACCACTTTACAGCTTAAATAATGCACAAGTTTAAACAGAAAAATGAATTTAAGTGATTTTATAAAATAATAAGCTTTAAATTTCTGCCTTTAAACCCTCCAAAACTTGGACGAGTAGAAATACTTTTTTGTGTTCCAGAAGTGATTTTACAGTTTGTTGTGTATTAATCGGAAACCACACAGAAAATATAAATGCTCCATTAAATCTCCCTTATCCTTCTGGATATGTGGTTTTTAATTAGGACTGCTCAATTATGGCAAAAATCATAATCACGATTATTTTGGTCAAAATTGAGATCACAATTATTTTACATGATTACTCATTGACTTTTGAAACATCATGCATTTATTGAACTTTTTTAAAACAAACTTGTCTTTTTAACAGTAAACTGCACTGGGTAGGGGAGGAGGCTATAGTCATATGATAATTATTTTATGTCACGTATGGTAGTCAAATCAAGATAAGCCTCCATCACCATCACTTACAGCAGGGGTACTCACACGTCTATGGAATAAGATCTACTTTTTCATCAAGTTATTGAAGCAAGATTTGAAGGCCACCGTATGAAGAGGAAGTGTGCGTGGTGAATGGGGTCAAGAATGATTTCATCAGCCCTTTTCGTTCCTCTGGAAGTGTACAGTTAAAGCAGGTTGGTTAGGGGAGCAACAATAATCCTCTCAGCAGTCCGAACTATCCTTGAAGTCTTCTGATGTCTGACTTGGTAGCTGCACCAAACCAGACAGTTATAGAAGTGCAGAGGACAGACTCAATGACTGCCGAGTGGAACTGTTTCCCTCAGCTGGCAAAGGAAGTACAAACTCTGCTTTGGCCTTTTTCACAATGGAGTCAATGTGGGTCTCCTTCTTCAAGTCCTGTGAGATGGTAGTGCCAGCAACCTGAATGACTCCACTGCTGCCACAGTGCTGTTCACAGTGGTGAGCGAGGTTAATGTTGGGGTGTTCCACCTAAAGTCCACCATTAGACATCACTCTCTGTGTTTACATGAATACCTCATTAAGACTGGCATTTTGGCGTAATTTTAGGCGTGCATTAGCACGAGCAATTTCGGAACATAGGCAGTGGTGGTGGCGTAGTGGGCTAAAGCACATAACTGTTAATCAGAAGGACGCTGGTTCGATCCCCCCACAGCCACCACCATTGTGTCCTTGATCAAGGCACTTAACTCCAGGTTGCTCCAGGGGGGATTGTCCCTGTAATAAGTGCACTGTAAGTCGCTTTGGATAAAAGCGTCTGCCAAATGTGTAAATGTAAATGTAACATGTGCATGTTCAGCACATGCCGCCAGTTAATCAAACAGGGCGCAGCTGTTAATAGATCGTTAGCAAATTATAAAATTATGCACACTGGATTATTTTCGGCAGCAGAATAAGAATATGACATTTCTAATAAGTGACACAGGCCTAGGCTATCACAAATATAGCTGGTTATTTTTCATTACTGACATTTTAATCGGTCTGCTTGTCCGGCCGGGCAGGTCAAATTCTCTTTCACATGCCCCTTCAAAAATCTAGTTGTCCCAGACAAGTGTTAATGTTGAGCCCTGATTAAATATTGTATTCAACATCAAAGGTGGGTAGTAATGCGCTACATTTACTCTGTTACATTTACTTGAGCAACTTTTTGGAAAAACAAATGTACATTAGAGTAGGTTTAAAAGTGGGTAATTTTACTCTCACTCAAGTAAATTTCTTTTGCTTTGTACATTTACTTCTTTACAATGTGCAGTGTTCCTGTCGTTACGTTACTGGGTTTAATTTTAATTAATGTGGAATATATTGAGAGATTATCGACTGTGGCAGGGCGGAGGGCGGGGCCGGGTCATGATGATACACATCCGGTCCCGTATCAGGCTAATCAAGCCTCCGAGAGGGATAAAAGCCGATGGCAGATGGTGGTGTGAAGAGAGAGAGATCATTTACGGACATATCCATCATGTGTGTGTTTGTCCTTTGTTTTAAGTTTATTATTAAAACATTATTTATATTGTCAAGCCGGTTCTCGCCTCCTCCTTTCCCTTGAACTACGTTACACTGGTGCCGAAACCCGGGAAGGAGGAGGGATACGCAGTAGTAGAGTTCTCGCCACTACCGTCATCCACCCCAACGGAGCAGCCGTGGTCAACTGCCGGGAGACGAGGAGCCCAGCCGCCTGGAAGCGGAGGAACGGCCGCCGACCACGAGGGGAGAAGGAGCTCCTAGTCGACCACCTGGAGCGATCAGGGCCGCTGCCAGGGGTGGAGGAGTGCCCTTCCAGCTGCTGAGACCGCCGACCGCGAGCGGGGAGGGGCTCGGAGACCGACCGCCTGGAGCGGGAGAAACGCTGCCAGGGGCGGGGGATACGGCGGGGCGTTCCGTCCGCCAGGGGCTGGAGGACTGCCTCCAATCCGCCTGGAGAGGCATGGCTGTCGTCCGTTAGAGGGTGGAGGAGTGGCCAAGGAACAAGCTACGGCATATCAGTGAACCGGCAAGTAAGAGTTTGTTTTTTGTTTTTTCCATCTCTCTCTCCTCTCTCTCTCTCTCACTGCCACTCTGCGTTGGCCTTTTCCCTCTCTTTTAATTTGTAGTGTTTTTTAGGGGGGTACTACACTGTTACAGGAAGTTACCCCCCCCCCCACCCCCACCCACACACACACACACATTTTAATTATTTCTGTTTCCCTCCCCTTGTCCCCTCCCACGTCCAGGTAGACAGGGATGACCTGCCGGCAGACGGCGGAGAAGGTGCGCCCCTCCCCAGTGAAAGAGTGTGCCTAATGGGCCGCAATAAGCTAAAATGAGGCGCCGCGTTATGCATAACGGACAATAAACGGCACCGCGATATGCAGAAAAGGACAGCGATAGCTAGTTGTGTTTGTCAAGACTGTAGTTATTAATATTTTGATAAGTATTATTTTCTTGATAGGCCTGTCAATCCAAGCTTAAAGGGTTAAGTAGTATAATGATAATACTCCATTCCACAGGGATGGCCTACATCCATCCATCCATCCATCATCAACCGCTTATCCTGTACAGGGTCGCGGGGGGATGGCCTACAGTTATAACAAATTCCTTCTGGTTATTTGATATAATGAACAATTAATTTGATATCAGTAATGAGTGAAATGTTGTGGTAATGGATCAAGATACTCAAGTGTATGTGTGTATGTGTGTGTGTGTGTGTGTGCGCGTGTCCCTGCAGTTTATAGGTCTTGACAAATTTTACCCATTGAGTTATTCTTTATTTTATTAATTCATCACAATTAGAGCAGTGACAACCTACTGCTGGTGATGTGCCAAAGCTTACTTGTTTACAGCTTAGAATTCCAAAAGTTCTGGCCTCATGAATGCTCAGTTAATCATCTCTGATACACTAAATTACAGAGGTTCCGTACTGATGGTACTTTGTATTGTTGTTGTTGATGGTAATACGGCTGAATTGATTCAAGGATATTCTATAAGATTAAAACACTGAATGAATGTTAATTGTGGAATTGTTGATATGGATAGTGTATACAAGAATTCAAGGGAGAAATCAGAATTCCATTATCCACTCACAGCTAACAGTAAATATTCTCGAAGTAATGCACCACTAGCATAAATAATCACAAAAATAATCAACATTTTCAAACAGATTCCACAAACCCTCAAAGCTTGATGTTTTAAATTTGCAGCAATTCTGATGTTGTTTTTAATAGTTTTACCATTCTATATTTTTTTTTAGCACTTTTTTTCCCCCAGCTTTTGATCTTGCTTGACTTACCCATCATGTCCACTGATGCAGGTGAGTGGAGTTGAGCAGGTGTTTTCTATTCATTATCTATGGGAGCTGGGTGGCAGGCTCATAGGGAATTGTGCAAGCGTTGTCAAAAAGTTGAGAAATGCTGAACTTTATGCACATGAGAGCTGGAAACAGCAGAGTGGCAGTCAATTAATGTGAAGTGGTGCCTTAATTGCATTGTTACATATTACATATTTGAAGTTTTCAAATGCAGTTTTCACACTTTCATTATAGTGAGGCTATGTGTGTATGTATAACAAAACATTTTTAAATTAACATTAGCAATAATATGTGCACTTTGGGAATACTGAAATAAAGTACAATTTTTTACAACTTTACAGTACTGTGCAAAAGTCTTAAGCACATTAGATGTTTCAAAAAAACATGTGTCTTAAGTTGGTTATCTTATATCTTCTGCTTCTGCTTTAGTGTGTCAATAGGGAAATAAAATGTACTAAATTGAACACTAATAAAATGCTAGTTTATGTTACTTAGACGAAACAGTGATAAACAGCTGCAAGTACCTAATTATTTCGATTCAATAAAGACACAATGTTTTCTATCAAAGTCTCTGTGCAGGTGCTGAAGTGAATCAGTGGATCATTTATTTGAACTGGATCATTACAACAATTCACTAAAATGATTTGGACTTCTAACACTTCCTATAAGTAGGATGGCCAGATTCCTGCTTGTGGAAAAAGGGACAGCCCCCTCCCAGCAAAAATGAAATGAACGTATCCTTACCTAGCCGCAGATCTGTGCGAAGTAGAGGGTGCGTCCACATCTGTAACTGTTGTCACCTTGAACTTTTCGCTGGCAGCATTTTTTTCTCAGTGTGCGCTTGAGATTTATCCAGTGTCCATGCTGCATTCACTAATGAGAACACACGCTCCACAGATGCAGATGACCAAGGCAGGCATAAAACAAACTCCACATCTTTGGCTAAGACTCTGAGGTTGATGGTCTTCCTCTCCAGCACATGAAAAACATCTGTCCATCTCTCAGACATTGCCATGTTGTTCATGTACTACTCAGTGATGTGACGAGAACGTATTTCGTGCAAGCCCACTCATTAAAGAGCGTGGTTTCGACAATTAGTCGACAATAAAAAATAGTCAAAAAACGTTTCGTAACCAAATAGTCTTTGATCTCATTTAACACAACATGAGATCACATTAAACTCTAATGATGACGCACGAGAGCAGCGCTGCAGTTCGCGCATGACTGAGGAGAGGAAGAATTAAACAGCTCACAGGTGATGTACATCACAAAGTATGAATGCAAAAATACAAAATAAGTAAATACACAAGCACTATCATTGTGGAGCTGGTGCAAAACTTGGTGCATGTTGAGCGTCTTTAAAGGAAACACCCCGGTGTTACATCTTAAATGCAGTTATATTTAATGCATTATCTTTATTAAAGATCAAATAATACGGAAGCAGATCATGTAAATAACTACAAACTCCGAAACTGGCATTTTTCTGTGTGGTCAGAGTCTCTTCTATGAGTTGCGCGAATGTCCCAATCTAAGGGGGGGGGAGTGAAACTGCACTCCGCTGATGCACACTCTGTCGCGGGGACACTCATCTCTCGAGCGTGCACGCTAAATGCAGCTAGATTATAACGTGATGCTCGAGACTTATTGAATCATAATATATGTGTCACAGTGCATTTCTTATCGTGAGGAAAATTGCCAATACACTGCTTTATTCATAAGAGAGAGTTTTTTTTGTGAGTTCAAGATGGAATGAAGTGAACAGGAAGGTGAGAGATGTAGTCTTCACCCCCTTATACACTGCAACAAAATACATTTTTGATGTGTTGTTGTTTTGGCTAAATTAAATAAATTTTGTTTTCAATAATATAAATATCTAAAACTCCTTTAAAACAACGCATATTTTCTTTAGCATCTATATTGCAGAAGAAAAAATTGTTATCTGAGAATGTTGAAAATAATATAAAAAATACAAATATTTAAAAATACCTAAAAATACTTAAAAAAAAAAAAGATGCATTCACCTGAGAAGCAACATATAAGATATTTAGACTGCTTTTAGAGAATAGATCTTGAATATAACTATATTTTTTCTTTACTGGACTCGCAGAAGTATGAACAAGTGAAAAAATGCACTTACACATACAAAATACACTTATATTTACAATAAATTCTCTTAAATTAATTCTAAATATCTTATTTGTTGCTCCTCAAGTAAATGTATCTTGTTTTAAGGATTTTAGACAATTTTAAATGAAAAAAAAAAAAAATATATATATATATATATATATATAGTAAAAAAGTATTAATAAAAAGTATTTTTTCCCTTTAATTCAGTGAATGTCATTTAGAGGTATTTTTAAAAGAGGATTGTGTCCTCTTTATTCTTAGCAAGCACGTTTAATGCAACCTTTTAAGTCAGGGCACAAGCTGAATAATTGAATAGGAGCTAATGATTAATCATTGCAATAATCGCCAAATAGTCTAATAATTGTTCTAATAATTGTTATATGCAAAATAATAGTTAGATGCAGGCTTAGTTGTTATGGACCATGCACGACACGAATGGGTTAAGCCGTTGCACACTGTCTCCGGGATGCGAGCGGGGTCCAAGTTTGGGCGGTAAAGCTCGTGCTACCCTTCCACCTGGGCATCCTCGCTCATGCCTCTACAATAATGGTACACTTAAGATATGCTTTTGAATGTAATAGAATAATTAAGAATAGCATATGTTGATAGATGCATGCCACAAAAATAACATTTGCATGCTTTTACGTGTTACAAACCCAATCCCCCCCAGGTATGACAATATACATTTACCAGTAAACTGTGGCTATCCACTTTCCTACAGCAATCGTGAAGCTGCATTCATGATTTGCACCAGGGTAACAATGCCAGCATCAAGCGTCGATTTGAACTCCACATGAAAAACGCATACAGACAAAAACGAAAACCTGTGGTAGTTAAAATGTGCCTTACATAGGCTGAAAATACTTGGTTTCTATGACAAGTCCCATCTGGGCTTGTTTTGTAGATCAAATAGCAATAAGAGTTCCTTTCCCCATCATTTGATCACTGACATGAAGTGAAGTGCTGTGCATGCATGTATTGTTAAGTGTGTGTCAGTGTAATGACTCCAGGCAGACACACTGCAAAGGTTCCACCATTCAAACCAGTGTTTATGCTGGTTTATGCTGTATTAATGGTAAATTCGTTAATCGTGATAAAGAAAACGTAACCCTTTAAACGTTAATTAATCGTATGCTTTAACACGTTAGTTCTGACAGCTCTAATTTTGGTCTGTTGTCACCTGAAACCAATTGGATCGCTTCTGAAGATATAGATTAAACCACTAGAGTCATATGGAATACTTTTATGCTGCCTTTATGTGAGTTTTGGAGCTTCAATATTTTAGTCACTATTCACATGTATGTATTAACCTACAGAGCTGAGATATTCTCCTAAAAAGAAAGTCAGAAGCCGGCAGAAGAAAGAAAGTCACATCTGGGATGGCATGAGGCTGAGTAAATGATGAGAGAATTTTCATTTTGGGGTGAACTATCTCTTAAAGAATGGATCATCTGAGACGGATTTAAATACCAGGTGAAAAAAGGGCCAAGAGGTAACAGTGGTCTTTGGTTTAATATTTTGATCTGACATGAGCGTCATGACTTTTCACTGCAATCCAAACCCATTTTTATAACCTTCCTTTCCATCTGAAATCAATACCTTACAGTCAGACCAACCAGCTCAACAGAAGTTAATGTGGGAACTGCACCTGTGGAGCCTCCGTTAGTCTATCTATAGAACGCAGCTCAATATTGCCATGCTATTTCATAATCCTGTAGTGCTGTAATGAGGTGATATCAAATATAGACTGTGCAATTCATAGCCTGCCCTCTCTTTCTCCAGCATGACTTCATCTCTGCCTTTTTTGGTCTTTATGCTGTGAAGAATCCTGATGTATCAGCCTCGATCCCTCATTAGTAGAGTATCTTGTCGGAACACAGCTAGAGCTTTTAGATGGAACTGAATTCTACAGTCAATCGCAAACTGCCAGCTAAACCCTTCAAACTTATGTGTTAAACATTAGGTGGCTAAATAAACTTATCAAACAGGTTGCCAGGTATGCTGGTGTCACAAAATCCTACTTGTCCAGGTGCAGTCAGATGTCATTTTACGGCATTTACAGGTCAGATGGATGGCTCAAAATTTCCGTGCCCTGACCTAATGACAATGAGCTGTTTTGTCATTATTCTTAAATTGTATCTTCTGCTAAACCCATCAGAGAGTGTAGTCGTATTTATAATCCTAAGGCAACAGATGTTGTGTGGGAAGAGGGGCAGACCATGTGGCAGAGACGGGCATCGGTCCTCACCAGGTGAGACAGGTTGAATAACAGAATACATTTTAACACGACGCTAATAAGACCGACAGAAGTGTCACTCCTGATGAAAGCAGTGTCAGAGTTATGCGGGTACGCACCCAACTGGTGCTGCACGTGCAGATTAATAGGTGTTTATGATGCCCGATATGCTGCTGATGTCCAGGTGACTTTGAGAAAAGAGTTTGGGGAGAAAATAAAGAGAGAGAGAGAGAGAGAGAGAGAGAGAGAGAGAGAGAGAGAGAGAGAGAGAGAGGATGACAGACATAATTAAGTTTCCATATGCATTAATGAGAGAGATCTGTTACCATATTGTACTCAAGCACGTATAGACATGTCTACTTTTAACAGGAAAATCTGATGGAAAAACATGATTTTCTATGCTCTTTTGTGATAAAAAGAGTACTATATAGTAATACTCTATATTTCACAATTCAGAGCTCGATAATCTTATGGCGAAGTTCTTCTTCGTTCTTCGCTCTGAGCTAAAAAGAAGGTCGAAACTATATACCGTTTGCAATCATTCAGACACCGGCCATGTTGCTGAGGGAGGCATTTAGAGAAGCATTTCAATTACAAACACTGTTCTGTCAACACACTACATGTTAAACATTAACCAATGTGGCATTAAAGGGATAGTTGAGCCAAAAATGAAAATTCTCTCATCATTTACTCACCCTCATGCCATGCCAGATGTGAATAACATTTCTTCTGCTGAACACAAATAACACCTTCTTTCACACACTTTCACCAGCCCCTCATATGCACATTCACCAGAGGTCTTCTTCTTTAGTTTTTTCCGATTTGCATTCTTTGTGCATATCGCCACCTGCTGGGCTACTGTGTCACCCACACCTATCATATTGCTTCTGAAGACATGGATTCACTGGAGTCTTATTGACTATTTTTATACTGTCTTTATGTGCTTTTTGGAGCTTCAAAGTTCTTGTCACAATTCACTTGTATTGTATGGACCTACAAAGCCGAGATATTTTTCTTAAAATCTTTGTTTGTGTTTAGCAGAACAAAGAAAGTCATACATCTGGGATGGCATGAGGGTGATGAAAAGGTGAGAGAATTTTCATTTTTGGATCAACTATCCCTTTAAAATGTGTTATTAATGACTACATGCCTCATTCTATGAACAGAATCATACCTAGAGTTCAGTAAAATAAGCTGTTCTCACCACTTGATGATTTACAACAGTGGATCGCAAACTTTTTTTGATTTAAGAGCTCGAGCTTTAAGAGCTTTGCGATCGTGCTGCTCTGTCCATTGAGCCGTATTCATCTAAAGAGTCATTCAGGTGCATTAGCCGAGATTTTACCTCAGCCTGTGTATTTGACGCTGCTAAACCAGATACTTCAGATGCATCACTAGACTTCAAAATGAGATGAACCGTGGTACAATGCGTACCAACCCATATAACTGAGAAACAACTGATATTCTACAAGTCTACATAAACGTTTTAATGCAAAGAGGAACTTGACGATGGATGATTATTATCACTGATAAATTTGTAACCTAACCTAAGGTAACCTCTACTAATTTGTTCTGATCACCCCCTGACATCCTTTGAATGCCCCCATTGAGAACCCCTGATTTACTGTAATACATATGCAGTAGATAAAGTGTAATTTGTCATGTTTACATTCTGCATTCATGGCGCTAAATGCTAACGCTAACACGCTAGATGTGGCCATATGCACTGGTTACCAACTTATTGCATTTTTATGAAGAAATTTGTAAAAAGAATCCACATAAAACTGCAAAAAAGGTTTTTAGACTTGTTTTATACTTGTAAAACAGGTCAGGGAGATTGGGCAGAAGTGTAAATGTCTTATAGTCAACAGACAAAGACATGAATGAAGCAGCAAATCAAACAACAAAGTGAATGGGCACTTAGAGTATGTTAGTATATTTGAAAACGTCTCTGTTTGAACAATCTTACAGATGAAGGTTAGGTCATACCAGCTCTGAGCAACAAAAATAACAAAAAAAAAATGAAAATGAACTTGCATTTAAAATGTTACTTTTGCTCTGGTTAAATCAACTTTGGTGATACTGTACCTTCCAAAATCATTTTTTCCCCCTCAATTTACTCTCTACACAGTACTGATATGGTAATAAATGAACAAACGAGGTTTCATCATACCAGTGTGTCTAGACATATTCAAACCATGTGTGTTACAACTGGTCCTACTCTCCTCTACTAACAATAGTGGACTCCGGATGGGGAAAAACGGCTTCTAATACTTGCATTAAATGAAAGTACGAAGAGACCTGGTCATACAATAAAAAGGTACAAATCATGATGTTCTAGGGTGCTATTGTGTATCAAGGCCCAAATCTAGATGAAATAAGATTTGAATTAAAAAATGTTCACTATAGTTAGCTGCGCCTGCTCTTCTTTGGTCCAAAGACCGCAGCTAAGGTTTAAAAGTCTCACCGGCGATATCAGTGCACTTTATGTTTCTAAAAGCTTCTAAGCATACCAGTCATGTCATAATAAATCACTTCAACAGAAGTTAAAAATTCAATTAAAAACACACGCCATAGCCACATTCCAACGGGGACTCCAGAAAATGTGATTTGAATAGCAATATTTCTGAAGTCAAGCCTGCAAAATCCTCATGCAGAATCACTTTGACAGTCTGTTCCGCTGTTCCACTGAGACAATTAAGCCAGTGTCACATTTAATGTGGTGCGAGGTTTCCGAGCACATTGTTTGGGACAGTCGGAACCTCGTGGTTCTGAAGAACTGGGATGAATCACAACGTTATATATCCTACTAGACGATGTACCGTTGAGACAAGAATTGCTCCGATAGCATTTTTCAAGGGCATGCTGACGGTTTATGTAAAATTTGCAAAAAGATGAGTGAAACCTCCATTAACCTTGAGAATGTCTTGTAAAATATTTTAGTCTCTGAGGAAATCAGTCCTCATTATATTTCTAACGCTCATCATTTCTTGCCAGACATTTAAAGAAAATCCACCTGCCGTAATGTATTCATTATTGGCCATGATTTGTTTTACTAAAACGTCACTAAATGTAAAACTGAGAAAAGGCTGAAATAAGTTGTATCGATGCCATCTGATGCCAGCCTGTTATGCCGTTCAGATTATCGACAATAACGTACGTTATATTCTGTGGAGTTTGAGCAGAATACTATTAGAGGCAGAAAGACAGCCTCAGTCACCATTCACTTTCATTGTGAAAGGGAATGGTGACTGAGACTAACCTTCTTCTGCCTAACATCTCCTTTTGTGTTCCACGGTAGAAAGAAAGTCAAACAGATTTTGAACAACATCAGGGTGAACAAGTTACACAGCAGACTATCATTTATAACATATGCATATGGTTTATCTGCTGTGGGATGTGATGGGCTCTTTTTTGTCCCAGTCCGTCCCTCACATGGCATGCACCAATAACTGACATGCATGAATCACACCTCCAAAGATCTGCCATGCAAAGAGTCTGCCAAGCTTTTGGCAGGTTGCCTTTGGGCCTTTCAGAAAGCCCTCGGGTTAACATCCAGATTTAAATGTGTGAAACTACGAGAACCCAAACTAGCAGCGTTCATTAGCATATAACATTTATGGACGTAAGTAGTTTAGCAAATCCGTATCAGCAAGGGCCACTGGTTACGTGATACGCCAGCAGATTTCACACTCATGTCTAATTAGGATTCTGGGAGAGTTCCTTTAGCAGAGCTACTGCATATTTATCTTTAACCTGGTTTTTAATTGCCAGTAACTACGGCGGCCTGATGCATAGCGAGGTTTGTTTTGTAGTCTGTGTGATTATGCCATATCTCTGTCATGTCTCAGGTTTACCGTCTTTATCTGCCACCCACAAATATTTTGACTAATGCTGATGATTTAAGGAATTCATTTAGAGTGATTAAATATATGAAAAATAATGCTATGCAACGTACGCAATTAATCACGACCCCAACATGTACGTAAATTTCGTAATAAGGAATGTTCCAACCATCTGTGCAATTCAGGTTTCATGTACCACCTTAAAAATATTAAATATACATATTAAAAATATAGTTTTTAATCCTTCAATAATTGAATCAGTACTTTTGAATCCAAAAATTGCATTATCTTTATTTGTAAAACGTACTGTTGGTTCAGATATTAAGACAATTTCCATCAGTTTTCTATCATTGTTGGCTGTATACTCACAAAAAGATGCAGACACTCCAACACAGAAAAATACATATAAACCACCGCGTTGACCATAATGCGGAGCCTACGCCGTAGGTTCGATTCAGAAGTATAAACCTGCCTTAATGTAATGGGAGCCATCTGGTAAGTGCTGTGCAGTGTGTAAAAACATCACTCCCCCGGCCTCAAGAGGCGCACTAGCGACTGACGCTAGAGGCTACTGCCCACCTCCTATGCCGGTTCGAATCCCATTGGGAGCTTGTCGAGCAGGACCGGTTAAAGTGGTGCCATGACCCGGATGGGAGTGAGGTTTAGGGGGGTGAGTGTAACGGTTCAAATTCCATTTGGAGCGGGTCATGCAGGACCGGTTACAGTAACATGTCACAACGTCCTAAAAACAGGGCTTATGACCAGAGGAGCTGAAAACTAGTGAGACGCGAAGCAACCAAAGTGAGACGCCCCAAAATCGTCCATCCAGTGGCATAACTACAGGCAGGGAAGGGTGGTCAGCAATGGCTACCCCAAAGGGAACATTCAATACTACTGCAGGCTCAATGGGGCTAAAGCATTCTTTATGTGTACATACCTCCCCTTGAACACAATGAATATTTCATCATCAGTTAAAGCATCTGTCATATCACGGCTTGAAAGCTCTTTGAATGACAAAAAGTTATTTAATTCGCAAATAAATTGTCTGTTTTACCCTCTGGGTTTTGGATTACTGTATTCATGTCAATCAATCATTTTAAAATATATGTTTATTCCCTTAAAGCCATTTAATCCTAGCTATTATCTCGTGAGCGAGAATATTTGTGCATTTGGTATTTATCCTCACGTTGTCTCTTCGTCAGCGGTTTTCTCCCCTGAATGTAATTTATGTGAGATTTTCTGTGGGCATGTTTGTTTGTATGCGTTGCCTCCTCTTGTCAAACAGCTTTCTCAGGGCTTGAGTGGAAAACCCCTGTGATGGAGCTGCTGTTACATTAACATTCTCCACCACAGACAGCTTTTCCACACTGCAGCCGCAACAGAAGAATTTCTTTATCACTATCGCTCTGTTTCTCTGCCTTTCTCTAGTCTTGCTCTGTACTATCCATCTTCTTTCCCTCAGTCATTCTCTCTGACCCTTTCCTCTCTCTATATCTTATTTTTATTTTAAGATTTTTCTCATGGAGACCACCAAAACCTGCAGTGCACAACTAGGTGCATTAAACTGTGCCTGCCGCTTGACCGTTGTGCCAGGAGCAAGAGTAAACCATCATCATACACACACTCTTTATTTGAAATCTAAAAATGAGCTGTTCCCTGCAGTGCTAATCATATCACTGGGTTACTCAAAACAGTAGTACCTGTGCAGTGCATGTCTTTCCAAAAACCTACATGACTGACTTCCGTCCACTGTAAGAGAAAAATGGAAGTGCGTGAGGATCCGACTGAATATAAACGTTAGTATATTGAAGTATTCATTAGTATCCATATTTTACAAGCACTCAGATCATTCAAAGCACCTACAGACTTGTTGTCCAGATTTGATAACAAACAAACAAGCAAACACAACTTATAAACCTTAGGAAACTCTAAAGACAGACATACCTTGAGCACTGAGGTTTTTAATCGAAAAAAAAAACTCACATTTAATAGCAGAATTTGTGGTGAATAACTACATTACCCATGAGTCTGCTGAGAAAGATCCACCAATAAGAAAATCTCGGCAAACAATGTGCGCCAACAGAGTAATCCGGCCACTTATACAATGCACTTTGAATGACGTAATCAAGTCGGTCTCCCTACACTCTCAATTTACTCTTATATTATTTGTATTTATCTGAATACTTTGCAATAAACTTAAAATATAAATTCACGATCAATCCCCACATTCTTTTCATTTGGCAATTTGCTTGCTTTGTGCATATCGCCACCTACTGGGCAAGGAGGAGAATTTATAGTAAAGGAAAGACTTAAATATTTATTTGTTTCTCACTGTGACAGGGCGGAGGCCGGGGCCGGGTCGTGATTCTGCACACCCGGCCCCTAATCAGTCTTATTAGCCCTCGAGAGGGATAAAGGCTGACCGAAGACGTGCGACAGAGAGAGAGATTTACGGGCAGCTTTCCGACACCTGTGTGTACGACAGAGAGAGAGAGATTTATGGGCAACTTTCTGACACCTGTGTGTGTGTTTGTCTTTCAGCACCAGTGTAATGGGATTAATGGAAAGGAGGAGGCAAGAACCGGCTTGACAATATAAATAATACTTTAATATAAAACTGAACCAAAAGACAAACACACACAGATGTCAGACAGCTGCCCGTAAATCTCTCTCTCTCTGTCGCATCGGTCGGCCTTTATTCCTCTCGAGGTCTAATTAGCCTGATTAGGGGCCGGGTGTGCGGAATCACGACCCGCCCCACCCTCCCACACTCACCCACACTTATCATATCACTTCCTAAGATATGGATTTCACCACTGGAGTCATATCAGTCACTGGATTAATCTTATGCTGCCTTTATGTGCTTTTTGACCATCAAAATTACAGAGCTGAGATATTCTTCTAAAAATCTTAATTTGTGTTTAGCAGAAGAAAGAAAGTTATACACATCTGGATTGGCATCAGGGTCAGTAAATTATGAGAGAATTGTCATTTTTTTGGTGAAACATCTCTTTAAATGCATTGCATGCACGTCATGCTGTTTTTAAGGAGCTTCTTCTTCCGAATCCGTAAAGCACCAATGGGGTTATTTTTACATAGTCAGCAGAACTAAAGTGAAATTTGCGAGAGAAAAAAAAAAAAGAACAAAAAAAATCAACTTCTATGAAAAATATTTACCAATTAGAAAACACAGCAATAGCTCTTTAAACACATTAAACTGTATCCTAAAGGAGTCTGCTTTGATAATTTCTCCATTGGGAAATAAACTGCAGACTGCAAGGGTCTAAGATCAGTCGAAGCGAAGCCAAAGCAAACTATTTACCGCAGGATCCTATCTAATAATTTCTTCTGATGGTAATTTTGATATATGTGGCTCTAGAGGGTATATGTGCACTCTATCCAGAGGATCAGTAAGTAATTCTGAAGTGCACCAAGGCATCAAAAACACACCATTTTAGAAACTCAGCAATTGAACGTCATGCTCCCAAAGCTTAGCAGGCTTATGCAGGCCCACACAGAATCTATGGACTAAACTATGCGGACAGCTCTGGAGAATTGGAACGGCCATTATTCGCAAAGATCTACACAATTTGATCATCCTTTAAAGTTAACATTAAGACCATAGAACTCTTAGCCCTGTTTAAAAACCCTATGAAACCAATATGTGACTGTGGCTTTTAGTCCAGTGCATTAGTGAGAAGAAGAAAAACATGCATTTGACAATATTTTTGCAAAATTATCTTATGTGGCTCCTAACACATAAAAAGTTGAGAAATGTCCACTAAAAGTCATGCAAAAAGAAAGTTACATTGTCTCCTAAATACTGTACATAGGAGTCAAGTAAACAAAAAATGGCAAAAATGTAGGTTTGGTCATGTTTTTCTTTGAGACCAGGTAGCTATTAGCATTGAAATCATCTATATGCAAGTTTACTCCTAAAGATTGACTAAATACATTTTTTGTCCAATTAAATGCTCTCTAGAATGAGAATGGCCCTCCCCCTAATTCCACCTACAACCAACTAGTATGTGGAAAATCATGGTTGTGATGTCAACTAGTGACTACTGGCAGTAAGTCATTTTTGTGCCACAAGTGCCACCAAACGGAATTGCAAAAATAATTATTGTTTTCAAAACAGCTTTCTGAATATGCCCCCCTTCTGCAATTGATCGAACAAACAGATAGTCCTGCCCCCAACTCATGCCATTGGTCAAGTCAATGCTATTGTGTCTCATGAGACAGGTCGCTCAAAATAAAAGAGGAACTTTCTCTGCATATTATGCTGGGACAAGAAAAAGTATTTGAACACAGAAAAGTTTCATCATTCAACTTTAAAATTGTTTTTTTTTTTTTAAATGGACGAACCCCTTAATATGTCCTGTTTAATATAGGAAATACGTCAATACGTGAAAGTCAACTGGGCACGTCAAGCAATTTCATGGGGTCTTTAATATATTTTACTGTGTTTAAATCCATTCCACAAAATTCAGAAGATGTACAGATTACTTTGGGAATAATTGTATAATATATAATATAATGAGCAAAATAAATACGCTGATTTTATTATTCTTTTATAAAAAATTTGCCACAGAGAGATATACACAGGGTTGGGAGGATTACTTTTTTTTTTTTTTTTTTTTTTTTTTTTGTTTGTTTCTGTTAGTTTTTTTTTTTTTTTTTCTTTTTTTCCTCTATTGCAAATGAACAAAGGATTAACACATACAAGGTAGTAAACCACATATACAGTACAGAAGAGAGAAGAGAAGAAAAAGAGAAAAAAAAAGGAAAAAAAAAACACAAAAAAAACCCCCACAAAAAATAAAAAAAAATAAATAAATAAAAAAAAAAAAAAAAAAAAAAAAAAAAAAAAACAACAACAAACAATCACACCAACAATCACAACAACAACAGCAATATATTAATATTAGTGGTGATAGTATCAATGATAATATCTATAATGATAATTCATGACAATACTAGGAGCATTAGCTCTAGCAATCTATAATAATAATAACACTAGTACTAATAAAAAATACATTTAGGTCAGTCAATAATGTCACCGTACCTGCTCTGAACTCTAGGTCGGGGGGCTGATCCACAACTACTGCCAGTGAGCACAACCAACAGACAACCCCCCAAACCCCCCCCACCCCCCCCCCCCCCCCCCCCCCCCCTTCCCACACAGACACCGACACCTCTCCTTGATTCAATAATCCGATTCCCCCTCACCACCGCCAGCGACACCCAGCCCCCGTAGTCAAGTTTCTAGGCTCCATTGAGGTTTTCTTTAAAAAGTACGCCGGGGCACCATAACAGGCACCTCCAAACCAAGCTCCCTTAGTCTGTTTGTGACCTGACATAACCAAATGTTATGGGTTGATGACCCTCTTTTTTTTTTTTTTTTTTTTTTCCTTCCATGGCTTTGAGCATGGTGTGCACTGGTTAGCTCCCCAGCCAGAGACATCACATGGGAGGATTACTTTTGATTCCACTACAGATTACAGATTACATGCTGTAAAATATCATTTTTAATGTATTCCGTTAGATTACTCAAGGTCAGTTATGTTTTCTAAATACTTTGGATTACTTCTTCAGCACTGGTAGATTTATTCACTTCTTTTGACTATAAAAACTCAGCCAGTACAGTAAGACAAAATACACATGTTAAAAATACATTCTCTGAAAAATCGATATATCTTATGCAGTGTTGTTTCTATAGAAAAGATATTTGGGATAAAAGGATTTGGGGATATTTTTACAGGAAAACAATATAAAAATTATTATCAAGAATATGATTTTTGCCCTAATATCAAAGGTCTTATTAGAAAAAAATTAATTATGATTGAACGTGAATTTTCTTAAGAAAAAAATATGATCGTGTCTAGTAACGTGCATGTAAAATGGCTAGAAATTGCATTTTGGTTTAGCGTAAAGCTGACAATTTACACAAGATTTATTTCTATTTCTTCTGCTCCAAACTTACTTCAAACTTACTTCTCTGACTGCTCGTTTGAATATAACACATTATAAGAAAGTGTTTCACCACTGTTCAAATGCACTTTGGATTGCATTATTTATATGTATAAATGTTTTCCAGCTGAAAGGACTAAATATTAAATTAAACAAATGGCAATAAAATGCAAAGTAATCTCTTCAGTAATCAAAATACTTTTTTGAATGTAACTGTATTCTAAATATCAATTATTTAAATTGTAACTGTAGTGGAATGCAGTTACTTATATTTTATATTTTAAATACGTATTCCTGTTACATGTATTCCGTTACTCCCCAACCCTGGATATACACAGAGAGCGAGAGAGGGAGGGAGAGAATTGTTTTTCCTCTTTGTTTTATTCCGATTATGCTTCTTTGAGACAAAGCAGTTTGATTTTCTGTGGCTGACCTTTAGAGATGACACTGTTTTCTGCATTGTGCTCCGCTTTTCATTTGTTTATACCGCCAAGAGGAAGCCAAAAATAATTTTACATAGAGAATCACATTAAAGCTTGCAATTCCTAACAGCAGTCGATGCATTTTAAAGCTAAACAACAAATGCCAGGAATAACCTCATGATGTTTTCATATCCAGATCTCAGTAAATAACTTCCTCTGTCAACCCCATCACAATTCCTCCACCTGCTGCCAGGACGTTCACTCCTACTCAAACAGACAGCATGACATTTTGGTTGTCATCATAACTCACAATTCACACCTGTTTGCAGGCTTGAATAGAACCGTATTGTACAGTAATAAAACAAAATAAAATATATAAAACAACATAAGAAAATGTATATTCAAATGAAGCAAAATGACCCACAGATGTGTTAATGTTGAAAGTTATTAAAAATAACTAACATGTTTTTTCAACTTTAGAAGGAATAATGTCCCAATATCCACATATGTGGACATCATGTTTAACAGCGTGCTGATGCGCGAAAAATCAATGAATTTTATAAAGCGGCATATCAAACGAAACAAGAGATGCTACTCTTTACACCCAAACAGGTTTCAAATAAAAAACCTTAAGAGGTTGCTTACCAGATGCACATTTGTTAGTTCTGCGCCCATAGATGCACTATACGGAATTCCGCATCATGTTATTGTTACATGACTCGGTGCGGCAAAACTTGAACCCTTAAATGACAGCCTAGAGTGTAGTGTACATACAAATACTCATGAGATCAAAATATAGTAAATATCATGAAACCTTTGATTTTCTAGATTTTCATTTATATTCATAGTTGAATGTACTTGAAGTATTACATGTATAAGTATCATAAACACAGAGTTGGGAGAGTTAATTATGAAATGTATTCCACTACAGATTACAGAATACATGTTGTACAATTTAATTTGTAACGTACTCTGTTAGATTACACAAGGTAAGTAATGTTTTCTAAATACTTTGGATTACTTCTTCAGCACTGGTAGATTTATTCACTTCTTTTGACTATAAAAACTCAGCCAGTACAGTAAGACAAAATACACATGTTAAAAATACATTCTCTGAAAAAACAAAATATCTTATGCAGTGTTGTTTCTAAAACAAGATAAATCTAATTGATCTTGTTTTAAGGATTTTGGGATATTTTTACAGGAAAACAATACAAAAATCATTATCAAGAATACAGTAAAGGGATTTAAGGGAAAGGAGGAGGCGAGAACCGACTTGACGATATAAATAATATTTTAATGATAAACTTAACCAAACGACACAAACAAACACACATGACAGACATATCCGTAAACGATCTCTCTCTCTCCCGCACCATCTTCCGCAGTTTCCTTTATGCCTCTCAGAGGCTTGATTAGCCTGATACGGGACCGGGTGTGTATAATCACGACCTGGCTACCGCCCTCCGCCCTGCCACATACAATTTTTGCCCTAATATCAAAAGTCTTACTAGAAAAGAAGAAATTATGATCTAACATGAATTTTCTTGATAAACAAAAATAGGATTGTGTCTGGTAACGTGTGCATGTAAAATGGCTAGAAATAGCATTTTAGCTTAGCGTAAAGCTGATAATTTACACAAAGTTTATTTTTATTTCTTCTGCTCCAAACTTACTTCAAACTTACTTCTCTATATTCGTATGAATATAACACATAATAAGAAAGCGTTTCACCGCTGTTCAAATGTACTTTGGATTGCATCATTTATATGTATAAATGTTTTCCATCTGAAAGGACTAAATAATAAATGAAACAATTGACAATAAAATGCAAAGTAATCTCTTCAGTAATCAAAATACTTTTTGAATGTAACTGTATTCTAAATATCAGTGATTTAAATTGTAACTGTAGTGGAATACAGTTACTTATATTTTGTATTTTAAATACGTAATCCTGTTACATGTATTCCGTTATTCCCCAACCCTGTATATACAGTGGCCCCAAAAAGTATTGACACTTAAGCTACACTTTAAATGACAAAACAAACCCAAATGACATTTATTTTTAAATTAAGATAGCACAAGCACACTTTTCAAGCAAAGGTCTCTATCAATAACCTCACACATATGTTTCTTGCTCCATTACTCCTACTCAAACCGACAAGCTGACATTTTGGATGTCATCACTCACTATTCATACCTGTTTACTGGCTCCATCCTTCACATCCCTAACACTCAACTCAATCTGTACCCCTTCCTAGACCCTAACAGAGGTATAAACCATCAATCGAAATCACTTCCGGGCCTCCCCTTCAAAACATACTCATTACCTGTGTTTGGATTACAAATATGGCTCAGAATTATATCACACATGAGAGGTCATCAGCTCGAAGAGTGCTTGAGATATGGAACTGAATGATAAATAAAGTGGTCGGATGTATTTCTCACATGGACTTCATTACATTCCCATGGCATGTGGGATGCATCAGGTTTCCTGCTGATGGACTAGTGAGAGGTTAATGCAGTTCAGGTCCATTATGTTTAAAAGGCAAACAGGTAGAGATTGGCTCCAATGTGGTTCTAATTCAGCAGGTACAGATCACCCACGTAACATTATGCAAATGGGTATCATTTGTCATAAAGTGGCAATTAACCCCTCTTTGCAGATTTAGAACCACTACAAAAACAGGTTTTTGGTAAGTATCTGATCTGGCTTATATAATATACCATCTAAACCATTGAAGCCCACTTGGTTTTGTGGCTTCAGCACAAAATCAATATATTTTTTAACCTGAATTATATTGCGTTCCAAACAGACAACTATCACTTCTTCTGTATTATAATTATATAATTGATGGAAAAAAGTTATTTTGGTAGCACTTAATAAAACCTTTCATTAATAACATTATGTACCATTATAATGTATAGCACAATATTTTGATATTTTTGTTAGATAACCATATAAACCACTATATACACATTTTTATGGAAAGTGATTCAAAAGCTTCTGAAAAAATAATGACTATGAATAATTCCTTTTTGATTTATAAGGATGTCCTCTGACAACCTTTGAATAGTTGAAAAGTTAAAAGTCTAAAAGTTTAAAAATAAATGCAAAAATGGTTCTGAAAAGTGAAGTTAGTTCTGAAAAATGAGCATAATTTGTTTGCAGATACCACTAGGATTTATATTTTGCTATCTAATGCAATAACATTCATTTTAAGTGTTTTAAGTGTGAGCAAATATTTCTTGAGGCCACGGTTTGTCAATGACTTATGTGAGTTAGTTAATCTCTGAGCTTTTTTTCTGTTATTACAGCAAATGTTTTAAATATGTTTAATCTTGTCATCAGTATCGCCTCTTTTTAACTAATGAAAAGTCAGAATAACAGTGTCTCCATATTTCTCTAACATGTTGGAAACAGAAATGAAATGTGCTCACTGGCCCTAAATATGTTCCCAATTTTTTATAAACTGATGAGCCACAACATTATGACCACCTGCCTAATATGCTGTTCCCCGTCTGTCGGTCACGTCGACGTTGTGTCGAAGAAGCGACACTAGGGGTCTCTCTTGAGCGCCGAATATGCCTCTGATCTATGAAAAAAGGCCAATGAGAAGTTGGCAGACAGTATTTGCATACCCCGCCCCCGGACCTCGCCCTCAGGGTCACGAAGGCCAAAGCGCAGTCACTCGGGCAGGCGACGGCCACATTTGTGGTTCAACGTCTCGTTCCCTCCATCAGGGAACGGAGGTTACATAAGTAACCTAGACGTTAGTCCGCTGCGTGACGTCAAAACAGTGCCAACCCGCCGGCATGGAATCTACAAGACCCCTGAAGGTGTCCTGTGGTATCTGCCTCTAAGACATTAACAGCAGTCCTGTAAGTTGCGAGATGGAGCTGCCATGGATTAGACTTGTTGGTCCAGCACATCCGACAGATGCTCAATCGGATTGAGATCTGGGGAATTTGGAGATCAGGGCAAAACCTTGAACACTTCATTATGTTTATCAAACCATTCCCGAACAATGTGTGCAGTGTGGCAGGCGGCATTATCCTGCTGACAGAGGCCACTGGCATTAGAGAACACCATTGCCATGAAGGCGTGTACCTGGTCTGCAAGATATTTTGGTAGGTGGCACATGTCAAATTGACAGCCACATGAATGGCTGAACCCAGTGTTTCCCAGCAGAATATTGCCCAGACCATCACACTCCCTCCACCGGCTTGTCATCTTCCCACAGCGCACACATACACGGCCATCCGTGTGAGGTAAAAGAAAATGGGAACGCTCCAAGGTCCATTTCCAATGCTTGCCTGCCCATTGTAGGTGCATTCGATGGTGGACAGGGGTAATCATGGGCACTCTAACCGGTGGTTTTTGTTCTCCTCATTTGTAAGTCGCTTTGGATAAAAGCATCTGCTAAATGAATAAATGTATGAAGAGCTGTATGTTTTGTGGTGTAGATTCAAAAGAACCGAC
Source organism: Moxostoma hubbsi (assembly GCA_032164185.1). Classification (NCBI taxonomy): domain Eukaryota; kingdom Metazoa; phylum Chordata; class Actinopteri; order Cypriniformes; family Catostomidae; genus Moxostoma; species Moxostoma hubbsi. Next base: position 16,730,346 of record JAVLUX010000215.1, on the reverse strand, counting down.
TCATATATCAAATGAGTCATATGTTTGTGAATTTAAAAATTTTTCTGCTTTGTTGACATGTTGGGCTCCATTCTGTGATGTCTGTTATATCCGGTCTTTTCATGCACATGAGCAGTTGCGCACACCTCAAAAACCTGTTAGCATGCCGCTTGTGTGTTTATATGTCCAGATAAAGTGTTCTCTCATACCTGGATGTGTTAAACCACTTTTTCATAATTGCTTAAAAGGCATAAGGATATCTGTGTCCTTGTTTACATGAAGTTTCAGAAATGTAAGAGCAGCGCAGTTCTAGCGGGAAGTCTAGCAGCTGTACATCATCGCACCATTAGCTGGGTAACTCCTAGCCAATCACATGTAAGCCATTGCTTTATAAGTCTGCTCATAATCTATCACATTACTGTTTCAGTGTGCTAACATGGCAACCTCCACCACCCCACCACCACCAGTTGAGTCCCGTCCTGCACGGGGGTAGGTTCCTCGCCCCTGCCTCCTATCTCTGGCAGGATCTGATGGTTCACAGTACAACAACTTTGGACCGCCTGACGGGGCTTACGCCATAGAGAGACATTACATTCCTGTTTTATATTCATCAAATTAATGTCATCTTAAACTTTACAGCTTTCTGCAAAAACCCTGGTTTTCTTAAGAGCATGTAAACATGGTCATTGGATTACTCTATTTGTGGTGCTGTATGTTTCATGCAGTAGATTGACATTAACCAGATCATAAGGGTCATTTGTTCTAAAATCAAACTACACTGGTTGCACTGCTGATCCAGTAGTGGTGTTGTGGTGCTCCTGAGTGGTAGTGCAGGAAACATTGTATTTTAGTATGGTGTTGTGTTCACATCGGCAGATGAGCAATTAATGGAACCAAAAGTCATGAAAATCATTCAGTTCTGTTTTTTCTTTTTTTTTAAATGGAATTGAACCGGATCTGAATAACATTTTCTTGATTCCTAGCCCTGCTCACTTTACTGTAAGTGTCAATAAGAAATGTTTAAGTCTAATTCAATGAACTACACTTTAATTTGTGTTCTTATCCACAGTTATGGCTCGCTTTTCTTGCTTGAAAAATAATCATTATATGAGTGCTCTCTCTGTCTTTTATACACACATGCATACTCAGATTCACAAATGTAGGCACATGAACAAATGCAAATGTAGCCTAGTTGAATGTCCTCCTATGCTAATTGGAATATATTACCTCTAATGTTGCTGCAAAGCTAGTAAAGAGGTCTTCCCTGCCATTTTCAAAGTCTGTAAACTGGAACCAGGTCTTTTTCTTTACCCAATTCACACAATAGTTTGTATCCTTTGATTCAGTTGATATTTTTTATTTACACCGAAGAGCCAAATCATTATGACCACTCACAGGTGACGTGAATAACATTGATCGTCTCCTAACAAGGCCACATGTCAAGGTCTGGGTAGATTAGATGGTAAGCGAACAATTAGTTCTCATAGTCAACGTGTTGAATGCAGGAGAAATGAGCAGGAGTAAAGACGTAGGGGCGGTGCCAGATGATTTTTATTGCTATTGCTAAAAAGGTGCTAAATCATTGACAAGGGGAGCTGAACTTTGGTTACTATATGTGCAAAATCCGGCATGGCCAAGCGATTTTATTCATATCAGTTTGCACGTAGTGAAAACAGAAGTGAAATGTCTATGCTGCAGACTCAATAAAACACTTTCAGGGGTGTTTTCAGCTTTTCACAGTACTGTCTGAAGCACAGGTACAGTAAAATATTGTAGCCTACCCTTAATGGAGGTCTGGGGAAATACTCCCCTTGGAGAATCTTTTTGCAAACACAGCACTAAAGCATTTCATTCTGGTGACTTTAGGAGCAGCATTTTTACCTTTTCACAAGTATATACAGTATCTTGTGTGGCAATTAATGTAAGTACGGGCTACAAAATATTGATAAAAGACGTATTCACACAGCACATCCAGCACTAGTTAAAGTTTCTCAACATCAGCTGTGGCAGGACCATGGTATTATGATTATCAGATGTTAATACTGTGGTGCATTGATGTACACCATGGTATTTACATAGTACTCTAATGTACAGTACATGTAAAAAAAAAAAACATGCAATGATACTAGCTGATACCTGTTTGGTTGGAAAAATGGCTTTACCTTGTTCAAAAGCTGCACACGCAGGTGTTGGACTTAATACAGACATTATTCATCGCTGTCAAACGAAGTATGCACTTGCAGGTTTTGATTCAAAATATTGCTGTCACCGTATGAACGGGAAGAGCTGTAGCCTGAGACCTACATGTCGCAGAATTGTCTGTGATTGTCTGAAAAACAGGCCATTTTTATCATAGTAAACTCCGCATAATGCTCACTCCAATAGGATTGCTGAGTGTAAAACATGTTAAATATTAGTGGTCAAGTAATGCACTTTCCCCTCACAAAAGCAGTTTATGATTCTTGTATCTTGTCTCTTCACCAGTGAATCGCCATAAGAACGTCAATGGGAACGCTACGTTATGCTTTTTTTTTATAACTTTGCAGGCTTGCCTTTTTAGAAGGGCTCTGGTTGTTACAATCAGGGTCCGGGTTGCTAGTTTACAGGGACTGCTCCACCATTAATGAGAGAGAGTTGTAGTGAGACATGTGCTTAATAAAGTTTCAACCGTTAAATTTACCTCCTCATCAGCTATGTGTATCATGACAGAAAATATTCCACTTGATTGTTTTCTGTTCCATTTATTTCATTTCTGTTTTTTACGGAGTGAGAAAGCTCCAAACGATACAGTGCTTGAGCTGTCTGAATGATTCGGACCATTTTGCTAAACCGTTTCACTGATTCTTTGAAGGAATCAAATGAGTAATTTGTTCGGAAATCTGGCATCACTAGTTCTGATTCTAAACAGGCAACAGAAATAAGGGACAAGCGGCATGATTGCTAAAATATTGTAAGGAAAAATGTTTCTTCATTCAATCTACATACAGATGATAATCTGCTGGCTGTTACAAACAATTGCTGGGGGTGCTATGGACATTCTTGGGGAGGCATAAGCACACGCTAGCCCCTCCCTAGTGTCGCCTCTGTCTTAAGCGACTATGACAAGGGCCAAATTGTTATGGCTAGACGACTGGATCAGAGCATCTCTGAAACGCCAAAGCTAGTGGGGTCCTCCGGATCAGCAGTGGTGAGTACCTACCAACAGTGGTCCGAGGAGGGACAAACCACAAACCGGCAACAGTGTTGGGCGCCCAAGTCTCATCGATGTGGGAGGGCAACAAAGGCTATCCCATCTGGTCTGAAACCACAGAAGGTCTACTATGTAGGGATGGGCGGATCGATCCTAAAAGTATCGATACTTCCGATACTGATGTTGTATCAAAAATATAGATCCTCACACAAAAAAAATTATTATAAATAATTTCTTTATTTTTAAACTAGGGATATTATTATTTGTTTACCACGAAAAATAATCATAAGGTTCAAAGTGAAATAAAATGGATTAGGCTATATAGGCAAATACTTGTACAGGATGGGAACTGTTCATTTCAGACACGATTGGATATTTGCTAACCAATCATATCTTCCGTTTCAGTAAGGGGCGGGACATTTCCAGCGTCTGATGCACAAGCATCCCTGGAGAAACTGTAATTTGCACTGCATATTTATTTCCATGCTAAACATAAATATATTTATATACATTTAAATGTAACTTATGCAATTAAACTTTGCATACTTCATGTTATTACACCCCTGATAGTTTTTGATGCTCTTCTCTTTTTTTTTTTGCCTTTACTGCTGTCAGTGGTGCCTTATTCTCAAGATATCAAATAAGTTACATTTATATTTCTAAGTAGGAAAACAATTTCAATCTACACAGAAACGTACATAATAATATACAAACAAAAAAAACTTAACATTTTCTGTAAGCTAAATATGGTAATACAAAGATAATGTGTTAACGTGAACATTACTACACTCATATTAATGATTAACAGTTTATTGCATATTATGAATTAGTTTATTAGTTATAATAATAATAAAGTATTAACACATGTCATAGTAGCCTAATAAAAGGAACAATAATGACACCTGTTAATTTAAATACATATTTAACGTGAAGTTGCCATACCATTGTTCTTAGCAGTGTACTCTACACAATGCCAGCAAAAAAACTTAAATTATTACACATTTTACATGAACTGTATATAAATTTTAATTCATTTTAGAGATCGGGTGCATTTGTGTTTTATAAATTCAGAGTAAGCCCACATCTTCAGACAGGACTAAACCACTGCTTCTTGAGTAAATTCACCCTAAAATAACAACAAATCTAAAGGTGATGTTGAACCCATGGTTTTATTACAGTAATATTGTAGTAGTAACCATGGTTAATTGTGTGGTAACTATTATTATTTAAACTATAGTTACTGTAGTGACATGAGTATTTTTTGTAAGGGTGAACAAAGCAAAAGTCTAATCATTTTGTTTAGGCAAAGAAAAAAAAAATTAATGACTTGAATACTGACTAAAAATATTATTTTAAATTACCCATTTTATCCCTAGTAATCGCAAAAAAATTTTTTTACAGAAGTATCAGTATTGGTATCAGTATCAACGATATTGGATTTGAAATGATTGGTATAGGATCGAAAAGAAAATAAGTGGTATCATCCATCCCTACTACTGTAGCACAAGTCAAAGAAAATTTTTATGATTATTACAGGAGGAATGTGTCACAACATACAGAACATCGCACCCTGCTGCGTTTTGAAGCTACCAATCCTAAGGAGGCAGTAATAAGAGAAGTGCTGTAATACAAGGTTGCAAACTGCTGAGAGAAGAAATAGAATACTCAATGAATTACTGTTATCAGACTGTGGCAGGGCGGAGGGCGGGGCCGGGTCGTGATGATACACACCCGGTCCCGTGTCAGGCTAATCAAGCCTCCGAGTGGGATAAAGGCCGATGGTGGACAGTGGTGCGACGAGAGAGAGATCATTTACGGACATGTCTGTCGTCATGTGTTTGTGTCCTTTGTTTTAAGTTCATTATTAAAACCTTATTTATATTGTCAAGCCGGTTCTCGCCTCCTCCTTTCCCTTGAACTACGTTACACAGACGTTTTATTTAAGTGAAACAAAAACATACTAAACAGCAAGTTATTCATTTCATCATGTCCAACTTGAAATAAACCAAGAATTTAGAGTAATACTGGATGGTTGTTGACATGACATGTGTAGTAAAAAATACACATTATGAGTTGTAGTAAGTAATTAAGTAATGGGACTATATATAAATGAATGATTTAATAAAATATCTGCGTAAACACACCATTTCCAAAAATCTGTTCTGTTATTAGACCACACTGAAAATCTAAGGATTTATTATTATTATTATTATTATTATAATTATTATTATTATTATTATTTAAACCTTTAAAAAAAAACTTGAAAAATGTAAAACAAAGCAAAGAGATGTTATGGCATGAAATTCTGACATTAACATTTTGCATTATTTCTTGGTCTCTAATCAAATTTAAGAAAAGATTTGATTTAATAATAATAATAATAATAATAATAATAATGCTTTACATTTATATAGCGCTTTTCTAGGCACTCAAAGCGCTTAACATAGTATAGGGGGAATCTCCTCACCTGGATGATGCGACGGCAGCCATAGTGCACCAGAACACCCACCAGCTATTTGTGGAGAGGAGAGAGTAGAGTGATGTAGCCAATTCAGGAATGGAGATAAATACAAGTCCATGATAGATAGGGGCCAATGGGGGGAATTTGGCCAGGACACCGAGGTTACACCCCTACTCTTTACGAGAAGTGCCCTGGGATTTTTAATGACCACAGAGTCGGGACCTCGGTTTAACGTCTCATCCGAAAGATGGTGCTTTTTACAGTATAGTGTCCCCATCACTATACTGGGGCATTAGGACCCACACAGACTGTAGGGTGAGCACCCCCTGCTGGCCTCCCTAATACCACTTTTAAACCTGGAAATAAGTTTTAGGATTTTGAAAAAATCAAAACAAAGAAAAGATAGGACAGAACATGAAGAAATATTTAAGATGGTGCACTATTTCTAGCTCACTAATCAAATGTATTAAAAATTGCGATGCTGACCATGTTAACTCCTTTGCACAAAAGGTCAGATTTCCTTGCCCTTCTATTGAAGCACTGTTCTCCAATCATGCTGTAATAACATGAATCTGCTTTTGAACAAACGTGTGTTGAGTTAATTCCAGCTCAAGAGCATGCTGTCATAAAGCATAACATATTAAATACTAAGAAATTCATGTCAAGTATTCAATTATTTACACCAAAATTCTTATGCCACAAATTGGATTTGGATTGGTGAAAATCCAGTCTGAATGACTGGAGCAAAAACATTCTCAAAGGAGAGGAGAGTCCACTCGGCAAGCCATGAGTATTTTTTGAGAAGCAGTCATACAATATCAATGTCACACCACAAGCTCCCTCTCTCGCTTTGACACACTGAAGACAGCTGCAAGTGTCTCAAATGCAATATTTCTCAGTTCTCAGTAACATTATTTGATCTAATACATAAGCTTAAATTCAAAATCAGGTTTTCACACTCTTTCATCCCTGTGCTGTCCCTGCAGGACCAGCTCTAATTATTCAAGAGAGGGGAGTTCAAGCTAGCTCTACTACCTACAGCGTAATTCAAAATTGCAGCCGTCTGACTGCTGGTTTAGAGCACAAACTCTATTGAAACTTTATGCAGCAGGTGATTAGGTCTCAATTGTATTACAACCATAATTGCAAACCTCACTGAAGTTTTACCTAGCAAGCTAGAAGTCAGACGGCATGAAATGTGTTTTGCTGAATCCCACATCTCTCGACTTTCGCAAAGTTGAACAAAACACTCCAAACTTTTCGTACTTCGGAAAAGCAGTGAAAGCAATTTATTGTGTACTGTACTGTATACCATAGATGCTGTAATATTCATATCATTTTAATGAAGGGGAAGGGCTTTTCTTGAATGGCTGCTTCTGAACGGCCTTACTTAGTTTTGTCTCCAATCCCAAGGTTCATCAATTATGTTCACACACAGTCATTTTTCAAAACTTAATTAACCAACAGTGGCTTTGCTAAAAGTAATAAATAAATTTTAAAAAAAGTATTGATTGTAAAAATAGGCAAAAAAAAAAATAGTTTCAACATTTTCCTTTATAAGACCATATGCATTACATACGTTTTTGTGATTGTTTTGCACACCGCACGGTTGAATGTAGCACACAAACAGACATTAAAAATACATTGTGTGGAAAGAAGGATAACATATGTAATACCATATTGTGAAAAAGTTTGCCTGAAAGATTATTTACAGTAACAAATACTTTGGTAACATTTTACAATAAGGTTCAATTCGTTAACATTTTTAAATATGTTAGATATCATGAACTAATGATGAACAATGCATTTGTACAGCATTTGTTCATATTTATTCATGTTCATTTATGAAAATACTATTGTTTATTGTTAGTTAATGCTCATAATCAACCAATGTTAATGCATACAAGTTTTAATTTAAAAATGTTTTTAATTTATGCATTAATTCATGCTTAACTAATGCACAGATAATATTGAGTTAATGTATGACTCATGATTAACTAAGCCATTCATTAATGATTGCCACATCAGCAACTAATAAAGAGTCTGATTAGTATATTAAGTCATATATGATTCGCTATTAATTAAATGTGTCATCGAGGATTAATTCTCAAACAATTTATTATATGAACTATTAGTGTTAATTAATGTGTTAATGAACTTAATGAGCTGAAGCCATGTATTTGAACTGCCACTCAATATGGGTGCAATAATATGCATTAATACATGCTTAATTAATGCATTATTACTGAAAATTAATGTGTTAATTACAACATGTGCCTCAACACGTAATTATATAATGATATCTTTGTAAACCATTAGTAAATGATTAATTAAAACAAATGATGATTATTTAACATCAGTCTCCAAAAACAAAAAGAAAAAATAGTGGGGATTGCAGAGAAAAAAAAAAAAAAAAAAAAATGTGATATACAAAATATCACACATGTCAAAAGCTTTGAAACACTTACTTATATATATATATATATTAGGGCTGTCGATTTAACGTTTTAATTCAGTGCGATTAATTTTACAAAAATAAGGCGTTAAAAAACATTTATGCATTTGATTGCACTTCCCCCAGACCATATTAAAGAAGATTCCTGAGTAATGCAAGCTTGTAGTACCACCTGTTTACTCCAGAGGGCAGTAAGTGAAATTTCATCTGTATGAGCAACCCGTAGTGAAGAAAACACTTCAGTAGGTGTTCTTGCGATCAAAACACTTGAAGGAGCGCAAATGCGAACTAAGGGATCTCAAGATGTGTTTAAAGATTGAGTATTAAACTATATTTAACTTGACACAGTGACCTAAACATTTTATGTTTATGATGCAACACACCCGAGACACTACACAAGCATGTCTGACGCAGGGTGTGGCTGGATTGACATGGTGCAAAATTCAGAAATTACCCCATAAATATCTAATCACAAATAATAAGACATTTCCTTCAAACTTATTTATAAGTACTACCCCACTAATTATGTTCTTGTAGAGAGATTTAATTGTGATGTCGATATATTCTGTACATTTTGTGGTCTGCAGGCAGAAACATTTTTTCATTTATTTTGGAGATGTCCCTACTCGACTTGTCTGATTTCTTCAAGATTGTTAGAGATCATATCATTCCCAGCTTTCAACTTTGTTTTGAAAATGTTTTATTAGTTTGTTTTTTTTTAGCTATTACATGTCTCTTCATAAGGAATATTATTTGATTAATTTTCTGCTCTCGTTGGCAAAGATTAATATACATAAATGCAAGTATCGTGGTTATAAACCATTTGTTTTTTTTCAATTTTTAATTCAGAGGTTCAGCAATACATAAGAACAATTTCCAATTTGAGTACGGCTCTTTGTAAAGAAGCAGGACCCTCGAAGACAGTCTGGGGATGACAGGAACAAGTCTGTGGTGAATCTGATGTTTGCAGCCCACAGTGTCAACATCTCTGCCCAGAGGAGGTTTGCGCTCTCATCCATGAATATTGAGCTGAATGACTACAACTCTCGTACAACTCTCTGTAGCTGTGGCAGAGGGTCATATGGATATTGTGGTATTTCTGACATGGGTCTGCAGTGTCAAGCCTTTTGTAAAAGACCGGTGGGAAAACATACCTCGGGATGATGCCATGCAGTTCGGACACACAGAAGTGTTGAAAATCTTGCAGGAATATGAACAGAATTGCTGTCAACTAACTTCTAAGACTGATGCAGACAACCTCAACTGCCAATCCAAATTATCTTCTCTGGAGGGATGAGTTTAATCTGCTATATTTGATACAGATTTAAAAACAGTTCCTTAGGAGTGAAGATCCAAGCCTCTTATATGTACAAAGAGGCTCACTCTTCACAGTATTTTGTGACAAATAAACAAATCAAAGCATGAAAAAAAAAATATATATATATATGTATTTTACAATCATTTTTTTTTTTTTACTTTTTTATTATTATATTTCATATAATTATATATTCCATTTAATAAGTTATCCTAAGAACTATAATTTTTTCTTACGATTTTCATGAATCCAGGCTGATGGCTTTACGGAATCTTACATGGTCAAATGTTACCATGGCAAAGTTTTAAAGGTTTAGCTAATCAATAGCTGATGTTTTCTTGTGAGGGTGTGTTAATCATGCCAGTTTCAAGCTCAGCCTGACTAGTCTTGCCACTGATATGCCCTGATGAAACGCTGTTATAATTAAAACCACTCATGTGTTCAAAACGAAATGTCGGCCCATGTCTCTTGGCTGGGTACCGACACCACTGGGAGGTGATGGCAATTATAGTCAATATTTCTCATTTCCACTAAACTATAGCGGCAGGATAGACTCCTCTATGTTTCCCAATGGGCTGTCGGTAATTTGGTACAATGAAATTCATTTTCCAACACACACATACCGGAGCATCTCTGTTTTCAGCAATGCTGCGACTAACCGTTATTATATGATAAAAACCATGATATAAAGGGAATCACCAACAAAATAGGTTACAAAAAGGGCGTAGCAACCAAGATTTTTAGAAAAATATCTCAGCTCTCTTTAATACAAGTGAAGAAGTTTAAAGGTCCAAAAAGCACATTAAGGCAGCATAAAAGTAATTCATACAACTCCAGGGGTTAAATCCATATCTTCAGAAGAGATATGATAGGTGTAGATGAGAAAAAGATCAATATTTAAGTATATTTTTACTATATATTCTCCTCACTGCCCAGTAGGTGGCGATGTGCACGAAGAATGCAAATCGCCAAAAACAAAACAAGATGAATGTGGATGTGAATCTCAAAGTGGAGAATTATTGTAAAAATATAAATATTGTTATTATTAAAATATAATTGTTATTAAATATTGATCTGTTTCTCACCCACACCCATCATATTACTTCTGAAGACATGAATTTAACCACTGGATTATTTTAACGCTGCCTTCTATATGCTTTTTGGACATTCAAAGTTCTGGTCACCATTCACTTGTATTGTACGGACCTACAGAGCTGAGATAATCTTTTAAGAATACTAATTTGTGTTCTGCAGAAGAAAGAAAGTCATACACATCTGAAATGGCATGCGTAAATGAGCGAATTTTTATTTTTGAACTGTTAAAAGTTAAAGGTGAACTATCCCTTTAAGGTTTAGGTTAGGGAGGTCGGTTTTGTTAAAACTTGATAGAGCATTAACTTTTAAAAATTAATGTTTGGGAGAAAATGTACCCGTTTTACCTTGGAACTTCCATGATACAGTACATGTAAATTACATGTAAATTACAAAAATACAATTTCAAATAACTGTGTATTAAATATCAAATACACTGCCTGTCCCCCCAAAAAAGTTGCATACTCTAATATTACATAGGACATCCTTTAGCATTGATTATGGCATGCATTCGTTGTAGCATTGTTTTGAAAACCTTCTGCATCGTCACAACATTTATTTCTGTCCAGAGTTACACTGATTTTTGGCCGAGATCTTGTATTGATGAAGGTAGAGTCGATCATTTCGTAAAGTCTTCTCCAGCACATCTCAAAAACTTTCAATGGGAATAAGTTCAAGACTCATTGGTGGCCAATTCATGTGTGAAAATGATTCCTCATGCTCCCTGAATCACTCTTTCACAATTTGAGCCTGATGAATCTTGGCTTTGTCATCTTGGAATATGCCCATGCTCTCATGGAAGAAAAAAATCTGTTTATCGGATATCCTGGTCATTCAGTACATTCAGGTAGTCAGCTGACTACATTTTATTGTCACATAATGTTGCGGAGCACAGACTTGACCAATTGAAGCAACTCCAGATCATAACACTGCCTCCAGAGGCTTGTACAGTGGACATTATGCATGACGGAAGCATCGCTTCATGTGCTTCACTTCTTGCCCAGACATGCCCAATGCTTTGGAATAGGGTAAATATGGACTCATCAGACCACATGACCTTTTTCCATTGCTCCACAGTCCAATCTTTATGCTCCCTAGCAAATTGAAGTCGTTTTTTCCGATCAGTCTCACTAACAAATGGATTTCTTGTGGCCACACAGCTGTTTAGTCCCAATTCTGTTAAGTTCTCATCACTTTGTGCATGTGGAAATGTGAGCGCAGCGTAGTTCTAGCGGGAAGACTAGCAGCTGTACATCATCACACTATTAGCTGGGTAATTCCTAGCCAATCGCAGGTAAGCCATTGCTTTATAAGTCTGCTCACAATCTATCACATTGCTGTTTCAGTGCGCTAAGATGGCAACCTCCACCACCCCACCACCACCAGTTGAGCCCCGTCCCACACGGGGGTAGGCTCCTCGCCCCTGCCTCCTATCTCCGGCAGGATATGACGGTTCCGAGTACAACTCCCTCGGACCGCCGGACGGGGCCTACGCCAAAGAGAGACATTACTTTTCTGTTCTACATTCATCAAATAAATGGCATCATAAACCTCACTCAAGCCTGCGTGTCTTCCCGATAGAAATGCTTTTACTTTCACTATTAAACATAGCCGTGAGTTCTACTGTTAATTTTTAATGATGTGACTTTAATGATGTTTTAGTGATCTCCGATCAGGATCATTCAAGATTTTTTTCTGACCACATTTCTTCCAAATGTGAAGCTACACACTTCATCATTTAGGGTTAAAAGAATTGCTGCCAGCTGAAACATATTAATCACTGCAATAATAATCTAATCATTGGCTTTTAATTGTCTGCTTAAATCCAAATGGTGACTTTTTTTGACGAGGCAGTGTATGTTCCGAATGGCTGTGATTGTGTGGCATTTTGCTAAAAATGTACGTTTGTTGTGGAAAAACTAATTGCGTGTCATTTCGTGTCTGTTATCAAGCACTGCCAAAATCAATATGATTCAGAAATGTATCCATTCACAGGCTAGAAGACACATTTCATAAATACACGTTGCTGTTTAAATTGCAGATAAACAAGACTGAATTAGGGCAGGCGTAATAATCCCCTGTGGTACGCCTTGACTCTGTGATCGTCTAATTAGGCCTTAATACATAATGAGGAGAGGTACTAATAACACAACACTTTTGCATATTTTCTGACTCATCTCACCATTTTTGGCTCTGGGCGTCTCTGAGGAGGGTGTACTGTAAGGATACAAGGAATGTAGGTGAATTATATAATCATTTGGCTTTCATGAGTTTATTCAATATTTATTGCAGAGATTTTTTTATTTTTCTCAATGGATACGGGACTGTTAATAAAACAAGAGTCCAGACAGATGCAGACACAATCAGAGAGAGAGAGAGAGAGAGAGAGAGAGAGAGACTCCATTTAATGATTCTCTGAATTGTGAAACTCCAGCGGATCGCTCTTAAGCAGAATCCAGGTCAAAGCTACAGAGTTCTCTGGCTGGCACACGGAAAACTGGGGCAAACTCAGACTTTCCCTACTTTTCTTTCCAGTGAGTAAGCAGTATGACACCCTCCCTCACAAAACACTTCACTACCAATCATACCAAAACGAGAAGCAAGAGGGGAAGTAAACATTTAAGAGAGAAATAAACAGGAAAAGTTGTTAATGAGGCAAGAAGGAAAGCAGGAAAATGGGGAAGAAATTAATAAATGATGAAACTGAGCAATGAAAAACAGAAACGGGCAGTTAGGGGAACTTTTCTGTCCCTTAGAGTGATTTAAAAGAAATAATTTTGTTTTTAAAGACCCCATGAAATGGCTTGATAAGTGCAGTTTCCTGTGTTGTTACTGTGCCAAAGGGCTTGTCCCTTTTATTAAAAACAATAGCCATTAGTTTACACTGCACATGTAAATAAATGTACTTGCATTTGATAGACAGAAGTAAGTGGTATAGGGGGAGGGACTCATTCTAGATAGCATTTTGCTGGACAAAATCAGTGGGCCTCATTCATGAAACTTCCGTAAAAACGTGAACATATTCAGAGTCATTTGTGCGTAAAACGGACCTTCCCGAAAACTTTCCGCCGGATTTACAAATGCTTCTTACTCCCCAGATTTGTTAGTAAATTTTGTGTATGTTACTGAATTCTAAACGTTCGTAAATATGTGACGTGTGCACGTTCATTCACAATTCTCATAAACCATGCCCATGAAAACAGCATATCAGGAAGGCACCAGACTCGCTAATAAATGCTTTTAACATTTATGAGGAACGGTAATTATATTTTATGAATGAATTGCATTCACATCATAAAATTCTGATTTAGCCATCACAATAGCATGAGGACTTACTGTCATCTCATGTTTTTGCCATCACAGGAGGCTCTTTTGTGAATCAAACAATTTAAGAAGTCAATACAAATGGTATTGATGAATGTTCAGTTCATGCCAGGAGGAGGCTATCTGGAAGACTTGCAGACTTAAGTGAGATTTAAGATGACATTTATTTGATGAATATAAAACAGAAAAGTAATGTCTCTCTTTGGCATAGGCCCCGTCTGGCAGTCCAAAGAAGTTGTACACAGAACCGTCATATCCTGCCGGAGATAGTAGGCAGGAGCGAGGAGCCTACCCCCGTGCAGGACGGGACTCAACTGGTGGTGGTGGGGTGGTGGAGGTTGCCGTGTTAGCACACTGAAACAGCAATGTGATAGATTGTGTGCAGACTTACAAAGTAATGGCTTACATGTGATTGGCTGGGAATTACCCAGCCAATAGTGTGATGATGTACAGCTGCTAGTCTTCCCGCTAGAACTACACTGCGCTTACATTTCTCCTGTACAGTTGAGTGCATGGCCAGCGCAATTTGTGAAATTGTCAGGTAAATCATGATGGTAACCGTGATATATTTGCAACTGGAAGAATTTTCTGAGAAAATAATAGAATGCCTGAAGAAGATCTTTGAATGAAACACTAAGATATTACAGATTTGCAAGCTATATACTGTATAATAATGTGCAGGCTTTTTCATTTTTTCCCCCCATTGTATTGTGTATGCAAATGATCGCAATGTGTTTTTTTTTTAACAGAATAAGCATTGACCTGACGTTATCTACTGAATGCAATTTACTGATTTACTGACCTATACTGAATTATGAAATATACTATCTCTGCTTAGATGGATAAAATTCTTCTGTTATATTTGAGAGTTTGTGTGTTTAAGCCCCAGTTTCATGTAAATGGAAAGTTCCTACTGATTAGCATTGCTATTAGAAGCATGGTCCAGGGGTGCGGTTTCATTTTCTCATGACCCCTTTTGATCAAGAACATTATCAACTTTATTTGTGTGTTTTTTTATTTTTTTTTAATATATAAGCTTGATTGACTTTGTACTAATTAAGAAAGCCGACACAACTGCTCTCTCACTCTCCCTGAAACACACACATGTTGGGTTTCCATGTTTTATGGGGACTTTCCATAGACATAATGATATATACACTGTACAAACATTATATTCTATCCCCTAACCCTACCCCCTAAACCTCACAAAAAACGTTCTGCATGTTTACATTTCCAAAAAACAGAATTTAGTAGGATTTATAAACTGTTTTCCTCATGGGTACTGACAGAATGTCCCCACAACGTCAAAAAAATTGGGTTTTGCTATCCTTATGGGGACATTTGGTCACCACAAAGTGATAAATGCATGCTCACTCACTCACTCACTCACACACTCACTCACACACACACACACACACACACACACACACACACAAATGTTTTTGTGGCTATCCTTATGAGGACTCTCCATAGACATAATGATTTTATAATGTACAAACTATAGATTCTATCCCCTAAACATTACCCTCACAAAAAACTTTATGCATTTTTACATTTAAAAAAAACATTGTTTAATATGTTTAAGTTATTTGAATTATGGGGACACTAGAAATCACATCATAAACCACATTTATAGCATAATACCCGTATAGCGTAATTACCAGTTTGTAACCTAAAAAATGTCCCACACACAGAGACTGTCACAATTTGACAAAGCTCTGGTTAAAGCAGGATCATCTCAAACAAATACCAGAAAGTACAAATTAAGCACTGCAAATTGCTTTGAGCTTATGGAGTGCCTTGATGAGTGCTGTTAAATTTGCTGTTTTTACCTATTTCCAACTGAAACAGGAATTGGGGCAGGCAGGGTTGGGGAGTAATGAAATACATGTAACGAGATTACGTATTTAAAATACAAAATGTAAGTAACTGTATTCCACTACATTTACAATTTAAATCATTGGTAATTAGAATACAGTTACATTCAAAATTAATACTGAAGAGATTACTTTGCATTTTATTGCCATTTGTTTAATTTAATATTTAGTAATTTCAGATGGAAAACATTTATACATATAAATAATGCAATCCAAAGTGCATTTGAACAGCGGTGAAACACTTTTTTATGATGTGTTACATTCACACGAGCAGTCAGAGACGTACGTTTGAAGTAAGTTTGGAGCAGAAGAAATAAAAATAAACTTTGTGTAAATTGTCAACTTTACGCTAAACCAAAATGCTATTTCTAGCCATTTTACATGCACAAGTTACCAGACACGATCATATTTTTTTAATCAAGAAAATTCACATTGGATCATAATTTCTTTTTTTCTAATAAGAGCTTTGATATTAGGGCAAAAATCGTATTCTTGATCATTTTTGTATTGTTTTCCTGTAAATATATCCAAAAATCCTTAAAACAAGATCAATATGATTTATTTTGTTTTAGAAACAACACTGCATAAGATATTTAGGTTTTTCAGAGAGTGTATTTTGTCTTACTATACTGAGTTTTTATAGTCAAAACAAGTGAAAAAAATCTACCAGTGCTGAACCAGATATTCAAAGTATTTAGAAAACATTACTGACCTTGAGTAATGTAACAGAATATGTTACAAATGACATTTTACAGCATGTATTCCGTAATCTCCCAACCCTCCCAACCCTGGGGGCATCCCATTTTTAAAAATAGCCAACAGGGGGGCCTGGGTAGCTCAGCAAGAAAAGACTCTGACTACCACACCTAACGTCGCAAGTTCGAATCCAGGGTGTGCTGAATGACTCCAGTCAGGCTTCATAAACAACCAATTGGCCCAGTTGCTAGGTTGGGTAGAGTCATGTTGGGTTAACCTCCTCATGGTCATAGCGACATAGTAAATGTGGTTGCTCTAGGTGGGGTGCGTGGCGAGTTGTGGAGAATAGTGTGAGCCTCAAAACATGCTAGGTCTCTGCGGTAACGCGCTCAACAAGCCATGTGATAAGATGCGCGGATTGACTGTCTGAGATGCAGAGGCAACTGAGTTTCGTCCTCCGCCACCTGGATTGAGGTGAGTCACTACGCCACAACGAGGACTTCGAGCGCATTGGGAATTGGACATGACAAATTGGGGAGAAAAGGGGAGAAAATCACCCCCAAAAATTAAACAATTAGCCAAAAGGATTTAGTTTACAGCCACACACACACACTGATAAAACATTTATAACAACAGCAACATCCAATAAGAATATTAGAATAGTCAATTTTGAATTCATGGTGACTTTATGGTTAATTTCATTTTTAGCACATTTTTTCAACTTATCAAAATTTTGTCATTTAGACATGGTCAGGAGCTCTCATTATGTTCATATCAACTAACTATTTGAAAATATGAAAACTTTCATGGTTCTGAATATTTACATCAGTATGGCTTTACAAACGATTTACACAAAAACTGGTTCTGCTCGTGTTTCATGAATGAGGCTCAGTGGGTGCAAGATTAGTCATCAATATTTTTGGTATATTGATGACTAATCTTGCCCACAGAGGTGTGCCAAAAGCATGTTGTAAAGTGAGTAAGTAAAGAGGAACGCATATTTTATTCACTCTACCCCCAAACCTGAAACTTAACCATCATTTGAGTAAATATGCATTCTTAGTGGGAAAATGGAACCCGTCAAATCACGGTCGTCACAAATTCTGCAAACAGGATTACCTCCTGGTTTTAACATGGGCAACGAGATCTCTGGTCTCTCACACAGGTGACGCAACACGTTTGCGGTCATTATAACATTTATTGGCCAGAATTGCTAATTATTTGACCTCTAAGGATTGATAATTTATGTGTGGATCAATCCTCTCAATACATAATCACGGTCGGAAATTTTATACTTTCGGACCTATTCCCAGCCCAAACTAGAAGATAAATGGACTCACAACTAATAGACATGGACTATAACTAACAAAACTCCCATTTTGATTTCATAGGGTCTTTAAAGCAACATTTATACTAGATTTTTAGACTGCCGAGCAAAGGCAAAACGCAGTATCTACACAGGTTGTCACACTAAATTATGACAGGTTTCTTTGACTACGATCTGTTCTTTGGCTAAGCTATGCTCAGATTCAGAGAGAATTGAGTGTCAAAAAATGCATCTACAAAATCCACACTAAAACCTTCACGCCAGTTTCAGTTAGTGTAACTTTAAACTTTGTCTCTTTAATGACTTATTCCTAATTATAATACTGTTGAAATGCTAAAGGTCAAGAGTGTCATTGCTGCACCACTAGCATCATCAAAATGAATCTACTTGAACGTTGATCAAGGTCATGATCAGCCCTTTGAGGGGTGGCTGTGGCTCAGGTGGTAGAGCGGGTCGGCCACTAATCGCAGGGTTGGCGGTTCGATTCCTGGCCCACACAACACCACATTCCGAAGTTTCCTTGGGCAAGACACTGAACCCTAAGTTGCTCCCAATGGCAGGCTAGCGCCTTGCATGGCAGCTCTACTGCCATTGGTGTATGAATGTCTGAATGAGTCATAGTGTAAAGTGCTTTGAATATCGATAAGGTTAAAAAGGTGCTATGTAAGTGCAGAACATTTATTCCAGATCATGTGACTAATATTTAGTTTAATTGAAACATTGCTTTATTTTTCAAGATTTCAAGTTGTCACAAGTGTCCCTAATTGAAGAATCACCAAAATACAGAAAAGAAAATGACACTCTTCCCTCATGGTTTGAAGGAAGTCAAGGAGTCATGGTGTACACAGATGGACAAAAGGAGGGTGGGAACAGACAGAGAGGGAGGAAACACAAGGGACAAAAGAAAAAAGTGTGACAGAAAACAGGTTAGCTGAGGTTGAGAGGAGGGAGAAAGACTGAGAAGGGAGAGAGAAGCTTTTGAAGAAAATAAGACAGTGCCGAAAAGAGCAGGAGAGACACTCAGAGGATTTTTTTTAACTTGCTGTTCGTTTCTCTAAAAATAGAGAGGTGAAAATGCTGACAGTAGTGACACCATGAGCCCTGTTTCATGCATTGATGAGACAAGTGAATATGTGGTGGGAAAACCACCTTTTGAGGCTGTTCAGAGAGAGAGGGAGAGAGTGAGACAGAAACAATAGCTTGCCATTTTGATTAGCCGTCTTTTCTACATACTTATCTATTGATCAGGTAGCCATGGTTTTGGACATGTGAATTCTGGAAGACAAAATTAAGACAATAAACTGACATGAAATCAAACATGGGCCTTTCAGTGTCCCACTTTTCCAGAAGCAACTACACATTATCAGTGTATATACACAAGGCACATGGCACATTCAGGCACATGGTTTCTCTTACCACTTCTACGCTGATGACACTCAATTCTACTTGTCTTTCCAGCCCAATGACACCAGAGTGACCGCTCGAATCTCTGCTTGCCTGGCAGACATCTCGGCCTGGATGAAGGAACACCACCTAAAACTTAACCCAGCCAAGACTGAACTCCTGGTCTTTCCAGCCAACCCTGCGGTTAAACACAACATCACCGTGCAGCTGGGTGCAACTACAGTATCACCTTCCAAAACGGTCAGAAATCTAGGGGTAACCATCGATTACCAAGGCAATTTTATAGACCACTTCTCAAAGACCGCAAGATCATGTAGATTTACACTAGATAAGACCATTCCTCTCGGAACATGCCACACATCTTCTTGTTCAGTCACTTGTCATAACTAGACTGGACTACTGTAACTCTCTCATTGCAGGCTTCCCTGCAAGTGCGATTAGACCCCTGCAAATGATCCAGAATGCAGCAGCACGTCTGGTCTTTAATGAACCAAAGAGAGCACATGTTACACCACTCTTTGTCTCTCTCTCTCTCTCTCCACTGGCTGCCGGTTGATGCATGTATCAAGTTCAAGGCTCTGATGCTGGCATACAGAACAGTCACTGGGTCTGCTCCAGCATACCTAAAATCATTTCTGCAGAGCTACACGCTCACCAGAATCCTGCGGTCGGCTAAGGAATATCGCCTTGTTGTACCAACACAAAGAGGCACCAAAACACTTTCCCAGACTTTCGGCCTCATCATACCACAGTGGTGGAATGACCTTCCCAACTCCATCTGTGAAGCTGACTCACTCTCTGTCTTCAAAAAACTGCTAAAAAACATCTTTTCCATGAGCACTTAACCAGTCACTAAATAAAAGGTTTTTTTTGTTCTTGTTTTTTAAATCTTGTTGCACTTTAATCTGTTTTGAATACTATTCAGTTGCTAGTGAAACTTTGTAATATGGCACTTTTTGTACCACTGTCTCAAGATGATTCGCTTTTGTTTTCCTCTGAAAGCATCTGCCAAATGAAAAAATGAAAATGTAAATGAAACGCTTCCCATTTCTTTTGTTGACATCAAATGCTGTGCATCAAATTAAAGGAATAATCCTTAAAAAAATTACTCATCCCTTCTTTTCTTTAAAAAAGCAAAAATCGGGGTCACAATAAGGCACTTACAATGGAAGTCAAACTGTAAAGTTGAGAAATAATTTTTTTTACAGTTGTTTTAGGGTTTGTTGACATTTGATCGTCATGTCAATGAAATTGTAAAACTAACCTTTTCAGAAAAGGTTAGTAAGTGATTTTATCATACCAAAATCACGTTAACACACATATTGTGGCTTTACTTTTGAAATAGTTCGTATTTTAATGTTTATGGATTGGCCGCCATTCACTTCCATTGTAAGTGCTTCACTGTAACCCAGATTACTGCTTTTTTTAAAGAAAAGGAGGGGCAAGTCAAAACAATTTCTGTGGTAATTAATATTATGCCACAAATGCTGTCGATTGAAATAAACTTGTTTTGTATTATGCAGAAAACTCAACTTGATCACAGGAAATCGACATGCTGCTTCTGAAAGTTCATATACCAATCAAACCCATTCTGCAGAATTACCGACAAGCACCATCCCCATCAGACATTAGACAATAGCACATTGCGTAAGTAACCGCAGATACACTGGTCCTAGTCCAATGGA
Source organism: Moxostoma hubbsi (assembly GCA_032164185.1). Lineage (NCBI taxonomy): Eukaryota > Metazoa > Chordata > Actinopteri > Cypriniformes > Catostomidae > Moxostoma > Moxostoma hubbsi. Next base: position 16,709,541 of record JAVLUX010000215.1, on the reverse strand, counting down.
AACCAGGAAGTTATCTTGTTTACATTTTTGCTTAAAATGTACATTTCACTGATGGTTAGATTTAGGGTTTGGGTAAGGGGGTATAGGGATTATATGGTTTATAAAATATGCATTCCTTTTGACTGTATAACATCCTTAACAACTAAAAATACAACTCACTTTTGGCACCACTCTGTGAACATTTCACCCGGAAACTGGAGCTCATGCGGCAATAGGTTCAAGAACACTTCCATTTTCAAAGTGTGACTGCCAAATTAGGCAGGTACCAAGATGGACTGGTCACATGACATGAATTAAACTACAAACAGTAAAATAAAATACTACCCCACCCAGACTACATTAAAGGTGCACTCATCTCATGTGAGTGGTTATGATTTTATACATGTTTCAAAAATACTATTTACTTCATAAGAGTACTTTTGACTGAGTGCAACTTTAAATATGGCTTCTCTTGCAGTGAGGATAAACATGGGCTATTATATATCTGAAAAGATTCATCTTTTAATTGTAGGATAGAAATGCTGGTACTGTGTTGGGTCGCCACTTGATGTCAAATGTAAAAACTGTCCTAAAACAAAACAGGTTGAAAACCACTGATTTAGGGCATTGCATCTATTTGCACTTATTTGCCAGTAAACTAATTAGACAAAAGAATAAGACACTGGACTAAACCCTCTGGGTAAACACTAATACCCAAACTAAATAATCTCTTTCTTTGCCTCTAACAATGTCACGGATGGTTGCACATGCTGACATATATTCCAGCACGAATGTTACAAAGGGCTGACTGTTTTTTTTAAGCTTCTGAAATGCTGTCTTCAGAATCGTTCTGCAAAAAAAACTAGTTGACCTTTACAGTGATCCGTGACTGTAAAAATTGTCAATTAAAAAGATTAAGCTCACCTAAAAGGAATATTACAGGTTCAATACAAGCAACAGTAAATCGACAATATTTGGCTCATCTCTCGTTTATAAAAATTGCAATTACAGTAAGGAACTTCCAATGGAAGTGAATGGGGCAAGTCCATTAAAATGTTAAATACAAACTTTTTCAAAAGTATAGCAACAAGACATACAAATGTGTTAAATTGTTTTTAGTGAGACAAAATCAGAGATTTCCCAGCATTTATAATGTTAACCACATTACAGGTTTGTAAAGGGGTTTAAAGGGAAAGTTGGAGGCAAGAACCGGCATAACGATGTAAATAATAGTTTAATATAAAATTCAACCAAAAAGACAAACACACACAAACAGGTGTCAGACAGCTGTCTGTAAATATCTCTCTTTCTCTTGCACTGCTGTCTTAGGTCGGCCTTTATCCCTCTTGAGGGCTAATTAGCCTGAGAAGGGGCCGGGTGTGCGGAATTACGAGGTTCACAAGGCCCTGCCACAAGGGTTTACCGGCGTTGCGTCGTTTTGACAAAGTTGTAATACTGGATGTACCTTTACACAGATAAAGTGAGTAAGCACATTTTTCTTTAAGAACAATTTGAAATAGATGCACAGAGAACGTGGACTAATACAGATAGAAGCTTAAAGGTACAGTTAGCCCCGAAATGAAAATTCTGGTAGAGTAATTTCTCATTTACTCACCCTCATGCCATCCCAGATGTGTATGGCTTTCTTTTTCTGCTGAACACTAAGAAAGATGTTTAGAAGAACATTTTAGCTCTGTTGGTCGATACAATGGAAGTGAATGGTAGCCAAAATCGAAGATCCAAAAACCACATAAAGGCAACATAAAAGTAATCTGTAATGGTTAATTCCATGTCTTCAGAAGTAATATGATAGTTGTGGGTAGGAAACAGATACATTTTTATTCCCTTTTTTACTCTAAATTCTCCTCGCTGCCCAGTAGGTGGCGATATGCAGAAGAATGTGAATCACAAAAAACTAAAAGAAGAAGAATGTGAAAGTGAAAGTGGAGATTTATCGTGATTCATGGGTACATTATTACTGAAACTCAGATTCTAAGCCAAAATTTCATATGGTTTTTAGTAGTAGCAATTACTGTAAAAACTAGGTTTCATTCCGGATCCAACATAACTTCTTTTGTAACTATATTCATTGAAAAAAAATTAAAAATAATAATAATAATAATAATAAACAGCAGGCCATGTTGTGTTTGAAATGTCAGTTATCTTATATAACTAATAGTTTTATTTTATAACTTTCTAACTTTTTCGGTGTTAAACTACTTTCTCCTACACAGCTTCTTATGCAAGAACCATAAATAAGCCATTTGTAGGTTACTTTTCAAGAAAACTTTAAAAAAAAAAAAAGTCTCTGTGGTGTAATAAAAATGTTTGTTTTGAGCGACCTATCTAGCCTGACACAACAACATTGACTCAGCAAATAGCGTGAGTTTGGGGCGGGACTATCTGTTTGCTCAATCAATACTTTCTTATTAAAGTGATAACTGCAGCCTTGTGCTTATGGCTGGGTCACAACCATGCTTATAATCGGTCCAAAAGCACTTTTGCTATTGATGGATTATTTTTTTTTAAACTGCAGGAACCTTACTGAGCTAAATAGTGTCCCTGATATTTTAAGTTCCCCTTTGCTAAATTAATTCATTATTTTATGCTGATAAACTAGCAGATCCTACAAAGTTAAATGATGAGACTGTCACAGTGGTTCATTCTAATTCATGTCACTTCTCAAGTTTCAGTAAAGATGCTTGCATGGGCCAAGTCCACGTTTGACTGATGGCCTTGAATGCAAAACTATGAGCTAAAAAAGACTGGTTGAATGGCCACCCTGCTGTGATTGGACAGTCTAATGAGTGCAGTGTGATTTCGCTCAGGTATTTCTAATCTAATTTCTAATCTTCTAATCTAGGTGGGAAGGACAAGACAAAAGGGGAACAAAGAAACAGATAAAACACTTAGCTTGTGTGATTGCTTCACTGATTGGATGCTGTCATAGTGGTATAAAATGCTCGTTTATACTCTCACACTCATTTAAACACACAGCAGTCCTGGGATAAGTCCAATCACACGGAATCTCTGAGAACTCATTTCTTAATAAGATCAGCTGTTCTAAAAGGGACGAGCTCACGCAGGTTCCAAAAAAACATCTGAATTTGCAAAGAAACACACACTGCTTATTAATACGGGAGTGACGACATTGCAGAAATATTCTGAAAGTACTCCTGAAAATTCATTTGCATAATTAAATTGCATAAAACGGACCTCATTATTAAAAAATAAATTAATAATAATAATTAAAAAATTTTATTATTACGAAGTGTTTCTTGGCAACATTGTGCAACAGCAGAAAAAAGAAATCAAAGACGGGTTTTTATATATTTGAAACCTTTTAAAGTGAAATTTAAAGACTAAACTTTTGTCCCTAAAGCACTTGTTTGTAAAACTATTTTCTAATGCATTCTCAAGTAGTCACTGGATTAACAAAGTTCTGTGAGTCAATTTAAAATGGATTTTTGATGATCAATTGGGATTTAGATAAGAGTTTTTAAGATTTACACTTGTTAAAATGGTATACCAGAGCCAAAAAAAACTTAAATAATAAAAAAAAAAACTTTTACAATATTTTTTTTGCTGGACATTCACCCATTCAGTTTTCACCAGACATAATAATATATATATATATATTTATTATTATTATTATTATTATTATTATTTTTGCTGTGATTAGGCATTATGACTTTTTAATTAAATGTGAAGCAGTTTGGAAAGATTGTGGCAAAGTCATTTAGAACTAGTCATTTTATTATTATTATTATTATTATTATTATTATTAGAATTAATAGTAAAAAGGAATTAAATATGGATCTGTTTCTTACACCATCTATCATATTGCTTCTGAAGACATGGATTAGACTACTTTAATGCTGATTTATGTGATTTGTGGAGCTTCAATATTTTAGCACCGATTCACTTTCATTGGTTTTATGGTTATATGGTTTCATAATTAAGATCAATCAAAAGGCAATAGAGACAGTTAATGATTTTAAACGGAGGCGCTATTTTAGATAATTTTTTTATTATTATTATTATTTTTGCTGTGATTAGGCATTATGACTTTTTAATTAAATGTGAAGCAGTTAGGAAAGATTGTGGCAAAGTCATTTAGAGCTGTATATTGGCCAACAAACCTGGAAATACTTCATAGTCATGCAGTTATCGAAAATAACACCTTGGAACATCTGTCAACCAGGAGTGTAAAGAATTACAAATGCTCACGTTACTATAATTAAGTAGATTTTCCCAGGAATTCTACTATTTTAAGTAGTTTACATTTTTTGTATACTTTTACTTGATTATATTTTAAGTGCTGTAACTGTACTTTTACTGCGCTATTTTCCCACCATCTGTGTTCGCTACTTCCCTGTCCTGATTTAATTTTTTATCTATCAATGTGATTGGCTAGGGAGAGTCTCGTGACTCCCGTCAAATAAAATCACACGTAAAAAACTGTGGAGGATGCGTAAAACATAGTTTACAGCTGAACATCACAGCAGGTCCTGAAATTGATTATCGCAGTGAAAAAAGCCAATTGCATGACTGTGTCATGTGAGTTTATCTTGCTTAAGCCAGATATCAGCATTGAACCTGCCTCTAATTTGAAGAAACATTTCAGGGAAAAATTCATATTTCTCAATCAATTTCTTAATCATTTTTTTTTTTAAATATTGTTAAATTTTTATAATACTGAACTCTGATGTAGAGAGCGTATTAATTGGTATAATAAATTACCAGGAATGTAGAGATGTATAATAATAATTATGGTTAGCCTTTATAAAGATCAACATTTATAGAGCAAAAATTCAGGCAGAATATTCCAGTCACAAACTTCCGAAAAATGTGCATCACTCTTTAGAATGAGAACAATGTGGCCCACACATGTGCTACTTGAAAATTCTCTTATCATTTACTCACCCTCATGCCATCTATGACGTTCTTTCTTCAGAAGAACATAAATTAAGATTTTTAGAAGAATATTTCAGCTCTGTAGGTCCATTCAATGTAAGTGAAGGGGTGCCAAAATTTTGACACTCCAAAAAGCACATAAAAGTAATACATACAACTCCAGTGGTTTAATCCATGACTTCAGAATTGGTATGACAGGTGTGGGTTAGAAACAGATCAATATGCAAGTCCATTTTTGCTAGAAATTCTTCTCTCTGCCCAGTAGGTGGCGATATGCATGAAGAACGTGAATCATCAAAAACACAAGAAGAACAATATGAAAGTTAAAGTGGAGATTGACTGAGCAGGGAGGAGAATTAATAGTAAAAAAGGAATTAAATATTGATATGTTTCTCACCGCATCTATCATATCGCTCCTGAAGACATCACTGAAGAAATCACTGGAGGCACATGTATTAGACTACTTTTACGCTGATTTATGTGATTTGTGGTGCTTCAATATTTTAGCACCGATTCACTTTAATTGGTTTTATGGTTATATGGTTATATAATTAAGATCAATCAAAAGGCAATAGAGACAGTTAATGATTTTAAAAATGGAGGTGCTATTAGAGAGGCTGTGTAGAACAATTAGAACAAACATTAACTGTTTTTATATTATTAGACCGTGTATATATCCCTAAAAGCAGCTAGAAAGTTATGGATGGAATGGTTGTGCACACTCTCAGCTTTCTTTTATTATCGTTATATTTTTTTTACTTTTTGCTTAGTTAAAAAAGCCTAACCAGGTCCCTGTTATATAAACTAATAAATAAATAAATAAATTGTAGGGACCAGAAGAGCTGAGATATTTTTTTTTTTGCATTACTCTCATTGTTTGAACATGTTTTATCCACAACAATAACACTCTGTCGGCATTAAGGGAAATTTAGACCCTACACATAAACTGATTTTAATTGTAATTGTTTCATGCATTATGATTTATAATGGTGATCAGTGTATTGAAAATAACTTTTTAATATTTTCATTTCTGTTATCATGTCTCCCTTTTATTTTTGGAATCAGACTCATGTAGTGTTTATCATAGATAAAAGTTGGCATTCAGTGTTCATTATAATGGGTCATAGGTTTTACAACTCAATACTCAATACTCACTACTCACTACTCATGAGTACTTTTAAACGAGCTACTCTTTTACTCTTACTTGAGTAGTTTTTAGGACCGGTACTTTTACTCACACTAAATTGTTTGGGAAGAAACAGTACTTCTACTTGAGTAGTAGAAGTGCTGTTTTCAGTACTCTTTCCGAGCTTGCTGTCAAGTATTTAACCATGCCATGGTATAATGGTAAAACAAACAGGAAGATAGAGAGCAAGGAAATGAGAAAGACAGAAGAAAAGAGACAAACTGCTTATACACCCCCCTGACATTTCAACACACAAGCCACATTCAAACATATTCTGTCACGTGGATATGATTTGCATAAATGTATGGAGTGTGTGAGAGTATGCGCCGGAGCTTGATGCTCTCCATTGATCATCATCTGAGAGGCTCACAGTGATTTCAGCAGGCAGTCCTTTGAGATAACAGTTCCCTACTGTTATGTCCAATGACGCAAATACAGGAAAAAAAAAAAAAAAGCAGAAGTTGTATGGACGTGAGGGCAAAGCATAATTAAAGTAGAGTGTGAAGTTCTACCACACACACACACACACACACACACACACACACACACATACACACACACACACACACACCCCCCCCCCCCCCAGAGCAGTCTCTCTTCCAGTCAGGGGGTATTTGTAAGTCACCTGAAGCTTATTAAAACAATTGAAGCAGAGAAACGAGTGACTGAACTCAATGTCAAGCATTAGCGTCTCAGGTAAGGTAGAGAACTCAACAAACTATGTGAAAACAAGCACTGGCATCCAATCAGCAAACCATCCAGCATCAGCATACTGAATTTCACCGCTTGTCATTGAGGTTTCAGCTTGTTTGTTGACTGACTGTTTTAAGTGGGTATTTGTTCACTAACATGTATTTTTTGTGAGGATTCAAGGTGAAGTGTGTAATTACTGCACCACAAGCAGCCTCAGATGGAATTGCAAAAATAACTATGGTTTTAAAAATCATACATGTACCACAAATTAACCATGGTGTTACTACAGTTTTTACAGTTTTACTATGTAATGTTTGTTGTGGTTTTTGGAAGAATTATTATATTACTATAGTATAATTAATACTATGGTTTTACTACAAATACCATGGTTAAAATATGGCTATTGTAGAAAACCCATGGTAAATTGTGTGGTTATTATGGTTACTGTACTAAAACTACTAAAAAGTTTGTTCATTTTCGTAATCTATTGCAAGGGACTGCAAAACTTTGTGAGAGAACACAAAACTATTCCGAGGGAATGCAAATTATTGTGAAGAAACGCAAACTATTTTGAGGGGAACAAAACTTACTGCGAAACAAATTATTAAGGAACGCAAAACTTTCTGTGAGAGAACAAAAACTACTGTGAGGGAACAAACTATTAAGGAACACAAAACTAATTAAGAAGGAACACAAACTATTAAGGAACACAAAACTTTCTGTGAGGGAACACAAAACTAAATAAGAAGGAACACAAACTATTAAGGAACACAAACTTTCTGTGAGAGAACAAAAACTACAGTGAGGGAACACAAAACGAATTGTGAAGAACACAAACTATTAAGGAATGCAAAACTTTCTGTGAGAGAACAAAAACTACAGTGAGGGAACACAAAACGAATTGTGAAGAACACAAACTATTAAGGAATGCAAAACTTTCTGTGAGAGAACAAAAACTATTGTGAGGGAACACAAACTATTAAGGAATGCAAAACTTTCTGTGAGAGAACAAAAATTATTGTGAGGGAACACAAAACTAAATAAGAAAGAACACAAACTATTAAAGACCACACAACTTTGTGAGAGAACAAAAACTACAGTGAGGGAACACAAAACGAATTGTGAAGAACACAAACTATTAAGGAACACAAAACTTTCTGAGAGAGAACAAAAACTATTGTGAGGGAACACAAAACTAATTAAGAAGGAACACAAACTATTAAGGAACACAACACTTTCTGTGAGAGAACAAAAACTATTGTGAGGGAACACAAAACTAAATAAGAAGGAACACAACTTTCTGTGAGAGAACAAAAACTATTGTGAGGGAACACAAAACTAAATAAGAAGGAACACAAACTATTAAGGAACACAAAACTTTCTGTGAGAGAACAAAAACTATTGTGAGGGAACACAAAACTAATTAAGAAGGAACACAAACTATTAAGGAACACAACACTTTCTGTGAGAGAACAAAAACTATTGTGAGGGAACACAAAACTAAATAAGAAGGAACACAACTTTCTGTGAGAGAACAAAAACTATTGTGAGGGAACACAAAACTAAATAAGAAGGAACACAAAACTTTCTGTGAGAGAACAAACAACTATTGTGAGGGAACACAAAACTAATTGTGAAGGTACAAAAACTATTAAGAAGGAATGTAAAACTTTCTATTAGAGAACAAATAGATAACGTAAACTATTGCGAGGGAACGCAATACTTTGAGAGAAAGCAAACCTATTGCAAAAGCATGTAAAACTTGTAATTTCCCTCACTTTCCTCTATGGGGATCTGTACATATTCCATACTTCGTCAAAAAGTTAGAGTTTGCCCCAAACTCCCCCCACTATACTACTCAACACAATGTTTTAAAAGAGCCACATAATTTACACTCTTTAGGAAGTCAGCTTACAAATGGCTTTCATTTAGTTGTATCTGCACATTAAACTGTGATAAGAGAAAGCATTTTAACATAAAAATAAATAAACACTTTGCCTTTAAAGTGCTGGTATCCGTAGATCAAGGACAAAGCTTGCCTGCAGAGAACAGTATGGATAATCAAAGAACTTGCAAGCTGTGCAATCTACTACTGCCACTGAGCTCTAATCAAACTATAATTAATCTGATATTAATTATCACTGTCAATGTGTTTCTCACACTTAGTAAAGTCTGTATTTATCTGTTCACCTTGGTTCCTCCTATAGAAGCATTTTTATCTGCCAGTGCCCCTGACTGCCAACTCAAGGACTGATGGGACACATAGTGACACAGTCGCTTCCTAAGGCACATCCCTCACTCAATTGTGACAGCCTGTCAATATGTCTCGAACCAGCTGTCAATCATTCTGCCACTCGGCCAGACGTGCATTGAGGAAGGGCAGAAACTGATGAGTGATGGCGGGTGTATGGGTTTCAAGCAGTGATGGAATATCATATGAAAATTATGGGAAGTATGATACTTGAGATAGCAGTATAGACATCTGCCAACCAAAATTAGCCTCGAATTATATTAAATATAGTAAAATATAAAAATATTGGGAAATACTGATGAACCAATAAGAAGTAATTAGGTTTAAATTTACGGCAATTCAGGGCCATAGCAAGGAATTCTGGACCCCCTAACTGTATATTGCTCTGGCCCCTTTCATATTAAAAAATACTGTTTCAAATCTTCTGTGGCCCCCCATGAACCTGTGGGCCACTAGAATCGTTACCACCTTTCACCCCATTGGCAACGTCCCTGCTCCAATTCAAAAAAATATGTAGTGGGGTCTAGTCACACTTTACTGGACCCAAACGTTGCATTGAGTCAAAAGCAAAGTTGGAAGCGTCTGTTGCAGTGTGTCGCATCATGACGACAGTTGACAAATACCACATTTCATTTCTGATTGATTGTAGAGCTTCTCCAGCAACTTTATTATCCCATCTGTCTGCAATATAATGATTTTCCCAAATATCAGAAGTGTGACTCTTTGCCATGTATTTTGTTTTTTGCATATTTAAAACATTTTTGACTGCCAAGCCATCTTGAGATGTTTCTGGTCTACTAATAGGCCAATTTAAATAATCTTTTGTCACTAAACAAGTTTACACAGTTTTAACAACAATATGATAAGTAAAGGTTTATTCCAGTGGATTTCCATTAAAAAATAGTTGGTTGAGATTAATCTGATGTTTGGAATCATAAAATTAATCAGGTAATCCTTCATAGTATAAAATAGAAAGCAGTAGCACTCATGTAACATAATAACTGTCGATCTGTAGCCTCTTAAAGGATGATTAATTTACCTATACTTTAATATTCTGTCAGGGCAGGAATATAAACATCAGTGGACTTCTGTGATCATTGCACTAAATTCACCCCAGTCCTTTTAAACACATGAACAGATGAACACAATTACATGCAGTAAATGTAAAAAAATAAATCCATCCAAAGCTGAAGAGAGCTAATGCACATTTAACAGTACTAGTAACTAGATTTTTCTGAAGAAATAGTTAGTGGTGCTTGCCTGTGCAAAAGTAGCCGCTTCGATGTTAGGGTGTTGTGGGTGGTTGCCAGGGCACTTCTATGTGGTTGCTAGGGTGTTCTGTATAGTTGTTTAGTGATTCTATTTGGTTGTGTAATTGTACACCAGGCTAAAATTCTAGTGTTAGGGGTGTGTTTAAATCTCTAACCTACAAAAATGTGTCTGCAAGCACAAATCATTTATACAATTAAAACAAACACACAGACAAAGAACATCTTAAGACACTTTCAATTCCTTTATTCCTCTGCATGAACGCACAATTTCAAAAATATTCAAATCCTTTAAAACATTCTACAACATTTCAAGAAAAGTAAACATTTAAAAAAAAAATCTTAATCCCAAATCTTTCATTTTTTAGTGTTTCAAATGACATACTCCCTAAGGTTTTTTTCTTTCCCTAAAATATCCTGTACTAAATCTATACTTCCACATAAGTATACCAGCTTTTAAACTGTAACACAATGAGGCTTAGTTCAAACTTCACAAAGGTCCAGACATTTCTAAATTGGACCAAAAAATGAACACCAAACCTAATACCACACAAGGGCGCAATATGACTGCTTTAGGCCAATTATCATGACACATATTGATCGAGAGAGACAGAGAGATCTGCTTTGCAACTGGGAAGATGCACAGCAGAGATACAGGTAGGCTGTGTTTATACGTTGCTTAATGCCCACTTAACCGTAGTGTCTTCATAATGGGTTTACAACCTCATGCAGGCAAAGAGATACTGGGAAACAGCATGTAGTTTGACTCACAGAATGAGCGAGTGAGCTGGAGTAGTGTGTCTGAGAGAGAAAGACCCTCTTTAGTGTAGTGTTTGCATGAGGCCATGCCGAGGCCCTGGTCTTCTAGCTGTAATGTAAACTTTAAATCATATATAAATTCTTCATCAGTGGAATGTGCTAGCGGCAAAAGGGAATGGATCACAGCCTGTTAGGATCATTATGAAATCAAGACATCATTCACAAATACAAAAACTATAGTCCGTGTGGATGGCTATAGCTGCTGGAAGGCGGCCACTCTGGATTTGGTGCTCTGTAGAGTAAGCTGTGGAGACAGAAGACAGATTGAATAAGATTCAGCGATTGAAACCACAACATTTTAAACTGATCATTTCGGATGGATGGATGGATGAGACAGGGATGGATGAGACAGGGATGGATGTATGAAACATGGATGGCATTATGTTTATTAGTAAAGAAGTTAATACTTATGAACAACTATGATCTTAAAACTGTTTAAGATCATGAGATGGATGGCTGGATGGATGAGACAGGGATGGCATTATGTTTATTAGTAACATAAACAACTATGATCTTAAAACTGTGATGGATGGATGGATGGATGGATGGATGGATGGATGGATGGATGGATGGATGGATGGGACAGGGATGGCATTATGTTTATTAGTAAAGAAGTTAATACTTATGAACAACTATGATCTTAAAACTGTTTAAGATCATGAGATGGATGGATGGATGAGACCGGGATGGATGGATGGATGGATGGATGAGACCGGGATGGATGGATGGATGGATGAGACCGGGATGGCATTATGTTTATTAGTAAAGTTAATACTTATGAACAACTATGATATTAAAACTGTTTAAGATCATGAGAAACAAAATGTTGTGCAATCAGTTGATGCATTTGCCAAGCTTCAATGATAATTAAGTTCCACCTCACATAGAATGCAAATTACATTTATTGCTTTTGTTCACAGAAAAAAATTAAATTAATGCATCAACTCAGTGTTAAATATGTTGTTAAACATAATTAATCTAACAAGTCAATGTGTTAACTTTGGCAGCCCTAGTATTTCATGCATTTGTAACACAAGACATGTATGATATGTTCATGTCCAGTGCCTCCTACAAGGTCATGCAGAATTCAGAAGAAATCCATTTTATTTTGAGAGAGAGTCTAACACATCCCTTCTTTTCTCCCTGATAAGCGGTCACAAATCTGGTTTAACTCACTGATGTTGATTTGTCAAGACTCTGAGACAGAATTCAACATGACAGACATAAACAAGAAGCTATGCAGAAGAGAGAGATACAGAGAGGAAAATGATGACATTAATGCTATATGAAGTTGTTCCTTTGCCATATGGCAAATTATATGCTTTTCTAATGCATATTTAGAAAAGTTTAACAATCCCTAAAAATGTTTAATGAGAAACATGGCAACATCATGAAAAACACACATGTACCAAAACAAGGAACATTCATTCAAAAAAAATATTTAAAAATGAATGCACAAAATTGGCCTTAATGGTCAATGTTAGTTTTGTTTGTTATTAACACAAAAGAGAAATAAATAAAATCAGACTATTTTCAAGATTTACATATTTCAATTCTTTGACAAATTTCCATCAAAAAGTCAGAGTAATCTTTAACAAAAATGTACATGTTATTTACATTTATTTAAACAAATACTTAATTTTTATGCTTCATATATAATAACTTAAAGATTCCTTTTCAAATTTGTCATAATATGGAAATGAGTAAATCTTCAAAATTGGCTAAAAATATTATTTTATTATTAATATATTTTTTCTTTTTTTTATGTGTGAGCACAATCTGTGAATTATAAATTATTAATCCAAATGTTTTTTCAACAGACTAAATTGTGTCTCAGTGGACTGCTTTGATATGAAAACACTGAAATTTCAAGCTTGTTGCTTACCGAGAAAGCGTTTATTTAAAAAAAAAAAAAAAAAAAAAGTGTTATACCTAACATAAGTCGACATAAAATCAACATTTAAACAATTTACTTGGTTAAATGTTAATCCTTTTTTATAAAGATTTCCTTTTTCAGTGGCATACCCCAAATTAAAGGCTTATAACTAAAAGAAAGGAGGGTCAAGTGTTAGGTATCATTGTAATGAAAACTTTAAAAAAAAAAAAAAATTATAATATAGATCAGGAGTCGGCAACTTATGGCATGCGTGCCAGCATTGGAACACAGAGGGGTAATCACTGGCATACCAGCAACATCAAGAGAGGAGCAGGTGTTTTTATTTATATGAAATTCTGAAACCTTATAATCAGTAATAAAATAAGCAAATTTGTGGCATAAATTGTGTTAACTAATTTTGTACAAAAGGACAGGTTTTCTTTCATTAAAGCACTTTCAGAAGATACTCACATGAAAATGTTCACATGCAGGATCATGATTTCGTATATCAGGTTTTGCACAAATGTTCACTGAATCTGTTATGCGTATAATATAATTTGTAATGAAAAATAAATGAAATAAGAAAAATAGAAAAATTTTCACAAGTGGACTCAAACTTAGGAAAATCACATACATGCCCATGGGGGGCACTTAAGAATCTGAGCCCAGTTGCATAAAGCACCTTAAGTTTTTCCCTTAAGTCTTCCCTTTGAGTAACACTCAAGGCGTTATTTCCCCTTAACTAAGGGAATGACTTGAGGATGTTGCATATAATCCCTTAGACACTTCTCTTAGGTAAGGGAAAGCATTAAGGGGTTTTACTATAGTGAAACTGTAGGTTTTACCATAATAATTTTCTATTGTTACCATGGACATGTTCGTCATGTCCCTACCCCTGATCTATAATATAGACATTGAGCAATTTTAACACAAAGTATACTTGAACTTTTTATTTTCATTTTAGTGACTAATAAAGTTTCTCAGTATCATTACTGATGTGTAAATTATTGTCCAACCTCAGTGCATAAACGGAATTGTCACATGGCACCCGTTACTTTTCTCAGCGCTGTTCTGGATGCAATGTGATTACAGCAGAATACAGCACAAACATTTTAAAAACTAATTTTCTGGAGGTTTCAAGGGCAGATTTAAATGTTTTTTTTCTAAGGTACAATCTTCAAAATTATTAAATTTAAACTGTTTTCTGTTAAACTGTTTTGAGTTTATCATACGGAGCAATTAATGGAGGATTCTGCTTTTATGGCCAGTGAGTGTCCACTACAAGGAAGACAGATCTGATAGTGAGTAGTGAGGTGAATTTGAGGTGTTAGATGTGATTTAGATTGCCTTTCATCATGTTAGCGATTCCACATAGTAATTCTGCACTTGTTTATTATTGATAAGATGGTCTAATGAACTCTTCAACTGGTTCTATAAACTTCATAATATCTACTTTTTATAGAAACCTTGTAACTCTTAGCCAACACTTAAGGTGAAATTTTACTACCCTTAAGGTTTACTTAGGAAAATGGCAGTTAAGGGGCTTTAGGCAACACTTAAGGGAATACTTAAGTAAAAAATAAATATTTGAGGGAAATTGTAGGGAATTATGACGTTTTACCTATAAAGACCCAGAAACTTGTTTTCTGAAACACCATTAAATTTAAGGGAAACGTTAGGGTGATCTTCGGGGAAAATATCACTTAAGGTGCTTTAAGCAAACGGGCACAGGCTTATACTTTACTGAAAGTTGCTTTTAGTGTATTTATAAAAAACTTCTACTCTCCAACGCTCCAACTTTTTGCTAAGAATTTTTTAACACTTAAGTTAAAGTTTACGACTATTATTAAGAGCATTTCTGAGTGTATTTATTCATACGGCCTATGATTTGTATGCAAATTTCAAAGCACTTTATCAGTTTTGGTCATAATGCCTACATGCATTTTAAAGTACAGCTAAGCTTTCAAATGATACCTAGTTTGTGTTCGACAAGATGGTAGTTATTAGCATTTTGATGAAAACAATTCTTGTGGGCCTGCCGGCAGAGGTTAAAGGGTTAATCAGCAGCAAAATAGCCATAAATAGCCAATAACCAATAGCTACAAACACCTCAAATAATCAGTATTAAAAGAAAGAAATATGAAGTCTTAATGCAGCTTAATAACTTCGTAGTTGTGACCAACTGTGGCACAAATGGATGGTGCATGATTGAATCCAGCTTGCAACATTTCCCAAACCCCCCTGCCATTGTATTGATAAAGGTCTTGCTAAATATACGGTTTATCTCTGAAATATCAAAATTACAAAAAGTAAACTGGGTTGTGAATGCCATTTAATGTTGACTTGTGACAAAGACAGTTTAGTCCACGGACAACTTGTTTTAAAATTATTTGGAGAAATTGGAACGTCCAATATGGTGGATGCAGAAAAGAAAGTCCTGCCTTACAAGTAAATGAGACCATCACCTTTTAGATACAGATATCGCCTGTCAATCAACTCCAGAACATGCATGCGCATTAGCTAGACCAGCTGGGAAAATAGCATTTTTTAGCAAGATCTGAGGTCAAAAAGTGCAATGTATTATACCATAATTTATTTTGTTGCAGATATAAAAATGTTCTTTGATCGTAATCTTGGCCAACCGTTTGAGATTTCACACTTTCTGCATTCAAATATATAGGAGCTGTACACTCATGCCTCTTTATCCATACAAAATAGCTGCCCAGGAGCTATTCCAAAGATGGCCGCCAAGTGGACTGACCTGCCTTGAAAAGGTTTTTGCTTGTGACCATAACAGCGGTGAAATTTCATAACGTGAATAAGCAACATATGCATAATTATCATACATTTTATAACCAGCGGCTTCCTAAAAATACTTTCAAGGAGAAAAAATAAAACACATCAATATCAGTGTTTGGTCTCTGAGGGTTCATTGACTTTTTACTTCTCATTACCTACAATTCAATTCAATAAACAAAAGGAACACTTTGACACTTTAGGACACGCCGTGCAACTTCTTTGATGTGGATTTTGATAGATTACCACATAAACATGTTCAAGGGAACAGGTGAGACTGTCAGTGTATCAAGAGACTTCCACTACATCTACAACCTCAGGCTATAGCTAGCAGCAGGACGCTCCATGGTATGAAGAAAGCACAGACACGGATATTAATCATTCCACCGACATGACCTGAAAAGCCATTGACCCATGTCACTTTGCTCCAAGGTCTAGTGCTTAACCTACCTGGCCAATAGTGATTTACAATGAGTTAGACAGTGTTCCAATACAGGGTTCCAAGATGCCCAATGGGGGCTCAACATCGGCTAGGAAAACATTTGCCGTCCAAGAATCTAAACAGAGTGGATGTTCTTGTTACTGCTGAGGTTTGCTCAAGCTCTACTTACAATTACACAATCACATCAAGACAGACTGACTGAACACACAGAGGACACTCCATCTATCCAAACAACCAATCACAAGACAGGAATCAATTAGCGTGGCCCTAACGAGACAATTTCACACAGAGGCTGAGGCAAGGGATTCTATGGCTAAATGCTTCTTTTAATCTACCGTTTCATAAGGTTAGATAAAAACCTTTCAGAAAGAAAATGAATGAATTCATTTTGGCTTATCAGTGCACGGCAGCATGACTAACCATATGATTAGAATCATATTTCAAAGGATCAAGTCTTTTTGAGAAATTGCATTACAATGCACAGGCATTTCAGAAGTGTTTGAGTTTAGGGAGTCTGCACTACTACTGTATTTGCGATATGAAACATCCCTACAGGTCACTTCCTACATGATTCAGAATGGACAGGGAATAATAACATTAAACAATGGGTTTGACTATCTATGATCATCTGTGGAATACTGCAGTCAAAACCAGCTTGATTTCCTCAATAGGATGCAATACAAATTAGTTACTAGGCTGCTTCATTACTTGATTTTATAGAATGGTATTTATGAATGGAATGAGGCTTTAAATGGTATTTGTTATTTAGGAGTTTTCATCTAAAGCAACTAACACCACAAAATGTACAGCAGGGGTGTCAAACCCTGCTTCTTTTATTTATTTGGCAAGTCGGGGTCCTGATAACAGTGTGAGTGTTTATTTTGTTTTCATTCAGTGTCAGCTCATCCAGACTCAAAAAATTGTTTTTGAACTTTAACTGGTGAAATAACCACATTAATGATGATCAAAAGGCAAAACATTACATGCCATGATCAATATTTACAGAGTAATCCATTATATGTATATATACATATATACATGTGTATATACATGTGTGTATATATATATATATATATATATATATATATATATATATATATATATATATATATATATATATATATACACACACACATATACATATACATATATATATATGTATGTATATGTGTGTGTGTGTGTGTGTGTGTGTGTGTGTGTGTATATATATATATATATATATATATATATATATATATATATATATATACACATATATATACATATATACACACACATTTTATTTTCTGGTTCAGAACAAACTTTCCTTTTGGAATCTTCATATTTAAGGCTCTACATGGTTAAAACCCCAGATTTGAGGCTGACTCTACACTAGCAGAATCAAAACAACTAGTTTCAGCTGGCTTTCACAAGGTTATATTTTAAAATGCACCAAAATTGTCAAATGTCCATCAAGGCAATTTTTTTATCTGTCATTGGTTGCTTTTGCATTATTTCTGCAGAATGACAGAATCACGATGGATTTTAATCAGCGTTTCCGATGATATGCAGCTGACTGTGATAAAAAACAAAAGTTCTGATCAGATCTGATCAAAAGAACTTGCCAGTTCTTCTCAGTGACCGAATTATTTTTTCAAACTAAACATGTGCTATTTCAGTGCTTAACTGGTCCCAATGGTCAAGTGATCAGTCTCCCTCTGCCTGGCCGGTGATTATGTTAATGAAGCTAACACCTGAAAATCATTGGAAAATTCAGCTAGTGTAGAGCCAGCTTTAGTAAACGTTAAATGTTACACATTTTCAGTAGCTAAAAACCACACGTGGGTCACGTGGTATGAAGCAATTTTTCTTGTCCAACAAAACAAAAGTTCTAAACTACAAATTCTGTTGAAACTAGAAATGTGTACAGTAGTGTAACAATATTGTCAAACCCTGCTCCTGGAGGGCAACAGTCCTGCAGAGTTTCATTTCAGCCATGCTTCAACAAACCTGTCTGTAATTTTAAAGTTATCCTGAACACCTCGATTGGCTAGATAGTGTTTACTTAGGGTTGGAGCTGAAAGGTTAAGCTCCCTCCAGGAGCAGGTTTTGACACCCCTAATCTACAGGGACAGTCCTCCATTACGGAACATGGAATAACAGTAAGTGCCTTGCACATTTCAGCTCAAACTCTGCAACTCTCCAGTTTCTACAGGTCCCCTTCCAGGATTAAAGCTAAAGACCTCTAAAGCACAATCCTAGATGCACTATATAACCACTACATCACCCAATAACCATTGAGAAAAGGAATAATGTATGTAGCCTTAATGAAGCTTTATAAGGTCAGAGTTACAGCCAAGTGGTTAGCACAAATGTAGATGATGTGAGTTTGCATACAGCAAAAGACACAAAAAGGCATAACATAAAGCTCAGTGACATAACATATTGCATAAGTCAATATATACCAATGCATTACAATATCATATTCATGGGTTGCGATTTAACTGGTGGCAAATATGTGACAGAGAGCCAGCGGCAGAAACAGTGAATCTGTGGGTTGAGTTTCTATCTCTCTCGCACCTCAGAGTTTACATTAATTTTGGCAATCTGCTTCTTCGTCATTGAGCTGTTGTTATTGATATGAATACACAAATATATGATTAAAAAGATTGTAAGAAAGGTCTAAAGTTTGATACAATATTGCCAGAAAACGTATCACGATATATCAATACACGATTGCATCAGCACAGCTGATGAAAGTATAAAGTATTTATTAGTATAAAGCATTGAATTTAACATTTTTAAATACTGCAACACACTTTGTCAGGCTGTGTGCAAGATTTATGAGTTGATATTAGTCATGTGGTTCTGAACAAGCCCAGACTTCAGAAGCATTTAACCCACCTTTTTAAAGTTGCTCTGCTTGCTGTTGCCTTTCTCAGTGTTCTCATTATGAAGGATGTCTAGCGTCGTTTCTCGCTCCTTTAGCTTTAATGATTCAATCTCTGTCTTCAGTTCATTCAGCTGCTCCTGAAGGTGTTTGCTCTTTTCCATATACTCCACCCTGACAAACAGAGACACATCGTGCAAGCTGGTTTCAAGTTCCAAATCATTTTTAAAGCATTTTCATAGCAAATTTCAGCATGAAAAACCATGCACAAAAAGATTCAAACTAAATAAATTCTCTATGAACTCCTCCACACGGAGTTGGAAATATTGAACTGAGATTTACATGAACATTTTGTAGATGCTTTTATAGAATGCAACTCACAAATGAGGAACATCACAAGCAATTTATCACACAAGAGCTAACAATATTTCAAATGCCAAGTTTTAGAAGTAAGCTGTAGTAGAATGTAGTAAAAGAAAATAAAGTGTTTATTTTTTTTTTTCTGAGCTGGGCCGAAAGTTAAATTGGGGTCCTGACTACCATGTAAGGTTCCTGATCAACCTGCCAGGATTACTTTGCAATAATGACCTCTTGATTGTACATTATTCTTTACATAGTTTAAACTTTTGTCATTTAGACACTTCTGACAAAGTTTGAACAGGCCCACAATAATAATAATAATAATAATAAATAATAAATCGATATTTGGTGAAACTGAATTGGGTCATGCCACTTCCAACTGTCCAAACAAAAGGAACCAAGCCATGAGGTTATCACTAAAGAACAAATCTGCCACTGAGTTGAGCATCAGCAGAGCGGACACACTCCAGTACAGTTGATGTAACTGCTTCAAAAAGAGCAGATAGAAGTGAAGATAGCAGAGAGACTGTGATGAGTAAAAACTGAAGCCTGAAATAGGCTGCACTCACTTCTCCTTTTCGATCTCCATGGACAACCTTTTCATGTCCGTGTCTTTGAAGTCAAAACTCAGGTTTTCTGTGCTGAAGCTGAAGTTCGGGCTGTCAGGATGAAGAGTGTTGGCAGACAACGGTGCAGGCTAGGGAGCGAAAGATTACAATTTAGCTATATAAAAGGTCAATGATGTGATAATTAGACAAATATGAACGCAAACAAAATATACAGTATTTCAACGATCTACATCAGTGTTTCAGTATTCAGATGGAATTATTTTTTTTAGTGTGCAACCTACATAGCCATTCTCTTCAGTCATTTGTTTTCCAGCAAGACATGTAACCATGTGCTGACTTGCATTTATATTGTTGTTGTTGGTAAATACTTTTTACACAGTTAAAAGGAGTGTTTGCCCAAAAATGGAATTTCTGTCATGACTGCTTGACAAAATGTTGTTCGAAGACCATAGGTTTTTCTCTCTTCTGTGAAACACAAAAGGAGATCTTAGCCTAAATGATAGTCTCAGTCACCATTCACTTTCATTCACCTTATTTGTTTATACAATGAAAGTAAATGGTAACTGAGATTAACATTTAGCCAAACATTTCCATTTGAGTTCCATGGATGAAAGAAATTCATATGGGTTTGCAAATACATGACAGTGAGAATTTAAATTTTGGGGTCACCTATTCCTTTAAAAGTTTAATGGTATCCCTTTAATACGTCAATGCTTTCCAGTTTCAAGTTTACAAAATGCAAAGAATATGAACAGATGAAATCCTAAAGGAGGGGACCTTGCTGCCATATTAGTCATAATATATACAGAAAATAGATAACAATATAATAATGATGTATAATAAAGATATATAAGATAATATTTTCAATATAATGCATGTACATTATTAATAATATAGTTTTCATATTATGTAAATCAGTGCACAGGTCTACTTATTATCAAAATGAATTACTCACAAGGCAGAGAAAATACCTGTATATGTCAGATGACAGGATGAAGTAGTCTATTTTAAGCTTACCTCTTCATCCTGCAGCTGATCTGGTGGTAAAACCATTGTTGCTATTTCTGTTATCAATGGAGCTGTATTATGAATGAGCCATATGATGTGACGCGGCAAAACTAGACTGCTCTAATGTTGCGCGTTTGCCATGTAGACAGCTTTGTTGATTATAAACAGGAGCGATTGTTTTTGTCGCTCACTTGCAGTGATACAGCATAGCAACGCACTTCTTTGCCTCACTCACTGAGTGCCTGTCAAACGTCTAATGAGCTGCGGAATGCATTAATATGGAATTCATTAATATGTAATAGGTTATTAAACATTAATGAAAAATGACAAACATTTTTCTATTTGTTTTAATGTGAACTGATTAATTGGGTGCAATAAGACCAGGAACATGCATTAAAGGGAGAGTTAACCCAAAAATGAAAATTCTGTCATTACTTACTTAACCCCATGTTGTTCCAAACCTGTATGCTCTTGTTTTTGGAAGAAAACAAAAAGGCAGTATTGTTAGTCTCAGTCACCATTGCATCTTTTTACCCAAAAACAAACATGAATGGTGACTGAGACTTTTATTCTGCCTAAAGGTGGGTTTGCCCTGCAACGAGAGAAGTCCTTTAGGATTCCTGAAATTTGTCTCAGAAGGGCATTATCATGGCCAAAATTGTACATTGTGCACCCAACTTAACATCTCCTTTTGTGTTCCACAGAAGAAAGAAAGTCACATGAGTTCGGAACAACATGAGGGTGAGTAAATTATGACAACTTACAATTTTGGGAGGAAGGGTCTATTTTGATTTCAGGTTCACTTAAGTCCAATTAAGTCCAACTCAGTGGACCAGTGAGTAAATTGCTTAGTTCACTTTAATTTATTTGATTGCTAAACTAAACTTGACATGGTCACTGTTGTGACTATGAATTAAAGCACCTAGTATGAGCTTCACAGCGTGATTTTTTTTCCTCCGGCAGGATGGTTTATCTAAACAAATTCAACCTCACGTTTGCTTTTGCTACACATAGCAGGCATTTGTCAAAAGAGCAAGTGAGGCTTCAGGGTAAAAAAAAAAAAAAAAAAAAAAAACTTCAAAATTCCTGGTAAGACACAAATGCCAGGACAGCGGCAATGCTTTGAAAAGCCTTTTGGATTTTTAAGTACTCGAATCAATCTAACATTAACCCCCCGTAGAGAGAGCTAATGTTTAAAATGATACGCTGACCTCTGGTCACCTCTTAACTCTCTGTGCATGTAAAGTGTGTGGATGAGCTACCCATGGGATTTCAAGAGAATCCAGAAAGTTTTTAAAGCAAGAAAAAGCAGAGCTCCCAAGCGCTTAGTATAATAATCGAGAACCTCATTGTAATTTAACTGAAATGCAGTTTCAGTTAAATATCTCACTCTCTGAGAAAAATAAATAAATACATATTCTGACCTCTATTATGTTTATTATCCCTATACGGACAATTAGGCTTAGGACAATTCCTCAATAGCCGTGCATTTGATGTGATATGATGTGCACTCAGTCATCATGTGCATTCGACCCTGGTGAACTTTCACAATGTATTTAATGAAGGTACTCTGACGAGATATTCCGCACCTATTTGTTATCCAATTCTGAAAAGTATTAGGATGATGCCATGCCACTGCTGGCACCCTTCATGAACTAGCGAACCATTTTTTTAAGCTGAACAGCTAAATATGAATATAAATATTCCTTCCCGAATGTATTAGGGTGGTTATTGAAAGGCTGAAATACGCTCCCATGAATCTCTGGATGAGGGAAAGTTTTTTGTAATGTAATGGTTGTCCGATGCAACTTTTGTTTAAATAAATTATCCTGACATTGATGAATGGCCAAAACCTCATTAAAGCTGAACAGGGTTGAGCCTGGCCAGTACCTGGATGGGAGACCTCTTGGGGAAAATCTAAGGTTGCTGCTGGAAGTGGTATTAGGGAGGCCAGCAGGGGGTGCTCACCTTGCGGTCTGTGTGGATCCTAATGCTGCAGTATAGTGATGGGGACACTATACTGTAAAAAGGCACCATCTTTCGGATGAGAAGTTAAACCGAGGGCCCGACTCTGGTCATTAAAAATCCCAGGGCACTTCTCGTAAAGAGTAGGGGTGTAACCCTGGTGTCCTGGCCAAATCCCCCCATTGGTCCTTATCTATCACAGCCCCCTAATAATCTCCATCCCTGAATTGGCTACATCATTCTACTCTACTCTCCACCAGTGACTGGTGGGCGTACTGGTGCACTATGGCTGCCGTCGCATCATCCAGGTGGATGCTGCACACTGGTGGTTGTTGAGGAGATTCCCCCTGTACTATGTGAAGCTCTTTGAGTGCCTAGAAAAGTGCTATATATATATATTACATTACATACACAAACATTTATTTCTTGGATATAAAATTGGACTTGCTTCAGAATCTCGGATGATTAAGGAAGACAAGCTGATGTAACATCATCGGTGGAGATGTTCGAATGTTATGGGGCCCTGTCGTGTGAGAGTCGGGCCCCTGTTAAGGTGCGCTATGGCAAAGGATAGGTGAATACCGAGTAAGGCGATGTGCTGGTAATCTCCAGCAGTTTGTTTTTGGCTCTGCGTTCAGATTCTCTCGCCTCCTGCAGTTCCTGCTTCAGTTGGTCGGCCTCTTTTGCCCTGCACAGGATAGATACATTGAGTTATTTACTAAAGGTTTGAACCTTTTGAAGTGGACACACTACTGGAATCTTCACAGCACAAATTCAGCAAGAAATGGAAAAATGGAATTCTCAGCTTAGCAGAACATTTTTACTTTCACAGGTAACAAATTGAACAACTATTCCAAGATCACTCTGACACCATCACAGTGTCACACACCAACTAGGTGCCCAAAGATGGGACTGAGAAGGGACACCAGCCTAGTTCATTTAGCAATTTTTTTTTTTTTTTAAACCAACATGACTTTAAATGTACTTTTTAATCGACTTATGTGTTACGAATATAATGACACTGTAAAAATAGGCTTAAATATGCACAAGCATAGAGACTTGGGAGCAAACATATGGCTTAAACTTTGCCTCACTCCTCACACAAAGCTATCCTATGGCTTTAAAAGGCATAAAATATAGCACACAAATTGTATGGATCTTTATGGTGATTATTTGTCCTTTTTGAAGCTTTCTTTGGTAGGGAAAGGGCTTTAAAGATTAAATTTTTGTTCATCTGAAAAGAAAGTCAAGTTGGGTGAACTACCCCTTTGAAATCAATAATTTGTAAATAAATCTCTTTGAAGAAGCTAAAAGCACAAATTCAGTTGAAGTCGAAGTTTGGCTTTATGGCTTTTGTATAATTTTATATTCAGAAAAGAATGATACACATGAAAAATTTAAAATTCAACATTCCCCATAAGGCGGTTACAAATGCCAAACAGATGGCAGAAGACATTAGATAATAATAAAGTTTAACATTTTCAAACTCAATTGAATTCTCTTTCATTATTGGGTCATTGGTCAACCACTAAATCACTGTCAACCATGTTATACTGTTAAAATAGCAACATGCCAAGAAGCCATATGACAAAAGAATATCCAGTCTTTAGCCAGAATGCATGTGTATGTTTTAGGCTTAGCAGTTACAAACTTTTCTTTATAATTTAGATCCTTGTATCAATATTTTATTGATTGATCTGTGCATATCATGTCCAATAGTTAAATAATGAAGCAGCAGATTGTCTGTACCACAAACAGACTTTTCTCAGGGCAGTCAGAGCTGATTCTATGGAGTACAAGAAAGATGGAAATCTAACTTGAAACTAACTGACAATCAGGGTCTCTCTTGTGCAGTTTCAATCGTGATCCAATTATGATTCTATGATGAACTGCAATGTACTGACACACACACACACACACACACACACACACACACACACACACATATATATATATATATATATATATTTCAATATGTATTGTATCATGAGGTAGTTGGTGACATCCAGCCCTTGAGTGTGTGTATGTGGTACCTCCTTTCGGACTCTTCTGCCATCTTCAGTGCAAGCATCTCAGCCTCTAACATCTTCTGCTCCATGAGTCTCTTCTCCTCTTCAGTACGAATCGCTGTCACCTTTTAATAACAATTTTGTTCATGATCAGTGCTCAACATGTCTTGAAGAATCTTCTTTGTAAAGCTAGCGAGTCACTAGGTAAATGCCCTATAACCTTAATGCGCTGAATCTCCTGTTCTGCCTCAGCTGCTTTCTGAGCCAACAGCTTGGCCTCCTCCTCAGCGATCTGTGCCTTCTCTGCCAAAAGATCTGCAGTCTCCTCCGAGCATAACTGAGAGCAGAGAGACCACAAAACTAAAATGCAACATTTTTGAAAAAACTGGCATAGTTGGAAAAACTAACTACATTAAAATACTTAAAATCTTAAAATCTAACTTAAATCAAATAAGACCACAAATATATTTTTAGTTTATGATCTGATACAGTATAGTATTACATTTGAAACATTCATCCTGCCTTAATTAAAAATAAAAACGCCTCTAGATAACGAGAACACTAGACAGACCTGAGAAATTTTACGTCGTTAAACATTTTCATTTTATCAGATTGTTTTTTTAATTAAATACTTCATATGAATTACAACTGAATGACATTCTGTACATGATTGTAATACTTGATGTCCAGGAATTGCTATAAAATGTTTTTTTGAATGGCTTCTGTTTATGGAGATTATACTCTGCATGAGATATGAGGTTAAAAAAAGATCAGTCTCATCATCATTTGGTTGCACCACAAACCATGATGTGTAAACTATTATTGCACTAAAAATATAAAATTCAAAAATATATATTTCATTTGTGTCTGAAATATTCATCACTGAAACAATATGCTAAAGTAGATAGTTTTGTTATAATTTTTCCATAAATTCTATGGGTTTTAAAGAAATAATTCAGTAAATTTTACAAATACCTGAGACATGGCTCTGAAAAAATTGATATGGAATTTGCAAACTCATTTTCAAAACTCTTCACTGTCCTACTAATAACCTCTTAACCCTCCTATGGGTTTCATAAATGAGCCCTACCATTGGTCCTCCCAAAAAGCAAAAGGTGTCATTTAATTTATTATTTTTTTGGATGATGATGATGATGATGATACCATTTCTTCTTCCCCAAATTAATAATACAATAATTTCCCTTAGAGCTGTGGGAAAATGTCTAATTCTTTTTTTAAATTGGGGTCACTACAAATTTTGTATTTTTTTTTTTATCTTTGTTCTCCGTGTATGTGTGTGCATGAGTGTGTGTGTTCTGCATTCTCCCTTCTGGCTGTGTTAGTCTCACACATTTATTTCTGTGTGTGTGTGTGTGTGTGTGTGTGTGTTTGTTCTGCATTGTGGGTGTATGGGGGTTATTTTTGTTTCATATTAACATACAAATGGAAAGATTTAAAAATAAAAAGTAGGTTCACAAATAAATGTAAGGAGTTTTGCAAAAAAATTAAATAAATTCACAAATAAATAGATTGAGATCCATAGATATACAGTACAATATGTTAGGCAGCTTCACAAAAATAAAGTGAATTCACAACTTATTAAAATGAGATTTGCAAATAATAATAAAAAAGATTTACAAATGATTTTTTTTAACTAACAAACCCAACACTACCCAGCATTTGTTTGTGAATCGTGCGCATTTACTTGTGGATCGCAGCACACACTTGTGGATTCTGAAACATTTCTAGCTGCAAGATGTTCACACAAATCCACAGTCTACTCAAGCCAATCAGATTACAGTAGCCATATTACTCTGACCAATCCTAGCACTTTATAGCTTCAACCAATCGTGTTGTTTTGTTTTAGAATCAGGGCGGGATAGAGCCTTCTTTTCAACATGGTCTCTTGACAAGAACTTCAAAACAAGCAGATGCAATTGTCAAAACCTTGATTCTTAAACATTATGTTAATGTATTTAATAAAGCACATTTTGTTCATAATGGCAATATTTATTTTAAAGGTATTATATTTTGTATTTTTAGCACTTTTATGTGTTATGGCAGACCTGTCCAATGTTGCTCAGAAGTAATACTTATGTTAACTGTAAATAATCTGTATTACTCTCATTTACTCAGGAAGTATATGGGGCTGTGAGGTACAGGACGATCAAAGAGTGGCAAGGATATTGGAAACTTGCCCTGACTAGAGGTATCCATCTCAGACTTACAAACTTACTTGACACCATGGAGTGGCAAAGGGGAAGTTTCAAACTCAAGCAAAATGACAAAGAGCTCAAGCTGTTTTGTCCAATTCCAGCTTTATTGTGCATAAAATATACCTCAATGTATTGTCTTTTGTAGTAAAATGCATGACAATTTATAATGTTACCAAAATAAATATCTTAATATCCTCGTATTCCATTCAATTTTGAACAACATGAGGGTGATTAAATTACAGAATTTGTATTGAGTGAGCTAAAGTAGCCAAAAGATGACAGTCTTAATTATTCAGTCATTTTTACTGGACTTTCATTTGAAGACATTACAATATTACTAAAAAAAAAGATGTCTGACATAAAAGAAACTTCCATTACTCATTTTAAAACATATTCTGTATTGGATCTGGAACCCCTGAGCTTATGATCAGGTGAGTAAAGTGCTCAAATTGATGGGCATTGCACAGAAGAAACATATGAAAAAGATCATCTTTTTCAGCATCACTGAGTCAAATATTGTCTGAACATGATATATAATTCCAATAAGAGAATACATTGAACACCAAATAACACACCTAGCTATAAAGCTAATCATCAGGACTTTTACAAATAGCTTATTTTTGATTGTGACTTTCAACATTTAACATGTTTAGATATTAGAGAAAATTATACAAACCTTAAATTTCAGTGTGATTTATTCCACTGATTGTGTCTGCTTCTTTTCAAGTTTTGAAGTTCTTGAAAAGAGACTATTATTCTAAAACAAAACGCGATTGGTTGAAGCTAGAAAGTGCTAGGATTGGTCAGAGTAATATGGTCGTAATCTGATTGGTTTGAGTAGACAGTAGGTGGAGTCCACCCATTTGTGGATTTGTGTGAACATCTTGCAGATAGAAATGCTTCAGAATACCCAAATGTGTGCTGCGATCCACAAAAGCACAAGAAGCGATCCACAAATAAATGTGCATGATTCACAAATGAATGCTGGGCAGTGACGTGTTTGGGAGTTCAAATATTTTTTTTATTTGAAAATCTCATTCTATTTTTTTGTGAAAACTCTTACATTAATTTGTGGATCTCATTACATTAATTTGTGAAACAACTTTTTATTTTTCATACTTTCCATTTGTATGCTAATATGAAACAAAAATAACCCCATATGGGTGTGTTATTGTCTCACCTCCTCATTTCTGAGCGTTTGTTTAGCATTGTGGCTGATTTAATGGCTTTAATTGACAGATTAAAAAAATGGCTCTGTGTTACAGTCTTTCCCATTCATTTTAAATGGTTGGTACATTTTGACCGTGAAGACAAAAGGTACAGACAGGATAAAGGAGATAGTTCTTTCTTTCTGTTCAACAATGCTCAGTCTAGCACATTTGCTCCACAAAAAATTGCGTCACTATGCCATTCTTTCCTCCTAGATATATCTTACAAATAACATTTGTGAACAAATGAAGAGAAAAATGCAGTTATTTTTGGGAACTACAGCCAGATATGAACTTAACTGTACCCTATGGATATGGCATTCTCTGATGGTGGTACTTAACTGGCTAAAAGCAAGTTAATCAAATCTACAATTTATTGTGTAAATGGAGTCTGCAAGTCAAATTCACTATAAAAGTGCATCTCAATGTATCCCAATGGTAATGCTTATTTTCAAAATCTATCATTATTTGGAATTATTGCTGTAACCTTAAACATATTAATGTCACCTTTTAATTGCTGCCTTAACAAATCGCACAATTTCAGAAGGGCAACATTCCCCAAAACTGTAGCCTAAAACAAAACCGGTACAGCTATTTGGTGGCTTATGGGCTGTTTACATAGAGCATGTTTTGAATTGTTTTTTGCTTATTTTTTCTCCATGCAATTAATACGATAAATTGACGTCTTTGACTGTAAAACCACACCTTGCTGTATTATTAACTATTAAAAAATTAGACTTTAAGCCACAAGACCATTAAATAACATCTTGAGGCTCACAAGCCGCAAGTACCACGATCACAGATGCAAAGATACTGAAATTAAGTCTTCCTACAAGTATAGAAGCCATTATGGGAAAGTATTGCATGTGGGTGATGTTTTAGTTTCTCACCAGTGCTTCATTGGCCATGTGAGCTTCATCCTGTAACTGAATCAGTCGCATCTCCAGCTCATCACGAGCTCTCTCTGCCTCTTCTCGCAACTGTTTCTCTCTCTCTAATCTCTGACGCTCCATCTACAGAAAGAAGGTGCAACAACCTCATCCATATTTCACGAGAAATGATAAATGGGTTTAGTGGATCACAAATTCAACACGTGGCTAGAGGATTTCCTAGTGAAGGAGTGAGGACTTGAGCTTGGCACTTCCCAAGATCTCTAAAGCAAGATGATGGCATTTCAAATGTGCAATCATTTCTTGGAATACTTGAACATATATGTTACATATTGCAAAGAAACCCACCATCAGGGTTGTACAAATATAATATGGGTGCTTATTCCTCTATTGTGTTGCAACTTTTTCCATCTAGAATGTTGAAGAAAATAACAGAAACACAATATTCTCACTTTGATGCACTTAATCATTGTGCTATCATACACTTTCTCTTACCTGTTTGCGAGCTCTCTCTGCTCTAGCTTGTGTCTTCATCTGTTGGATTTCCACTGAGTCCACTCTGCGTCTTCTAATGAAGAGATCGTGGTTCCCGATGCACAGCTGAAGAATCTTCGAATAAACAGGGATTGTTCCCCAAGATTATTTATTTACCCAAATGTTGTTCCAAACCAAAATTAAGTTTTCGGGGGTTTGAACTTTCAACATTCCGGCCCTCATCTTTAACTACTACGTCACACCACAAGTTTGTGGTTAGCAATTTAACATTGATCCAGGAATTACATCATGAAATGCTCACCAGTTTATTGACTCTGAGTTTCGAAGAGTTGAACTTGAAGATATCTGCCTTCTTATCCAAGGGCTTAATAGCAAACTGAAGACAGAGAGAAGGAAAAGAGAAATTAGTGAATAAACGACTTTAAACCTCTCTTTATGTAAAATAAGGGGTTTAATAATGTACGGAAATAGTTTTCAAAATGAGTACCTCTTTATCACTGTAAGAGATATTTCTGATCTCATTCCAGGGAAAAGAGATTTTGGGCGTTAGTTTGTTCTCTGGGTCATAAATGTGGAGGCCCAAAGCATCAACACCCAGCAGTAAACACGTTCCTTTTTTATTCTTTAAAAAAAAAGAAAAAAAAAAAAAAAAAAAGACTTTCATTCCATTTGATTGTACTGTCATAACTGTTACGGTCATTTAGAATCAAACAGATGTCACACGGTGATATTTCAAACAAAAATGCAAAAATAATTGTCTCAATCGGGGTAGAAATAAAAAGAAAATTGCCACCCACCCACACCCACACACAGCTAACTGTGTGATGGTGTGAGAGAAAGGTGGTAAGGTCAACATCAATGAAAGGTTCATTCAAGCTTTTGGCTATAACATCTTCAGCTATCCAAACCCAGAGAGAGTAAGTACTGGCTCGTATCATTACGGTCGTACAGCAGCGGATACATTTCTTACCCTAATGGAAAAGTAATTGACCCCATACATCTCCAGATCCTGAGCTATTTTTAAATACTCCATCTCTGCATCATCTCTGCAGAATACAATAAATAAACAGGAAGGCAGGAGGGAGAGAGAAAGACGAGGAGAGAGAGAATAAATTAGACACAAAAATAAAATCTATACCTCTGCAGGGCTTTAATAAGACTCGACTAACTTGCAGAGCTACATGAATTAGAGGTCATGGCTTAAAGTAAGTGATTCTTGCAATGAACAACAACTCATAGCTACAATTAAATTTACAATACTGAATGAAATAATAGCACAAGGCTAGATTTACATAAATGCTTATTTAACACTCACTGCTACGGTTACTCATTCCACATGCCAAAAGGTTAGCAAATCATAACAGACATACTGTAATTTAAATATAGAAAGGAATATTGTATAAAGTAAAATTAGTAGAACATTACATATAGCATAGCTGCATATTTTAATTTCTTATTTTTATTTCTTGTTAAGTGGTTTTAAAATTGATTATGTACTTTTATTTTCTTTCTCTTCATCATTACTATGCAAAGCATTTCACATTTGTTTAAAATGTGCCGTATAAATAATCGTGCATTGCCTAGTAAACATACAGTAAAGATCCAGTAACAAAAACAACCTGTTCATTCTAGATAAGGGCGCCAGTAATATTTGACATTTTTAAACATAGAACTATTTTTAACATAACACAATAGTTGTAGAATTGTAACGATTGTCTTAAAAATTAAGATGTTTAACAAAAAGTGAGATTCACAAATCCAGGGTGTGCTGAGTGACTTAAGTCAGGCTTCATAAGCAACCAATTGGCCCAGATGCTAGGATGGGTAGAGTCATGTTGGGATAACCTCCTCATGATCGCTATAATGTGGTTCTCGCTCTAGGTAGCGCATTTGGAGAGTTGTGCATAGATGCCGCAGAGAATAGCGAGGGCCTCCACATACGCTAGGTGTCCGTGGTAACGTGCTCAACAAGCCACGTTATAAGATGTGCGGATTGATGTTCTCAGACTCGGAGGCAGCTGATATTCGTCCTCTGCCACCCAGATTGAGGCGATGTGATCTGACACCAAAGTAGATGTGCGTATGGGACTGAGGGAGATAAAAAGACATACACAGATGAGCCAAAACAATATGACTACCTGCCTAATATGCTGTTGGTCCTTCGAGTGCCACCAAAACAGCGCCGATCTGACGAGACATGGACTCTATAAGACCCCTGAAAGTGTCCTGTAGTATCTGGCACCAAGACATTAGCAGATCCTCAAGTCTCAAGTAAGTTGCGAGGTGGAGCTGCTATGGATCGGACTTGTTGGTCCAGCACATCCCACAGATGTTCAATCGTATCGAGATCTGGGAATTTGGAGGCTAGGGCAACACATTGAACTCTTCATCATGTTCCTCAAACCATTCCCAAACAATGTGTGCAGTGTGGCAAGTACATTATCCTTCTGAATAAAAGCAGCAGGGTGCGATGCACTGTGTGTTGTGACACATTCCTTCCGTAACCATCATTACAATTTTCTGTGACTTGTGCCACAGTAGAACTTCTGTCGGTTAGGACCAGACAGAATAGCCGTCATTGCTCTCGATTGCACATCGATGAGCCTTGGGTGGCCAACACCCTGTCGCTGGTTTTGTGGTTTGTCCATCCACAAACCACTGTTGGTAGGTACTCACCACTGCTGACCCCACAAGCCTTGCCGTTTAAGAGATGCTCTGACCCAGTCGTCTGGCAATAAAAATTTGGCACTTGTCAAAGTCAAGCAGGTCATTAATCCGGCATTCAGCACATCGACTAAGCAAACTGATTCTTCTCTTACCATTTAATATACCCAGCCCTTGACATGTGACCTGGTTAAGAGATGATCAATGTAAATCTCTTCACCTGTGAGTGGCCATAATGTTATGGCTCATCAGTGTATGCAGACATTGTATTTGTGTGTGTTTGATGCATGAACAGCACTTTAATATATCAGTAGGTGTTGAATATGAGTGTCCTACAACACATTAAGCCAATTAGGTTTGATTTTTTTTGCAGAACGAGGC
Organism: Moxostoma hubbsi; assembly: GCA_032164185.1. NCBI lineage: Eukaryota > Metazoa > Chordata > Actinopteri > Cypriniformes > Catostomidae > Moxostoma > Moxostoma hubbsi. Next base: position 16,676,680 of record JAVLUX010000215.1, on the reverse strand, counting down.
TGTGCCTGAAGCAGGTAACTTTTTCTTCTTCACATCCCAAAGTAAAGACACACCTGTGTGAGTGTGATTATGCAAAGCAAAACTTTTGACTGAAAAGAATCCAAATGGAAAACTGCCACAAAAAAAAAACTTGACTATTGACAAAGTCTGGTCCTTTTTGCAGTCCATTATTGTCAAGAACCGCCCAATTTAACAAGTAAAGCCTGACTGATATGTAAAAGTGACCAACCACAGTTCACATTAATTAACGTTGTTCTGCCACGTATTAGAGTGGAAATTTCTTACCATTTATTGTGTACAATGTATCAGGTGGTTAAGAGGATTTTGGGTGTGCTGCCTGAGTCTGGTGTGTGTGTGTACAATACCTGGTTCTTCCCCTGTGCTCAGCATAGCAGACTGTGATCCTCTCCTCCCACATCTCTGCAGTCATCTGGTACAGATTAATAACCTACGAAACAGAAAGACACTCAGAAAGGCATTTTTATATTTGCTACGCTGGGTGTAGCTTTTTAGCGCAAGAACACATTTGGTGTGAACAGCCCCACGGCAGACAGATGAATGCAAGAGTCCTTCTCAAATTTGGTTCTGGCATTAAAACCAAAATAACACAAGTAACGCAAACAAGAAATTTCAATTTTTGCGGTCTTCTCCTGAGTCAGTCTATCGAAAGTCGTAAACAACTGCCATTAATGCTCACAGATGTACTCATTTTGATTTTACACATATATAACATTTCCAAGCAATAATACAATTTGAAAAGGGGGTTTAATCCCAATAAAGTTTGGGCCAAATGTTAAAACAGCCTAAAATACAGTAAAAAGACAATGATTATTTCAGCTGAAGGACATTATCTAATTAAGTGAGACTTTTTAAATCCTTCAGATGACTTTTGAATGCCAGTGTTGTAAACAAACTATTTCTCAGCACTTCATGGCATGTGAGCAGAAGCTTCCAGTAGAGAGCTTTCACTACATCTAACGCCCTACGGGAGTCCCATTGAAACTGTATAGGTTCATTACAGAACTCTCTGAGCTCTAAGAATTTAATCAGCATAATTAGTGGGGAGAGACACCCATTTCAACATCATACTCACTCTCTTTGGTAGCAGCTCCTCCTGGGACAGAAAGCCCGGCTTGTGGACATTAGGGTTGTAATCTTCATACTGTGGAAACAAAATGAGCCCATTAATGGTTTATTTTCAGAATATTGAAAGGAAAAAAAAAATGGACACACACAGTCTAGAGTCTATCCACCTGCTCTCACTCAGGCTGAATTTAGTAATACATAGCTGCCTAACACAGAAAATGCACTTTCAAATCATAAGATGAAATACAGCTGTGTGTTTTTAAGAGGCATAATGGGTAGGATAAGTAGACAGTAGAGGGTTGTTGGAGCGATATCTGTACAATCACATTTACACTAGAGACAATACACAGCAAAATGGTACAGTCAACTTGACTATTTTTATTTGTAGAGAAAGGATTGAAACAGCTTTGTATTTTTGCAGCCATTTGATTAAGACAGCAATAACAAAACTACCTAGATTTTAAAATTTTATGCAGTGCAGTCTGCCCATTCAAAATTCGCTGCGAGTCTTAATATGGTGTCTCCATCTACCTCATTTTTATTTTTCACTCCCCCTTTTTTAACTTCGTCTATCTCAGCTTATGCCAGTTTTTCAGCCCTATGATTCTTCTTCGCTGTCTTTGTAAACCTCTTTCTCTCGGTCTCTTTGAATAATTCCAACCCTGCATCTTCTTTCAGCTGCTCCCATTAGGGGTCGCTACAGCAGACAATCCTTGAGCAACATATTTGACTTGGCACAGGTTTTATGCCGGATGCCCTTCCTAGTGCAACCCCCATATAACTCAGAGCAACTCCTTAGATGGTCTGATTAATTTGCAGGGCTAAAATTTAAGACAAAATACTTGCAAACTTTTTTGGACCACTGACACAGAAAAGAGAGAGAGAAAAATTCTTAATTTGCGCATTCGGTGAAAAAGGTCAACAAGCCACAAATCAGACACTCACATTGACGGCTTTTCATTTACAATAAAAGTCTATTTAAATGCGTTTCTTCATGCCCGCATCTACGTATGAGTCTAATAAGGGCCATCCAGTATAATATGGAATCATCCCGTATTACAGGGAAAATAATTAATTTTAATATTAAAATACCGGATGCTGTTTATTCCATATTTTAGCACCTCACACTAAAAGGTCTTCACAGGTCCACTTGAATCTGAAAACCCGAGGTCTGACCAGAGTAGCCAATCTGTTTGTACAATTTACCAAACCCCCTGCCTATGCCAAGAACTCTTGCACCACTGTGTGATTGTAAAAACAAAGTGATTGCACTTCAGTAGGGTTTACCAGTTAGTCGTTTTAAAAGAACATCACAAATGTTATTATACCCCTTCTTCTCTGTCAATCCGCACTTCTATATGTAAATTACCAAACCCCCCTGCATACTGGTGTGTGCAGGCATCGCTGCCTTTTACATTTGCGTCTAGTTGGGTTCAAAGGAAATGGCCATCGGATCGGGTCAGACTCGGGTTTCAATTATCAGGTCCTTCTCGGTTCGGGATTTTCTTTTTTTTATTAATTTATGCACGTCGGGATTGGGTAAGAAGTGCTTCGGGTCGGGTACAGATCTGAGGACCCAAGAAGAACTCTTCATCACACCTAAAAACGTTTCAGTATATACAGGTGAAACTCGAAAAATTAGAATATCGTGCAAAAGTTCATTAATTTCAGTAATTCAACTTAAAAGGTGAAACTAATATATTATATAGACTCATTACAAGCAAAGTAAGATATTTCAAGCCTTTATTTGATATCATTTTTATGATTATGGCTTACAGCTTATGAAAACCCCAAATTCAGAATCTCAGAAAATTAGAATATTACATGAAATCAATAAAAAAAAAGGATTTTAAATACAGAAATGTCGGCCCTCTGAAAAGTATAATCATGCATATGTACTCAGTACTTGGTTTGGGCCCCTTTTGCATTAATTACTGCCTCAATGCGGCGTGGGATGCTATCAGCCTGTGGCACTGCTGAGGTGTTATGGAAGACCAAGATGCTTCAATAGCGGCCTTCGGCTCTTCTGCATTGTTTGGTCTCATGTCTCTCATCTTTCTCTTGGCAATGCCCCATAGATTCTCTATGGGGTTCAGGTCAGGCGAGTTTGCTGGCCAATCAAGCACAGTAATACCATGGTCATTGAACCAGGGTTTTGGTACTTTTGGCAGTGTGGGCAGGTGCCAAGTCCTGCTGGAAAATGAAGTCAGCATCTCCATAAAGCTTGTCTGCTGAAGGAAGCATGAAGTGCTCTAAAATGTCCCGGTAGACGGCTGCGTTGACTCTGGACTTAATAAAGCACAGTGGACCAACACCAGCCGATGACATGGCTCCCCAAACCAACACAGACTGTGGAAACTTCACACTGGACTTCAAGCATCTTGGATTGTGTGCCTCTCCATTCTTCCTCCAGATTCTGGGACCTTGGTTTCCAAATGAGATGCAAAATTTGCTCTCAAATTTGGAATTTGAGAGCGCTTGAGACGCTTCTGACGTTGTTTGTTGTTCAGGAGCGGCTTGACAAGAGGAATACAACATTTGAAGCCCATGTCCAGGACCCGTCTGTGTGTGGTGGCTCTTGATGCAGTAACTCCAGCCTCAGTCCACTCCTTGTGAAACTCCCCCACACATTTGAATGGCCTTTTCCTGACAATCCTCTCCAGGCTACGGTCATCCCTGCTGCTGGTGCACCTTTTTCTTCCACACTTTTCCCTTCCACTTAACTTTCTATTAATGTGCTTTGATACAGCACTTTGAGAACATCCAACTTCTTTTGCAATTACCTTTTGAGGCTTTCCCTCCTTGTGGAGGGTGTCAATGATGGTTTTCTGCACAACTGTCAGGTCAGCAGTCTTCCCCATGATTGTGAATTCAACTGAACCAGACTGAGAGACCATTTAAAGGCTCAGGAACCCTTTGCAGGTGTTTTGGATTAATTAGCTGTTTAGAGTGTGACACTTTGAGCCTATAATACTGAACCTTTTCACAATATTCTAATTTTCTGAGATTCTGAATTTGGGGTTTTCATAAGCTGTAAGCCATAATCATAAAAATGATATCAAATAAAGGCTTGAAATATCTTACTTTGCTTGTAATGAGTCTATATAATATATTAGTTTCACCTTTTAAGTTGAATTACTGAAATTAATGAACTTTTGCACGATATTCTAATTTTTCGAGTTTCACCTGTACATATATACACTACCGTTCAAAAGTTTGGGGTCACATTGAAATGTCCTTATTTTTGAAGGAAAAGCACTGTACTTTTCAATGAAGACAACTTTAAACTAGTCTTAACTTTGAAGAAATACACTCTATACATTGCTAATGTGGTAAATGACTATTCTAGCTGCAAATGTCTGGTTTTTGGTGCAATATGTACATAGGTGTATAGAGGCCCATTTCCAGCAACTATCACTCCAGTGTTCTAATGGTACAATGTGTTTGCTCATTGGCTCAGAAGGCTAATTGATGATTAGAAAACCCTTGTGCAATCATGTTCACACATCTGAAAACAGTTTAGGTCGTTACAGAAGCTACAAAACTGACCTTCCTTTGAGCAGATTGAGTTTCTGGAGCATCACATTTGTGGGGTCAATTAAACGCTCAAAATGGCCAGAAAAAGAGAACTTTCATCTGAAACTCGACAGTCTATTCTTGTCCTTACAAATGAAGGCTATTCCATGCGAGACATTGCTAAGAAATTGAAGATTTCCTACAACGGTGTGTACTACTCCCTTCAGAGGACAGCACAAACAGGCTCTAACCAGAGTAGAAAAAGAAGTGGGAGGCCGCGTTGCACAACTGAGCAAGAAGATAAGTACATTAGAGTCTCTAGTTTGAGAAACAGACGCCTCACAGGTCCCCAACTGGCATCTTCATTAAATAGTACCCGCAAAACACCAGTGTCAACATGTACAGTGAAGAGGCGGCTGCGGGATTCTGGGCTTCAGGGCAGAGTGGCAAAGAAAAAGCCATATCTGAGACTGGCCAATAAAAGAAAAAGATTAAGATGGGCAAAAGAACACAGACATTGGACAGAGGAAGACTGGAAAAAAGTGTTGTGGACAGATGAATCCAAGTTTGAGGTGTTTGGATCACAAAGAAGAACGTTTGTGAGACGCAGAACAAATGAAAAGATGCTGGAAGAATGCCTGACGCCATCTGTTAAGCATGGTGGAGGTAATATAATGGTCTGGGGTTGCTTTGGTGCTGGTAAGGTGGGAGATTTGTACAGGGTAAAAGGGATTCTGAATAAGGAAGGCTATCACTCCATTTTGCAACGCCATGCCATACCCAGTGGACAGCGCTTGATTGGAGCCAATTTCATCCTACAACAGGACAATGACCCTAAACACACCTCCAAATTGTGCAAGAACTATTTAGAGCAGAAGCAGGCAGCTGGTATTCTATCGGTAATGGAGTGGCCAGCGCAGTCACCAGATCTGAACCCCATTGAGCTGTTGTGGGAGCAGCTTGACCGTATGGTACGCAAGAAGTGCCCATCCAACCAATCCAACTTGTGGGAGCTGCTTCTGGAAGCGTGGGGTGCAATTTCTCCAGATTACCTCAACAAATTAACAGCTAGAATGCCAAAGGTCTGCAATGCTGTAATTGCTGCAAATGGAGGATTCTTTGACGAAAGCAAAGTTTGATGTAAAAAAAATCTTATTTCAAATACAAATCATTATTTCTAACCTTGTCAATGTCTTGACTCTATTTTCTATTCATTTCACAACGTATGGTGGTGAATAAGTGTGACTTTTCAGGAAAACACAAAATTGTTTGGGTGACCCCAAACTTTTGAACGGTAGTGTATAGGCTACTTGCATTTTCATTAGTTTGACATACTAATTGTCAATGTTAATAATAACAGATTAGAATGGATTTTTCCAGAGGAATTTGTATTTGTATTTTGGGAAAACAACATTTTGCGTGAGTTCTGGAAGAGACCTTACTTCAGCTGTTGCTACTTGACTAGCTCAGCGAGTATTGACGCTGACTACCACCCCTGGAGTCATGAGTTCAAATCCAAGGCATTCTGAGAGACTCCAGCCAGGTCTCATAAGCAACCAAATCAGCACGGTTTATAGGGAGGGCAGAGTCCCATGGGGTAACCACCTCGTGGTCGCGATTAGTGGTGCTTGCTCTCAATGGGGTGCGTGGTAAGTTGCGCGTGGATTGCAGAGAATAGCATGAGACTCAACATGATGTAAATCTATATAAAAACCATTATGGAGCAGCACGGCTTTGAGACTCCTGTATGAGCCATCAATGAACAGGCGCCACTCATTCTGGTTACATGCGATTCTGACTGCCTCGAACAGACTGGTCACATTGTTGCAGAAGCAGAGCCAATCTTGACGGGTGAAGAAGCTGGAAAAAGGTTGGTGACGCATCTTCTTATCTGCGACTTGCACACGTTCATCCAACAAGTTCAACTGCTTGGGCCTAGTTGTCAAAAGCTCGGCATTGGACTTGGTGAGACCAAGATCTCTAATCAAGTCGTGGAGGTCTTTTTGGTTGAGGATGTATGGGTTTCTCTCGTCAGCTCCACCTCTGAAATTGTCATCTGGATCTATAACATCTTTCTCACTCTCTGACTGCTCTCTTTTAAAGACGGGTGCTCTCTCTCCGGAGGAGTGGGTATGGGGAGTTCATGGCAGTGTGGCACCGAGCGATGGAAGGTCTGGATACGCGATAGCAGGTGCATTCTTGCCAGTCCGAAGTTTGGAAGGGTCCACCATGCAGAAGCAGCAGTTGCTTGAGTGGTCAGTGGGTTCCTGCAAAATTCTTGGGATAGCAAACCTCATGGCTCTCTTTACCCCTCTGTACCATCCTACAAAAATACATTTATTTCACCCATGACTAATGTGTAAGAGATTCTCGCAACATTTTTCATATATGATATCTTTTTTCAATAACATTGAAAATTGTAAAACATTTTAAAATTAAAAACTTACAATTTAAAAAATGAACATAGAATTCCGAGCAACAATTGTCCATCTTCAAGTTTTTTTGCAGTGCTTGCAGGTGAAATGATGTGCCCAGGGTTTGTCTTGATCCCCAACAGGCATGCCGAAATATGCCAGGTGAATCACACATCTTAGCAGATGCTTCCGCTAAGTACTTTTTCGCTTTTGTCTTGATAAATTGGCCACAGACATAGTAAATTGCATCTGCCGGATAATTGCAACCTGATGCCATCTCAGAAAAATGCAGATATGTATCCACTTAGGCAGCTGGAACTAAACTGAACTGGTGGGCTTAAGGCCCACGTATTTATACTACTATTTATATTACTGGAAAGTTCACTCAAATTTACTCAACACTGATTCCATCTGCAATGTACTGGATTAGGTAAATGTCAAAATATCACTGTCCTGGTCACAAAAGCAAAGTTTGTGGGAATAATACTTTGAGTCATAAGCAATTAGGAAAAAACACTTACAACACAGGAACCAAAAAAAAAAAAAAAGAAATTGTTACACGGTGTATTTAATAATTCCAAGATAATTTTATAAATAATTATAATTGCTTGTCCAATTAAAAGAAATGCAATTTCAGACTGAACATCTGTGGATAATGCATTGTTTTTTGGGGGAAGATTTTGAATAAACAGTATTTAAAATAAATGTTTATGTAAATGTATAACGTAATTTGCTATAATTAAATGTTATTAAATAGTATCAACATTATACCAACAACCCAGTTCAGCTTTGTAGTGTATTTTCAAAGCATGTACCCATAATGCAAATCCAGCTGGTCACATTGATAATAACCTGAAACAATACATAGTAATGTTTGCCTGAATGTACAACAAAATCAAACAAAAATTAAGGAAAAGCCTTGAGAACCATGAAAAGACAACCAGCACAAGGGTCACTGAACAGGTAAACAAACAAACTGCTTTAACAAAGAAAACAAACGCTTCAGCTGATTCCGTCCAGCTTTTAGAGCCATCTAGTGTTCCTCTGAGTGTGACATGAGTGAGAGAGAAACAGAGAGGGATTTCTAAATTGGCACAAGGTAGGGCGTGCGCAGTTAGCCAAGGCTTTCGGATAAATTGCATGTTCTTTTTGCCCCTGAGCTGTCAATCAAGCTGACACCCGCTTAATAAAATGCATCTCTGTCTGTGCTGAGTGTGTAATGGGATAGATGCCGACCTTGAAAGGACGTCCACAGAAGGTTAAGGTTAAGCTCTGACATCTGTGTGTCTATCAAAGAGAAAAGGGTTTAAAAAAAACACAGGTGTGTCAGAAAGAGTGCTGACCTTAGAATGGACGGCATACGAGGCTAACAGCACCGAAGCCTCAGGAGGACAGTAGATCACCTCCTCTAGAATCTGCTTCTTCACCTGTGGGATTTCAGAACAGAGGACATCATTATTAATAAAATGGAGACATTATTTGCCACATATTCAGAATTTTGCTACATTTTGAATTGGTAGTAGGCAAACTGGGATTCAGTTAAATTGCCACTAATGTCACGTCCATACTACTACGTTTTCAGATATCAGTTAAGTACAGTATGCGGTACTGAAAAGCGTTTCGACATTTTGCATTTTAAACTGAAAATGCACTGTATTAGTGTGGACATGGTCCAAGAACCATACTATAAGGATCTCTTTCTGTTATAGCAAAACAGTTCAGCAACAAGTTAACATTCTTTGCTACAACCTTTAATACTTCATTGAGGACTAGATATTTTGGCAGGTAAATCTTTAATCTATGGATTGCACACTGCTTTTATTAAAGCTATCATGGGCACGGCTATCCATTAGTAAGCCTGCGAAGCTTGTATCCTTCCAGCTCTAGGGACTGCAAAGCCAAGACATCATTTACGGCTGAGATCTGAAGCTACGAAGCAAACGCAGAATATTTCAGGGTCATTAAAAAAAACTCGAAGCAGCAGATGGCTCAGAGCTTGAGGAAACACATTCATTGCCACAAGATTGTTGAGTTGAATCCTAAATGGGGATGTGGGGGAAAACAGGTGGACTAAAATTCTCCTGCTGAGAATACTAGTGCATACTCTTTAATCTGGTTGAAATCACTGCATAACTGTTTGTAAAAATGTAATTGTAGTGTCCATAATCTAGACAAGAATTAATAAATGAAATAAGATTTGCTGGATATTACAGTGCCTGTAAGACAACAATCATACATCAAGTAGGACTATACAACAAAAATCATATTAAAATAATTTATATTAAAATACTTTGTGTGTGTGGCATCAGCATGCCATATTCTTCCGGCTACACATTCAAAATGTGTTCCTGAATTACTTTTATGTTGTTTTATACATCAGTAAATCAATACAGTACCTAAACAGTCACACTACACCATGACTCTAGAGACTTTTGTCTGACAAGTACAGTGCATGGTACAAAAGTTTATTGATACGCTAATGAATGAATCCATATAATGAAATTAGATCCTGACTTCATGCTATCAACGGTGGACCCCTGAACTTTAAGACCAAAATAATTGTTCTTTGAGTAACAGTACATTACAACAGGCTGTATTTTGTACACAGTTAATAAATATATAAATAGGCATTCACGTTTAAAGGTTAAGAATTGAATTGCCAGTCAGGATCCAGTACCAAATTAAGATGACAAAATACTAAAGCTTTGCTGCTAAACGTGCAACCACATGGGAGATGACTGGTCATTGTCACACGAAAATGAAACAAAAAGGATCTCATTTGAAGATAAGAAAATGAATGCCAATAAACTAAGTTTAATGACAATTAGGGCTGAAACGATTAGTCGACATTATCGACAACGTCGACAATATAAAAGTCACCAAAAATGGTCATTGTCATTGTCGAATAGTCGTCTGATTTAATTTAGCAGAACATGAGATCTTGTGAAACGCTAACGATGACACTGGAGAGCAGCACTTCAGCTCGCACTTAATCGAGGAGAGGAAGAAAGAACAGCTCGCTGGCCAGACGCTCTCAAAACAGATTAAGGTGATGTAGATCGCAGAGTATTATAATACAAAAATGCTAAATAAGTAAATACAGAAGAAGAAATCATCGTGAAATAAAGCGGAGCCGTATCTGGTGTTCCGCTTCAGCAAAACTTGCCTGTCAGAGCACCTAAAAAGGAAACACTGCGCCGTTACATACTGTATTTAATGCATCCTTTATTAAAGTTCAAATAATAAGGAAGCGGGTTGTGGAATGCCGAAACTGGCATTTGTCTGTGCAGTCAGAGCCGCTTATGAGTTGCATGAAAAACAGCACGAGAGAGTTTCACACGGAGACGCTCATCACTGGCGCTAGCTAGATTTTGCTTATAGTGATTTTTCGCGACATAGTGAATTATAATATGAGTGTCACGGTATGTATCTTATGGTGACGAAAATCGGTGATACCCAGCTCTATAAAGACGAGTTTGTTTTTTGTGAATTAAAGATGGATCGAAATCAAGTGAACAAAAAGGTGAGGGGATGTAGTCTTCTTAGCCCATTATAAAATGCGGAAAAAAAAAAATTAATTTTCCAATATAAATATCTAAAACTCCTGATGTACGTTTACTTTAGCAGCTATACCGATGTCTAAATATCTTATATGTTGCTTCTCAAGTAAATGTATCATGTAAGGATTTTTAAATAATGTTAAATGGAAAAAAAAGATAAAAACACTTAATAACAATAGGATTTTTTACAATAGAAGATTTTTTTTTTTTTAATTAAACAATAAAAAGTAAAGTAGTTTTTCCACTTTAATTCAGTGAATGTCATTTAGAGGTTTTTAAAAGATGATTTTGTCCTCTTTAATGTTAGTAAGCATGTTTAATACAACCTTTTAACTCGGGGCACAAGCTGAATAGTCAGTTAAGAGCTAATGATTAATCATTGCGATAATCGGCCAAATAGTCGAACAATCAGAAGTTTTAATAATCGTTAGATCAGTCGATTATAAAAATAATCATTAGTTGCACCCCTAATGACAAGGCCCAATCACCACAAGGTTGAATGCATGAAAAAAAAAAAATTATATATATATATATATATATATATATATATATATATATATATATATATATATATATATATATATATATATATATATATATATATATATAAAATAATAATAATAATAATCTAATGCCAATCTTTAAAGGGACAATTGAACTAGTAGAATTCAATATGTCAGTGACTGGTTAAAAGGGTTCTGGCTATTACAGACGGCTTTTTTCAATCTGCTTTATAAATGTGACAGCACTTTAAAAGCGCAGCCTGGGAAGGGTGGCTGTACATGATAAGAGCTCACCCAAGAGAGCAGTTTTAAACAGAATCTGCACACCAAAATACATGGCTCTATCCCAGCCTACAGATGAGCAGAGGGCAGAGGGTAAGAGAGAACAGACTCACCATCCTCCAATCTCTCCCCAGAATTCATTAGCATCGAAAGTTCATTGCATATTTTCACAGAGCACTTTGCCATTCTGAACAAGCAGCTCATGGGTCTCTCTCGAATTACGGGCGAAGATAAGCTACTCATGTTTCTTAGGGAATTTGTATCTTCATCACATGCCCTTTGCGTTACATTAAAGCCATCAGAAATAAACACTGTAAATTAAAAGGGCATATAGCCACAACATAACATTAGGTCACAGTTGTAGTCACAATGCTTAGGTAATATGGCAACTGTCTGCGAAACTGAGCTGTAAATAGTTACAAGAATAGTTTGCCAAAAAAAACATTGTTAACATCTGCTCACCCTCATAACATTCCAAACAGGGTTAGAAATTAACAGGGACTCGGGCAAAAAATGGCCCCGAAATTCAAAATAAGGGGGCAAAAATTGCCCCCTGAATGAGTTCCTATATTTTTATTAATAACAACAAATACATACACCAATCAGCCACAACATTAAAACCACCTCCCTAATATTGTGTAGGTCCCCCTCGTGCCACCAAAACAGCACAGACTCTGAGATGCTATTCCAGGGTTGCTACCGAATTTTCAATCAAATGTAAAACTTTTTAAGACCCTTATCAAGACCTGAACAAATAAAATGAATAGGGTTTCCCCCTACTAAAACAAACCCAAACAATCTCAAAATAAATCATGCATCAGAGACACTTACTTAAACAGGCAGAGGCACACATTCAACATGGCCTTAACATTGCTTATCAGTAAAACAGGGTAGGATATGCAAGTTTAAAATACTCAATACATGTTTTCCCACATATATATCACATTTAAATTGTTTTATGTACCATTATTAAAATAAATGCAAATTAGAGTTCAACTGATATAGATATTGGATGTTTGCGGATACAATAATGTGTTGAAAAGAAATTATTTTGCCAATAGTTTTTTTCAAATTTGGTAGCCTATATTTAATGTGCTTAGTCTATCCTTCCTAGACTAAGGCGGCACGGTGGCGCAGCGGTTAGCACTGTCGCATCACAGCAAGAAGGTCGTGGGTTCAAACCAAGCGTGCCGCACAAGCCCTCAAAAGTGAAGCCAAAACGTCTCGATCGCCCCCCAGAGGCCGGTCCTAGTATAGGTCATAAACCCCGCCTCCCCATGTTATTCAACGGGACGTGAGACCAACTAAACAATTAAATTACACTTCACATATCTTTTTTCCAAAGACAGTTTCTGTCATTTACTGTAGTTTTTATCACGCTGATGTCATTTCAAGTGTTTGTTTTTAAAATAAGTTTGTTTTTAGTTAGTTATTTGATGCTATAAAAACGGTGCTGTTACGTCATGATTGACAGCTGTGATTGACAGGTTCTCTGAGCGAAGTAGTCACTGAAGCACCAACGGACTTTTTTTCGGGATATTCGGAGGATTGAGGAGATTGGAGCTTTAAAATTACATATCTAAATTTCTATAATTAATTATTTCACACCGACATAATGGGTTGTTCTGCAGTAGAATGTGCTAACCGATCTGGCATGTCCGATCGATCTTTGAGGAGCAGACAGAGGCCACTTAAAAAAAAGTGCAGGGGCGTGTGCTTGCGATTGATTCTGCGAGAGTGAGGGCGGGGCCTTGTTTTCGCGGCTTTACTTCCTGCTCACTACTGCGCATGACTGGTCCCGAAAACGCAAGTGCGCAGACTCAAGTTCCAAGATGTCAGCGCCATATCGGGACACTGGCGGCTTCAGTTCTCTCCGATGGAAAAGAGCGAAGGGGCGTCGTCCATCTTTTTTTACAGTCTATGGTTCAAACCCCGGTTGCCCCGGCCTTTCTGTGTGGAGTTTGCATGTTCTCCCCGTGTCTGCGTGGGTTCTCTCCGGGTGCTCCGGCTTCCTCCCACCATCCAAAGACATGCAGGCTAGGTTAATTGGTGTCTCCAAAAATTGCCCTAGGTGTGGATGTGAATGTGTGTCTGTCTATGTGTGGCCCTGCGATGAACTGGCGACCTGTCCAGGGTGTACCCCGCCTTTCGCCCAATGTTAGCTGGGATAGGCTCCAGCCCCCCGCGACCCTGTACACAGGATAAGCGGTTGATGATGGATGGATGGATGCATGCATATCATTGTGCAACCAAAATACCAATAACCAGGAAAAAAAAAAAAGATCAGTTTCATAACACGGAACTTTTAACTTTAAAGGGTGAAATACACCGGGGACTCTTATTTTGAAATGTTTGACATTCAAACAGATAAGGGAAAGAAAATGTGCACTCCTACAATAATCTACAGCATATTACAATATAAACAATTAAAAGTAAACATTGTCAAATTTCATCAACACTATATCATCAACAGTTAATCAATAGTGATAGTTTGTCATAAATTTCTGATATTGCCAAATGATTGTGAACTGCTCTGCAACAGCTAGAAACACTCACAAGCCCCCGCATGCTTGGAGAAAATACAACAGTGCCGCGTTCACTTCAAGGATGCAGCGCATGCTTTTATTTAATCAGATAATAATCTTTTTAAGTTTGATAATCACATTAGTTCATATCACGATTCCTGTCTTTCCATCCCCAAAGTTAAGACTTCTGTTGTATCTTTCATATTTAAGATTTTTTTATGACTTTAAATTTTGGAAAACTGAATTTAAGACATTAAGACTTTAAAGATCTGTGGGAACTCTGTATTCTCACCACAATTGCACAGAGTGGTTATCTGAGTTACCGTAGACTTTGTCATGTTCAAACCAGTCTGCCCATTCTCTGTTGACCTCTCTCATCAACAAGGCATTTCTGTCCACAGAACTGTCACTCACTGAATGTTTTTGGCACAATTTGGAGTAAATTCTAGAGACTGTTGTGTGCACAAATAGGATATCAGCAGTTACAGAAATACTCAAAGCAGCTCATCTAGCACCAACAATCATGCCATGGTTCAAATCACCGAGATCACATTTTTTTTCCCCCATTCTGATGGTTGATGTGACCCATATCTGCATGACTTTATGCACTGAACTGCAGCCACACAATTGGCTGATTATATAAATCGCATGGATGATTATTGGTGTCAGACGGGCTGGTTTGAGTATTTCTGTAACTGCAGATCACGATCTTCATTTAAATTTTAGCTGAACATTATTTATAGCACGCCATGTAGATATTGCAGAGTCAATGGCGGATTCTAGTACCATCCACCCGCACAGACGAGCACGGAGTATCTATAGCTCTGCATCAGTTGGGTGTCATGATCCCAAGCTAAAGTTTGCCACCGTTTGCTTCTCTCATTCAAAATAAACTGCACTAGAGTATGTATGTTTATTCTGCCCCAATCATAAGCCCATCTCACTTATGCTGCTATCTGAAAAGCCTCCTCACCTTTTACAGGTCAAATGTGCCAGATGGATGGATGTTATATGAGGGAAAAAAACAACAACAAAAAAGGGATCCTGGAGTGGGTTTCAGTCACAATGCACACTATGCAGTGTAGAGATGATCAGGCAATATGTAATTAACAAAACATGCCACTGAATTGAATCAAAACTGGAATCTAATTTAATAGAAATATATTAGGAAGACCCAGATCTACAAATATTGGTTAATGTTGATTCTCATTTTTCAAACTGAAGTCATTGATTAATTTGAAGTATTTGACATAAAAGTAGTCAATTATAAAAGTTAGGAAAACATTTCCTTACAAAAGGGGAAAAATGCACCTGGAAATCAAATATTGCCCCCTAATGGAAAAGTTAAATTCTGACTGTTTCAGAAACCCATATGACTTTCTCTCTACTGTGCAACAAAAAAGGGATATTTGGTCTTTGCAAGTCTGTGAAGCTCCAAAAATAACAAAAAACATTTTTTACTAGTGTCCTATATTCCAAGTTTTCTCAAATCAAACAATAGCTTTGTGTAGTTATTCACTTGTGATCCTCTCCATCAGTTATCTGTTAACTCCAGAACCGCTGCAACCATATCGATTCAGTAAGTTGAACTCGAGGGCGAGTTTGGTCCGTTATCTTTTTATTAAAAAGAACTGAATCTTTCTTTTCGGCTGGCCCTTTTCAATGAACCAGTTGATCCATTCACAAATCGTACTGAATGATTCATTCACAAATCACACCACGTCTATACTAGATGCGAACAGCGCGTCACGCAGCGTCAAAAGCAAATAGATCCCATTATAATCAATGATACTGTTTGCATCTGACATACTGTAAAGCTACTCCAGCCACTTATATTATTAACCTGTCTGTCTTAAATAAAACTATTTTTTACCAAATATTATGTGAATTTCTTTTTCCATGAATTTTATAAAAACCACATGTATAAAATGTTTTAGCAACAATAAGAAAATATAAGTAAATGGTTATACCAGTTGGATTTCCTTTGAAAATAAAGTAGGATTCAGGTTATTCACACATTTAACCATTGCTGGAGTCTAACGGAGCTCACAGCTGATTGATTCATTGCTTTCCACATGTAATTTAAAATGTTAGCTTCGTTTCATCTAGTGTTGACAGCCTCAAGCCATTGTGGTGTCGCATCAGCAGATTCATCCAGTGTAGACAGGGTGTCAGACTGATCCAGTACTTTAGTTCAAACCTACCGTGATCTCTGAGGGCGTTTATCAATGGCATTCGTTTCTGTTAAAGCCATCAGTCATTACTTTCACTTTCTTATTTAAAAAAAAAACACACTTTAATAATATGATAATAATAAGAGTTTAATAGTGGAATAACTACACTACCCATGATCCTGCAGAATCGTGACAAACAGACTGCGCCAAAACAGCTCTATAGCCACTGCCCGCAACGCACTCAAAATGAGGCTGAGTAAATGGTAACATAAATAGCATTTTAATGCGAATGATAATATACTACAAGGTTCCATTCGTTAACATTAGTTGATACATTAGGCATCATGAACTAACAAAGAACTATATATTTTTACAGCATTTATTCATCTGTTAACGTTAGTTAAAAAAAAATACAATTGTTCGTTGTCCATAGTGCATTAACTAATGTTAACATGTCCAACTTTTAAATTGGATTTGATTTTAAAAATGTATTCCTATGTTAAAATTAGCATTAACCATTTAATAAATGCCAAATGTCCAATGTTAGCTCGTGCAAACTAATGTGTTTAACAAACATTAACAAATGGAATCTTACTGTTAAGTGTTACCGGGTGAACTTTACCTTCAATTAATTCAAAACAGGTGCTTATTAACCACCAAATGCCAAGGTAACTACCTGCTCAAAAATCAAATGATTGATAATTTGTTCATAATTAATGTGTTTATTGCTTAACGAGTTCTGATCGCTGAGAAAGAATGAATCATGGCAGGATGATGTTTAATGTGGGAGGCATTCCCCTGGGCTTATAGAACCCAATGTGGAGCACACTGATTCCACATGGCTGAACACAATCACACAGAACAATGGAGGAGAGCACTGAACCTGCAGACAGCACAGCCCACAAACCCACCCTGATAAAAGACTGCAAGGAGAAACCCAATACATGAGCCTCAATTCTGCTGCCAACCCCATTAAAATAAAATAGCTTTGAGTTCAGGTCAACAACACATCGTCACCTGCTTTTGTGAACAAACAATACTTAGTTCAAGTTTTAATTAAAATTAATAAAGATTAATTAAAACGCTTATGCTCAAAGCAAAAGGCCAATAAAATGATTTTCTGTGCTTTCGTGATTTGAGCACTTCTCTTCTACTCCTTTTAAAGCATGGCGGAGTTAAGGATAGGGTCTACTTTGTTTTTCAGCATACTGTTTAGTCTAGTGCACAGTCGAGCACACAGCCTTACAAAGTATACTATAAAATAAAGGTAACAGGTTAAATTCCCGGTAGAGCTACTGAGATCATCCATCATTATTGGTTCCGTCAGCAAGACATTAGGTTTTCCAGAAAGTCAGTCCTTATAATTAAAGCTGTTGTAAGTTAATCTTCTCGAGACACTATGTAATACTAACCTAAACAAGCAATCCATATGGAGAACAACAACCATTTAAGTGTTATTTGATTGAAAAATGTATTTCACACTCAATGTATGCAGTTGTTGGCTATCTTAACAACTTAAAGTAGTTAATAATACCAACGTAACTAATCTCGGACCATCATGTCATCTCCCAGAATGCACCGTGATGAGCTCGGTGGAAAAATTTACACAATATGGTGGACGAAGCGAGAGAAATTTAGATGATAGAATATACTTACTGTATAATCCATTCAATGCTAAAAAGTATCAATAAAACTGACTATTTTACCCAAAACATTCATGTGCTATGCAAATATTTGCTCAGAGTATCACAGCCATTTCCTCGCGTCACCTGTATTGAAAGCACTTGCAAGTCGAGTCTCTCATGTGATGTGCATGAGGACCGCTATTTAAATGATGCATGGAGTTCCTACCTATGAAGAGTGTTTCCAAATCGGTCTCTTGTGAGGCTCCATTTCAGTTTGGATGCTGCCACAGAAGACAGCTAGCTATGAATTAAATGAGGTGTTTAAGGAGGCAGCATATTTAAGGTACCTACCTTCTGGAAGAGCCTTTGTGAAAGGAGTGCACCTATGATGCCTTTAAATGCTGTCTCTGAAAGCATCTCACTATAACTCTCTAATGTTTGCTTTTCAATTCCATTATTTCGGCCATGTAAAGATAGCTCTGAAATACTAGGCATGTGGGTTAATTCAGTAAGTGTACATGCTCCAACATGATGAGCCGTCACGATTATGTAGGAAATGCGAGTCCAACCACTTCTACCCATCATTTTCTGTGCCTTGCTCTACTCTCCCATCAATAAATGGCCAAACGGGAGAAAAAATTAAATCAATTCCACCAAATGACCGTTTTGAGATTTGGACTCACCTGTAGGAAGAATAGGTGCTGGGTTATATCTTGTACCAACTCCTCTTCAGCATTCTCTGGGTAAAACTTGGCCAGAAAATGAAATACTATAGGCTCTTCTTTGGGCATATCATGATCCAAAACCTATTAAAAACAGTAATTCACAGACATGATTTGAGACTTGCCAACAATTGTGGAGGGCATTTCAATTTATTACAAATTGATATTTTTCAAAATAATGTTATATACATTAACAAAATAACACTAAAAATGTACAATGGTATTACAATGGTTTTTTTTTTGGACATGCACGGTAGTTCTATGGTATTCTTGGAAGTACCTTGGAGTAGCATGTAATCATTCAGTGCTATAGTTTTACCATCTGATATTCTAACTGTACCATGGTGCTTTACTGTGAGGTTTGTTTTAATCTATAGAATTACACATTACATTTTGGTATCTATACTATTTATACTATCATTTTTCTTATAACAGTCCCAGACTATCTTCGAGAGCAATAAAGTTTATGATAAGAGAAAATACCCTCTTGTCCATTTTCAGCCATGCCACAGTGTCTTTGACATCATATTGTAAGCCAAAGAACCAGGTTTCCCTGAGTCCCAGCGTCCGGCACACCAATTCAAACAGATCCTTCCCTTTCCACTTCAGCTGCTCAAGTGAGATTAAAAAAGCAAAAAGGTGAGTAACATGAAGGTTTAAAGAAGTGCATGTTAAGCTGCAGGCTGGATGTGTGAATTTTCAACCAATTTAAGGGAAGCAACTTAAAAATTCCCTAAGGATAGCAGTAGAGTAATCGAATTCAGATTGACCACAAAAATGAACAGCACCAGCATAATGAACAACAACATTTTTTTGAATTCACCAATTTCGACAGACTATAAAGGACACAAGGGAGAAGAACTAAGCATCATTACAAAGTCAACAACGTCAGCAAATGCATTCATTCATTTTCGGACATATCATTCCATCTTTTATCAGCCCGACTTGCAACAAAAGGTTGGAAATGAATTTGCTTATTCAATTGGTGAAGGGCTAAGCAGGCATCTCAGTAGCTAATTTCTCATTAAAATGACTTTGTCTTGTGCATATCCTGTGTACTTGAACAGAATCAATATTGAGGCAGCAAAACAAGAATAAAAATGGAAAAATGTACAGTGGGGTCCAACAGTCTGAGACCACATTGAAAATCTGTGATTCAAAATCTAATTTCAACCAGAAAATAATAAGTTTTTGAACCAAAAGGACAACAGAACACAACACAGCTGCACACAAAACATGCCTTATTAATTTTATTTATTTTTATTATTATTTTCTTTTGGACAAGCGCAGTTTGCAAGCGATCAATAGAATGTACCATCACTCATCATGCTTGAAAGCCCCAATGTCGCGAGGGCTCGGTGTTAACTGTTGTTCTCGTGCCCTATCATGAACATGCAATGCAGATCAATGGTCAGTGAACATTTCACTAAATAATACATTCAATTTTGTTTAGTTTCTCACCAAACCACATCGTATGATTTCATTACAATCATGAGTCTCATAGAACAATTTATTAGACTTCTGAATTGTACTTTTGCATTCTTTTGAAGCTTGAAGAGGCAGTAACCATAAACTGCCATTGTTTGACATCACGGAGTACAAAATGTTTTTACAATTTCTCTCTTTGTGTTAAGAAAATTAAATAGTCATAAAGGGTTATTACAACACAGGGGTGAGTAAACAATGACTGAATTTTCATTTTTGGGTGAACTATCCATTTAATTTGTACCAAACACTATGAAATTCAGAAAGTTAAGTGAAATTTGTAACTTTTAATTTCGTAATGAAACATTTTGTATAGAAAAGAATATGAAATAGAAGCATTTTCAATAGTGAACTTCGCTGTATATTGTGGTACCAAAAGTGCTACAATTTAAAGCAATATTCGTGGTTACAGTAAGGCACATATAATGGAAGCGAAAGTTGTCAGTCAATAAAAGTTCAAATGCACACCGGTTCAAAAGTATAGCCACAAAATGCCAACTTTATACGTGCTTAGTATGATAAAAATCAGGGATTTACTGGCATTACATCATTGTCATGACAACAATAATGGACATAACTTTACACATATTAGGTTGGTAAGCAATTCTATCACAATAAAAACATGTTAACATGTATAATGTTTACAACTTGTGGCAATACTTTTGAAACGGTGTCATGTTTTAAACTGGGCCCATTCACTTCCATTGTAAGTGCCTTAATGTAACAAAAAACTGCATTAAACGTGGAACATTAAGCTGTTGCAACTATACATTTTCTTGGTAAACAATAAATTAGAGAGATAAACATGGCCAGATTAATTTCAGACATTTCAGACATAATTTTTCTGTTTTTTGAAAAACAGAGCACAAAAAAGGAATGCAATCTGCAGGAGTAAATCAATGGAATAACGTTTAGAAAACTCATATACTGCGAACGATTCCCTTGTGTAAGCATCCGTGCTTGATTTGGCACGTCTTTAATAGGGTTTCCTCAAGTATACCAGGAATCAATCTGGACCCTGCCATAGTAAATGTTGTCTCATCAACAATATACTTCTCTTATGTCCTCCTGGATTATTCAAATTTATGGCATTGAGCAGAACAAACTTGCACCTGTGACGAGTATTTACAACTTCCACTGAGTACTGCAAACATCATTACCAATACAAACTTTATTAGCATAACATGGACAGGTTCAAGGCCCAGTTGTCCTAATGTTTTTGTATGAGAAAATAAGATTATGTATGCTGCCATCCAGAATCCAACCAATTAAATATGCTGTTACATCCCCTCCAGGCAGCTGACAGGCTGCATTCAAGGACGACTGTCAGCCTGGTACAAACACTTGCATAGCACTTGTGTAGAAAAGTGAGTGAAGACTTAGTAGTTGTGGCTCTTCAGGTATAAAAAAAAATTAAATAAAATCCATAGCAAAAAAAAAAAAAAAAAAAAAAAAAAAAAAAAAAAAGCAAGCCATACCAGAATGATAAATAAACTACAAAAACAGTTACCTCAAAGTCAAACTCTCTTTTTACCGCAATTGCGCTGCAGGCTATTACCACCAAATCAGATTATATTGACTAAGCTAAAGGTGGTCGGTCTTGTTAACAACCCTATCAAAATGGAGACATGGCTTAAAATAGATATAAGCCTACAGCAAAAACAAAAATACAGATGCATTCCTTTGCATGTCTATTTTTGATCCAAGTACAAAAGAGAGTTGAGTCACACTTGATAGTGGTTAGAGCTGATACAAAAATAAAAAGATTTTCCAATAAAATCGCCATCTTTATTTGAACGATCCAGATATTGATAATAACACATAACACGTTTAATCTTTTACTATGCCAGCAGGGGTGCTCATTCACAGAAATTGTTATTGACCAGTCACAAAACCATTGCTTGATCACATTAACAGGCCAAAAAAATAATAATAATAATAATAATAATAATAATAATTTGAGATAAAAACTATACAAAAAACAAGAATCTTAAGATCACTTTTTATAGCCCACATGCTATTTGACTGACCCGTGTCTTCTCTCGGAGCATGCTTCTAATTGAAATTTACGTTTAAATGTAGGCTAATAGACATGCCTCTGTCTAGGGTTTGTAACATTAATATTAATCAAAACAACAACATGATAAATAAAATAAAAAAAAAAAATAAAATTTTGGTTACATTTCATATTTTTTTCCATTTCTGAATGTTGACTTAAATACTGATACTGCTGTTTAAAACTTGAGTTGAGCTAAAAAGCACAGTTTTCTTAATTTGTATCATTGTTCTATTGCTTATAATTTGTTGCTGTGTTCTTTATTACTGACCGTATCCTTGTCTTAAATAATTACTAGAGAACTTAAAAAGTTATTGTAGTTAGAATTTTGTTGTCAAACTAAATTCATATTGAGAAGTCAAATCAATGCAAACAAATTGAGAAAAAAAAAAATGGCATTCAAGCTTTTTCCTCTAGTTTCAGAACTTGGCTTTGTTACTCAAATGGCTGGGGAACATTTTCTGTCATTCTGAAAGGACATCACTGAATACACAAGGGTTTAAAAACCGACTGGAAAAACATGAATTATGGTTTAGCTTGCTGACTTCAGCATTAGGCTATTATCAGCTATCAATTGTGAGCAATATCATCTCTACATATGTGTGTGAGAGAGAGAGAGAGAGAGATAATATAAGGATCTGTATTCTAAATCTATGCTGCCACCAAGTGGAGATTAGGAAAAAAAATACAACAAAAAATCTGTCAAATAAACTGCAACCGGAATCATGACATACAAGTTATAACAATGGTCCAAATGTATCAAATTATTTTGCATGAGATTTTGGGGAACATTTTGCAAAAAAATATGGAAGGATCATAAACCTCTATTCTAAATAGCCAAGATATCATAATAACGGTTTGTGACAGCTTTTACTCTTATTAACTTTATAGGAATGTTTTGGGGTCATTTCAACTTAATATTTACAGTAATGCACTAACAATGGAAATCTATGGGGCAAGGCATTGCACCTGGATAAACGTTACAGTACACCGTTTTGAAAAAAATAAGTATACAAGCTTCTGCTTTTAAACCATTCAGATTGTTTTACCCATTGTACTCCACTGTAAGGGCATTGCCTGGAAAATCCCTTTAATATTTAGAGCAAATCAGTGTCACAAAAAAAATTATGCAACATGGCAGTGTCATTAATGTCAGCCAGAGCAATTCAAACCAAACATTTCCATTAATGTTCTCTTCTCTCCACAGCCATTTTGTTATGCATATAAAACCTGAGCACTAAACCACTACATGTCCAAAATCCCATTAACACCAAAGGAATTACTGTTAATGAGTGTGAAATACCAAAACAGAGAGAGAGAAGAAATAGAAGCAACACAGACAGCATAGGCAGAGAGACAGTAGACAGGGTCTTGTGGACCGGGACGACCCTGTCCTATGAGCTATTAACTGATGGTGCCTGTCACACTGTTCTCTTTCCACCATCTGTTTGCCTTAAATTCACAAACATTCCCTGTGATGGTTTCTATGTAAAAAAATAATAGTGCATTATACTCCATGGCACTCCAGGGATGTTAAATCCAAATGAAGTATAGCTTCACAGGAGTCATCTGTCTGCCAGCAGATCTCCCACTGGTATCACTATTTGTATAAAACATCTTTATACATGGAATGAAGAGAATTGCAATCCAAGATGCAGCTTTGTAATTTGTAAACCTGTTTTCTCCCCAAGCAGTTCGGAGTGCTTTCTGAAAACTTTTTTTTTGCAGTTTAAAAGTAAATTACAAATCTGTCCTCATTTACTCACCCTTATGTCGTTCTGGCTACACTGTAACAAATGTCTAATTATAACGGTAAATCGGACTGTAAAAATGCTACAGAAATAAAACATTAAATGATAAACGAATATTAACTGTAAAATATACAGTATATATTTTTTATATATTTTAAGACAATAGTAATTTTTACAATAAAATGTTGTGTAAAAAAAAAAAAAAAAAAAAAGAAAAAGAGTACATGTACTTTGTTGTCAATTATTGTTCAAGTAAAACAGTAATCGTGCATTCCCAGAATTCCCTGCATGACCCATCTTATTTCATTATATTTTATGGTAATTATGTTTCTTCTTATTTTTAATATCAGTTACGTACATTGGGGTGTTCCATTTTATATTTAATGTAGTTTAGTTCATATTTACTGCATTATTTAAATTTCACGTGTTACCCTGATGGGGTTTAGTGTTTGTTTGAGAGACACTGAGCACGGTCTCTTCATGCTTATTGGTCATTGATCCGGGAAGAGCCACTATTGGTGAACTTCATGACATCACGTGTTCTGTATTTTTTATGGTGATTAACAAAACCTTAATGTAAAAAGCTGATTTTCAGTTTCAGAAAGATAATATCAAGTATATCATGTTTTTTTGTTTTTGTTTTTTTTTACTGTAAATGTAACAATTCTTGGAGAAAAAAATATTATATTATATATGCCATAATGGTCATGTAAATTACAAACGTTTTAAACTGTCAAATTTACAGGTTCTGTAAAGTTGTTCAGATTTTCATAATTAACTAGTCAGCAAGTTGTTTGAACGACTAGTCGGTGTTAAGGATAGGCTACAAATGTAGAATTAGTCTCCGTTATGTACACTTGACTCTGATAAGACATTTTTAGAGGGATATACGGATGAAAAGTGCAGCGGATATTCAACAAATACATAGACTAAATAACTATAACATTATGTTGCAAAAAACTATCAAAATAAGAAAAGTACAAAATAAGACAGGCTCCAGTAAAGAGCGGCACAAAACCGCATATGCGCATCCTGCACGCAGCATGACCGCTTTAATGCAACCGGAGTACTTAAAGGCTCTCCTCGCTGCGCCATCAAAAGCGCAGAACTGCAAGATAATATTGCGGGTACATATCTAGCTCACGACATCAATAAGTTTAAACCTTTTTACTGAAACTATTGAAGCGGTGTCAGACAGAATCAGCAAAATACTTTAATCTCTCCACAGCAGTTTACTCAATAATTACTCACAGTTGTAGATTTAACATATAGTGATTGTCTTGAAATGTATTGTTGATTCTTTGCTCTGATTGCTGTATAGCAGTGCATAAAAATATTACAGCTTAAGCATTAAATAGACGAAACTTCTTCCAGAAGCGTTTTACTGCGCTGACTGTTATTCATTAAGCACAGCAATCTACCGTCATGCAAAAAAAAATACTATAAATAAAGTTAATGGTTGACCTCTCTAATCAACAAGTCAGTTACACGACTAGTCCATTAGTTGACCACCCTGAGACATCCCAAGTTCTGACCACTTATTATCTTTTTCTTTTGTGAAACACCAAAAACAATTATAGATAGAATTGTCTGAGCTTATGCTTTCCATACAAAAAAAAAACGTCTTCTCTGATTTATACTGATTTTATAACAGCTCCAAAAGGACAAAAAAATAATAATAAAAAAAAAAACACACCATAAAGGTTTCAAAAAAAGCAGTCCATATGACTAATGCACTATATTCAAAGCCCTCCAAAGACATAGGATACTTTTGTGTGTGGAACAGACCAAAATGTAAGTTGCTGTTTATTGAAAATCGTAACCTCTGCTGTAGCTCTCAAGTCTTGTTTGTGTTCATATTTTCCAAACTTGCTGTGTCACAATCACATCAAACCTGGCACGAAACTAAAGCTGCAATATTTTAATCAAAAAAAGCACGAATGACATTCAAAAACTTTTGGTCTGCTCAAAAAACTGAACTATTGTATGGATTAAAAAGACTTGGAATATAGCCGCAGAGGCGTCTCTGCATTAGGGGCTAAGCCACATCAGAGGTGGCACTGTTGTGCAAAATACATATAATTATGATAAATTTAGTTAAAGAAATAATATAATTTCTGCACCTTAAACTTGTTTTATGTGCATTGTACTGTACAAGACACTACAATAGTTGTATTTAATAAATTCTATGTTTAAGGTCTGTTGCGTTAAAGCCATTTAATCGTTCTCATTTGCTATACAAGGGGCTAGCCCATCGTCCCCTAAATAATGGGAGATCTGGAGACCGTAATACGCATATACAACAAGTAATCAACGATAGGCTGAGGGGCACGTTTGCCTTTGCCCCTGAGCCAATCAAAAGCTTTTATCAAATGTACATCAATCTAATATGATATACGCTATTATTGTACGTGCAGTCCTGTGTAGTGAAGATCAGAAAAAATTAACATGAAATCACATTGATCATTTGATGAAGGAAAAATCTAGTGCCTTACCTTTAGAAAGCAAAATAGAGATTAAACATTTAGGACCCCATCATCCAGATAATCTGATAATGACTCAGCCTGGAAAGGGCACCAGAATTCAATCTTTTAATCTGGAGTGTTTCAAGAAGAAGATATGGCTAACTGCAAGTATAGCCAATAAAAAAAAGCACTGTTTTGCTTTCCTTTTGTGCTCTTTGGTGGGGACACCACATGGACCACAACCGCATTTAAAGATCTGAAGCATCTGTCAGGACGACTGTCAAAGCCCGAAAAGTAGTGGAATTCATGTTGAAAATGCGATACATCTTGGTTTGCTCGGGAAGGCCAATGTTGCTGCTCAGCTTGATGCAGGCAACAATTGGGCCATTGAGTGCCACAATCAGCAGACTGAGGAGAACAGGTATGTTCTTGGAAGAATAATCATGCCTAAAACTTTGTGGCAAACGTGAATTTGCTTTTGAGAGGCCAAAATGATGCATCATCTTCAAACCCTGGCATTTTAAAATGCATATTTTACACAATGTTAACACGATTTTTCCAAATCACCCAAAAGAACAGCTGCTCTGGTCGAGACTTCAACTCGACGAATCCATATGCCAACAGCTACAAGCTGGAATTTCAAAAGGAGAACAGTGAGTGCTGTTTGGGAAAACAGCGATGATTCAAAAGGAGTGACTCGACCGAATTCGAAAAGAGGACAGAGTGACCATAAGTAAGGCATACAGTCTGTCCATGCATCTAGAGGATGAGAGATTCCTAGAGCGGTTGCATTTTTTTCCTGAGTTGATGCCTGAAGTGGACATTCTTTACAGCGTTCCGCAAAGACGAAGAAGTGTAGATGCAGTAGTAATTGAAACATTTAAAGTTAGAGTCTGTCAATTAAGAGAGAAAGCAGATGTCATCACCCAAGAGAGAGAAAACATTGGGAATAAGCAGAGAAGCGCATATAGTCCCACTTCAGCCATAATGAAAGAGGCATGTGACAGTATTAGCGCAGGTGGATGAGATTCTGTCATAGCGAGCATCTTGTCGACCGCACACTCCTCAACGTATTTGCAAAAACCTTTCCCAGAGCTGAACAACAATGTGCTGTCCCCATTTGGCCAGCCCTAAATGCAGGTAAATTAGAAACTGAACTGAAATCGTTGGTTGTACAATACACATGAAATGCACAAGTTGATTTGTGAGAATAACCTTTAGGAAGCTTTATATGAAACTGTGATTTTGCTGAAGATTGTTGTCCCTACCACGGCTGAGTCAGAACGAAACTTTTCAACTTTGAAATTGATAAAAACGTTTAAAAGAAATGCCATGGGCCAACAGACATTAAATGCCCCTCGCCATGCTTTCAAACAAGAATGAATTAATTCACGGTTTGAGAGATTTTGACAGAACAGTCACTGACAAGTTTGCCCAGCTGAAA
The DNA here is from genome assembly GCA_032164185.1 of Moxostoma hubbsi. Lineage (NCBI taxonomy): Eukaryota > Metazoa > Chordata > Actinopteri > Cypriniformes > Catostomidae > Moxostoma > Moxostoma hubbsi. Next base: position 16,649,072 of record JAVLUX010000215.1, on the reverse strand, counting down.
GATCATCATGCCTCATTTCTTTTCAAATGAACTTAAGTGGCATGTCAAGCTGATTTTATTGTAATATGTTGCTGGTAGGCGTAAAGATAAAGCGTACCGCTCATCATGTTAATGAATTGTATTTCGTTGCTTTGAGGTGTTGTTGATGCATTGGTGTGTATTAGATTACAATAACTGCAAATATTCAGTGTCTTTCATTTTGATAATTTTTTTTTATGCTGTTCATGTGGGTTGGTGAAATAATATCCATGTCTTAGACGAATTGCCTCTATAGTTTCTTTTCACATTCACTTGAGCTTTTTGACTTGGATGTATCAGTTTTATTGGTGTTTTGTGTGGAGATGAAATTATTAGCAATGGTTGGTTAGGCAAGTGATTGTGTGTGCCCCACCAGAAATAATGAGCCTGAGACACCGCTGAGCATATGGACTAGGGAAGTGCTATGTCGGTCGACTAATCATTCAACAACTGACTTGTCAATTAGTGAAGTGGAATACTAAGATTCATATTTTTAGTGGTGGTGTTGTTTGGATGCACAATTCTCAAATTAATGGAGAGAAGCAACATCTCGGAGAGCATTTTTGCGTGATGATAGCTTGCTGTGCTTAAAAGTGAATAATAGTCAGCACAGTAAAACCCTCTGCAAGAACTTTAATCTCTTTAATGCTTTAAGTTTATTCCATTTATGCACCACTGCTGTTACAGCCATCAAAGTGCTGCATCACACATTACAAGACAATCACAGTCGGATGTATATTTGGGAGGTGTTGGAGAGACAAAAGTATTTTGCGGATTCTTTCCGACACTGCTTGAATAAATAGTTGCCGTAAAAAAATGGTTTAAACTGCTTGATGTTGTGAACTAGGGGTGAATCTCAATTCAAAGAACGCGGAGAACAGACTTGCATTCTTCAGACCGGCCTTGCCAAGCATCCTTGGAAGAACTCGGAAGGACAGGAGAATGTAGAACGCATCTCTTGCGAGCTTTTAGATGTGCTGCGGTCTTCCTGTTGCGCAATTAAATGCCACAGCACATTTTTATCCAGTGAGAGAACTACTTGCATTATCACACCAGTGAGGTTTTGCAGGACTAGTGACATGTTAACAGAATAAAGTCTGTAAACACTCGTTTTCTCCATGTTTATTAACTGTATTAAAATAATGACCCCCACCCAAAAAAAACAAAACAAATGTTGACGGAGTATAACGACTCTCACGAAGGGAGCTCTTGAGGAAAAACAAAATAAATGTCCTTTGTCTGCCATCATAGTACCGAGTTCTTGCCCACAAGTCACCATCCGATGCATCCTCGATTTAAAGGACACATCCATGGGAGTGGTGGAGGTATAGTGGGCTAAAGCACTAAACTGTTAAGCAGTTAAGGTAGTTTTGCACATCCCTAATATGGACTACTTTATTATCCTTTTTCTGTGCTTTTTGTCCATTTTGAAGCTTGGACAAATAAATCATCCACTTTAGTTGTATTCAAAAGAACAGTTCAAACATTTTGCCTAACCCAATTTGTGTGTAACGTAAGAAAGAAAATAGTACTGGTTGGAAGTACATGAGGGCAAATTTGATAAATGATGACAACATTTTCACTTTTAGGAGAACTTTTTCTTTAAGCCCACTGAACTAGGTAAAGCTGCTAGAGTACACAGACTTGATGCAGCTCACCTGGAAAAACAGGTCAAGCCAAATGCCTTGCTCAAGGGCAAAACGACAGTGAGCTGAGAGTGGAACACAAATATTAAACCACCAACAGTGTGGGACCTTCAAGTTAAAGGAATGATTAACCCAAAAATTTAAATTTTTTCATAATTTACTTAATTTCCCAGATGTGAATGTCTTTCTTTTGCGGAGCACAAAAATATCTCAGCTCTGTAGGTCCATACAATGCACATTAATGGTGACCAGAACTTTGCAGTTCCACAAAGCACATTAAGGCAGCATTAAATAATCCATAAAACTCCAGTGGTTAAATCCATGTCTTTTGAAGAGATCATTCATTTTTGGGTGAGAACAGACCAAAATGTAACTCATTTTCATAATAAATCTTGACACCAGCAGTCTTTGTGTACTTTGGAATTTCAAAGCTTTGGTCACCACTCACTTGCATTCTATGGACCTACAGAGCTGAGATGTGCTACTAAAATCTTTTGTGTTCTGCAGAAGTCAGTCATACACATCTGGGATGGCATGAGGGTGAGGAAATAAGGAGAACATTTAGATTTTGGGGTGAACTATTCCTTTAAGTTTACATTCCTACTGGTTTCTAATGTGAAGCCTTAATCACTGCCAGTACAGATTTGGCTTTAGGCTACAATAAATTTACTTCCAATACCTACAGAGGCATGCAATGGCTGAAACGTCATTACTTCATAACTCAGTGTTTCTCTTTGTCTGAGTGCACGTATACATTATTCTAATGTAATATATTGTTTAATATAAACAATATAACAAATGGTAATATAGCCACAAGCAGCAATCATCAGGGTCCAAGCACGTATGGCCAGGACATGGCCAAAAAACAAACAAAAAAAACAAAACAAAAAAAAAAAAAAATCGATTGGACATAATAAATGTGGACACAGCTGTTTTGTGTCAAATTTCTTCCAAGAGATTTTTTTTATCACAGTTGCAAACTTAGAATTTTATTAGAATGACAATAGAAGATGATGAAGAAGAATAGATTTTGGATTGCTGTAAAAAAGCAAAAAGTGAAGTCAAAGAGGATTTTCAAGGATTTTTAGTCTTGGCGCTCCATCTAGTGGACAATATTGGTAATATATCCTTGATTTACCATGCATAAATGAGATTTTGGATTGCTAGACATTTCAATCAGGAAAAACTGAACTTGACAAACAAACAGATTTCATAGGGCTCTTCATTTGTTGGATAGCTGTTGCTAATTTTACTGCACAGATGTTATATTACAAGGGCAATAACTCAAAGTCAGAGGATTTAATAGAATTTCTTATCTTGCTGCTCCATCTAGTGGACAAAATCAGTAGTACATCCTTCATCTGTCAATTACCGTTGAAATTAATATTTTTATTTGCTGTTGACAAGAGGACATTTATGAAATTGAGCACATCTCTTCAGACTATCCTGGTGTCTATATGTTTTAAGTTTTGTCATGTTTGGACCTTAGTATAGTAGTATTTACAGTTCAAACCCAAATAATTAATTGGCTTATATCTTCTAAAATATTTGACAAATCAAAAATCTGTATAACTTTTTTGTCAGGATGGTCCCTAGATGATACGTGCGCAAGAGTAGTTTGCAAAAGTAGGGTTTTCAGAAAATCCAGCAAAAATGCAAATTAGCTAATTATAGCATCACCTTGAGGACGATTTCACCAAACATGGTATACTGCCTAATTTTGGCAACCTGTAAGTGCACCGTAAATTTTGTAACGATCGGCCATTTGCAACTCAAGTTATTAGCTCCTGAAATTTGATTGGCTGTTGGCGCTATTTTTAGTGATTTGTCAAATTGTTTTTGTAAGGATATGTTAGCACATGACCCAGAGATGATGCATGCCAATTTTAAATATGTACACTCAAACGATTGCAGAATTAAAAATCATTTTTAGCTGTAGTCTTATTTGCGAAATAGGACGAAACTTTGCATGCATCTTCAACATGTTCAGATATAAAAGTATTAAAAGTTTCGTAAAGTTTGGACATTAGGGTTCAGAAGATATAGGCCATTAAGAAAATTTGGGCCACACCCAAATAATGAATCAGCCAATATCTTCGAAACTATCTGATAAATCACAAATCCAAAAACAATTTTTGGCCGAATGTCCCAGGAGTGTCCCAATGTTCACAAAAGTATATGTATGTATGTATGTATGTATGTATATATATATATATATATATATATATATATATATATATATATATATATATACACACACACACATACATACACACACATTTTTTTATAATAATAAGAATAAAACCAGTACAAATACAATAGGGTTCCAGCACCTTCAGTGCTTGGACCCCTAATAATAATAATAAGAACGTAGTCAGTGCAAATACAACAGAAAATCAGTATGGATACAATAGGGTTGGACCCACTGATCTCTATATATCTCTCTCTCTCTCTCTCTCTCTCTCTCTCTCTCTCTCTCTCTCTCTCTCTCTCTCTATATATATATATATATATATATATATATCAGTGGTTTGACCCCTTATTATCAGTTGAATTGAAACATTTACATTTTAGAATTTCTCCCTTTGGCTCGCATGACTGCATGCATTTGAGCTGGCATTGACTCCCCAAATTTGTGTGAAACCAGATGATTCATGTCTAGTATGAATTGAGAATGTTCCAAAGAGCATGAGCTTGTGTGCGTTAATGGAAACAAGAAAATCGGACCCTTCATACACAGGTGTTAAAATGGTCAGTCTCACAAAATCATTAGTGACCTAAAGTGCAGTTTTTAATACGTCTCATTCATTTTAAGTCATAACATTTCTTTGTTTAACCATTTTTCAAAATACTAATAGCAGATTTTCAGTGTGGACACAAGAGTTTTGAAAAACACTAGTTTTTTTAAGAGCAATCACATACATGCAAAGCACTCACCTCACAACTGAACTCCAAGTCTGCCTCCATTGTAACAATTCTGACATTGAAATTCTTGACTTGCTTCTTCCGGAGGGAATTGAGCCCCATTTTTGTTGCTAGCACACTTGCCATGGCATAGGAACAACATAAACCTGTTGACTAACTAACTATCTGATGCATTTCTTAGGATGAACTCAACAGCTTGGGCTGACCTTCCTGGTTAAAAGCAACAAACTGACATTACTGGAAACAAATGTAACAAAACCGTATTGAAAGTGCATCTCTAATGGCAGTAAGTCCTCAAACCACCTGTTAACTGATAACTAGTGGCTGGATACACACCGTCCCCCTTTACTTCCTCCTAAACTCCATTGTGCATGAAAAGAAAAAGAGGGAAAACAAATGCTAGTTTACGAAGGGAAAAAATATAATCTTTTAACTCAGAATATACTAAGTACATAAGCTATAACAACACACGTTTATTGACAAACCAGTTAATGATAAACTACAATTTGCATTGTTCACTAATAAGTGAAAGACATATGCTAACATACATTATCTTATTAAGCAACACTTAAATACACACATCTGTATCAAAACACAGGCTTTTTTTGCTGTCTGACTACATTTAAAGTCGTTAAAATCTATTTGTTGGTTTCACGCCTCACATTTCTGTTTTGTTTTTGCTTTGAGAGTTGTGGCGGAATCGCGCTGACAGCTAGTAAACCGGTTGCTAACTCACCTGGCTAGATGTAAACACAGCTAAATTCCTGTTTAAACACCTGACACACACAGCTGCCGACTATTTTAGGACAAAACTTAAGCTGAAATTTCGCGTACGCGCGCTCAGCTAGCGCGTGCACGCGGAGGCGGGCGGACACATGCGCACTAGCGCTTCGTTGAGCTTTACTGATGTTACAATAAAATACTCTTGAACAATAATAAGTATCGGGGGAATTTACCCGAAAAGGGAATTATCATTGCAATTTCATCATTGCGGATGAAATAGGATATATGAATATTGTTTATAACAATAAATAAAAATAATAATAACAATTCAATAAAAAATATAATGAATATTAGACACAAAAATTAGTTTAATGGTGCACTCAGTAATTTTTTCCTCATTACAAGAATTGTAATTTTGAAATATATGTAGGAAATTATAACCATTCACATGAGATGAAGACTCCAGTCATATTAGTAACCTTATAAAAGCTGTTTTATTCTACATGGAGAGGGTCCGCACATGGGGGCTGCCATGTTAGAATCACATGACCAGCCGAATACTACTCGCTTAATCTCAGTAACAGTCCTGTTATTTGACACTTTCACTCATTAATTAAAGTAATCATGACTGACTGGGAATACTAAATTTCTACAATGGCATCTGAATCTGAAAACTATTTTTAATGATGCTGCATCCAAACCGCTAGGTGTCAGTGTAAGTCCAAGATGACACTAAGACAAAGTTAATGAGTGCACCTTTAATTACCCATTTTTTAATAATAACTATAATAATAACTTTTAAGACACATAGATCAACAGATGTAAAAATCATCTAAACACTTTTTAAATTAAAATTCCTAAATTTACCTTTAGAAATGTTACTTGTACAATTAGGGTAAAGTTTCTAGATAATTAATCATGTTTGATGTTCTTTATTGATTACTCTCAAGTATGATGCTGGTATGATGATTTGTTTGTTTTAAATTGTTTTAAAATACAATCTGGCATGACACTAGGCACAGCATTCAACGACAGTGGGCGAAAAGATAATGCTAAAATAAAAATTAGCACAAACTATTGCTACATTTATATAGTATTGATTTATTAACTGATTTAATGATTAATTGAAAAATGTTATACATTCGTAACGATTTCATTGTGTTTAATAATTAAATTTTGAGTAATTTGGCCTTCCATATGACACAATAAGATAATATTAATTTAAGAAACACATATACAAAAAGTAAATGAATGAATTAATAAAAAATAAAAGCAACAACACATATGCCGTTTAATTAATAAATTAACTAAGTGATACTTTTAATAACTATCAGTTATTCGGAAATTATGAATTATAAATTATAAAGTAATTTTAAATGTTAAATTTAGATATTTGAACAACAGAAATTTAATAAAAAAATAATAATAATTTGTGGATTTTGTTGTTGTTTTAACAAACACAAAACAATCTGACATGACACAATCATGCATTGACAAATAAAGATGCTAATAAGCAAAGAAACAGATAAACAAAAAGCAAATGATTAAATAAATGAAAATAAAAACCACAACACAGGTGCTATTTATTAATTGGTGACTTTATAAATTACAAACAAACAAAAACAATTTGTGGCCAAACTGTACATCTTAAAATCATTTTAAATGTAAAATGTATGTCAAATGTAAAAAAAATCTATTTACAGTTTGAATTAAAATAAAAAAAGTGAAATCCAATGCTAATTTACAGAGCTACATTGAGCTTATTTCACGCTGCTCTCAAAGTTCAGCCCTTTGCACCAGTAAGGGGCGTGGTTTAGTTGCACAATTGGGCGGGTTTTCGGCGATGAGGTCATCGGAGTAAACAGAAAAGATGGCGACGCCATACGCTGGAGATCGAACTCTAGGAAGGAATGCGGTTGTTTTCGAGAGTTTCGAGAAGCAGTTAAACGATTTACCCGCTGAATTGTTAGAGCATATATTGTGCTTTCCCGTTCTAAGCCATATCGACATTAGCAACGTGTCCTGCTCGTGCAAGAGACTACATGACGTGTGCCATGGCAGAGGGAAGGTCTGGGCGCACCAATACAAGCTCAGGTGGCATGGATTTTCTACAGCTTTATATCTCTGTATAAAATCGTATACAACAACATCTTATACAAATATAAGCTTGATGGTTGCGTAAAACGTGCCGGATCCCTTTCAGATTGTTTATATGTGCCCTTAATGGTTTATTTGAGGGCTGTCATGTCGCCTACCCATTCTGCTGATGCACCAAATTCTATAGCCTGCTTTCTGCATATGCAGAAAGATTCATAAGTGTGATGTTTAATAAGTACGAGTTCACATCCTATAGTACTATGTTAAACGCAATAGATTAATTTTTTATAACTCTGGGTGACATATATTCTGAGATCCTCTGTAATGTGTCCTCTTATTTGTCATATATTTAATCTTAAAATATTTTATACTTTAATAAATATGCAATAGTTACAATATTAAGTATGCTTTTAGTTATTTACTACTGTAAAATAATTATTTTTAACATGAAATTTCCTTCAAACAGTCTAAAATGTTTTCAGCAATGTATATATATATATGTGTATATATATATGTGTGTGTGTGTGAATATAATATCATTATTATCATTACAGACAAAACATACAAATTATAAAAATTAAAAAAAATGTAGGGTCTACATTGCATAGCAAATCGTTTGCAAGGTACATTTTGGAGCTTTTATGGACCTATGGGCATACTATAGTCTCCTTTGTCCAACCACAGCAATTATTTCTAGTTATATATGTGAAATATAGTTATTAGCACACACAACATGATTGTTCTATTGAATATGACAGTAATACCCTGGCAACATTTAAACATTAATGTTTGGCATCACTTTTATAATCCCTTATTGTGTCGTGAGGTGAAATGTCACTGATGCGCCATTAATTTTTTAGGTGGCCAAGGCTTCAGAGACTGTATCGGCAGAACGAGTCTTACGATTGGCTGAAAGAATTCAAGACCCGTCACATGGTTGGTCAACAGATAAGAAGAACGGTGGAGTCCATTTCCAAGAGGTTCTTCACTGAAGTTGTAAGTTATTTTGACAGAGACCAACCTACAGTGCTGTCACAATTTGCAGTTATGAAATATACAGTTTCTCAAAAATGTATCTTTTTGCTATTATCATTAAGCAAAAGATTGGAGGTAGATTTACAAGGTAAGCTGGATATAGTTGGTTGCTGTCGTCACTAACCCAGAGATCTGTAACTCAGCCTTGCGTTGGCCAGGTTCTTGGAGACAGCTTTGCAGAAATTGAGTCTCTTGGAGCCCCAGATCACTTCTGTGAAGATGAGCTGCTCACCATTTTGAACTCGGACAAAAGGTTAGAGATGCGCTTTCTTGTTCATGTAGTTTCACCCTTACCAGGTATTCATTTGACAATTAAAGATTCACTCTCTTTCCCTGTATTCCTATTATGCCTTTAGGAGAAGTTTGACATTGAAGTACTATGCAAAGAAAATCCTTTACTTCCTCCGCCAACAGAACATTTTGCGGAGTTTGAAGATGTTCCTTGAGCGACCACCTGAACAACAATCAGCTCTAGAGGGTGAGTTTCGCACAAGTAATGTTTTATTTTGTATAAATCGTAAATTATTAAATTGCTTCAATTTTATTGTGCGATAATGCATTACCATACCAAGTGACAAGACAATATAAGGGCCATGTGACACTGGTCTACTTCGTCATATCTGTCAAGAATATAATGGTTTTGTAGCTTAAAGCTGACATGTGTAACGTTATCAATGTTCAAATTAATTCTTGTATCCCAGCTTAATCAGAGACAACTATAAGTAAGCCATTTGTAGGTTGATTTCATCTACAAAAGTGTAACACTGTGACTCTGTGTCAGTATCAAAACATTCCCCCGTTTGATTGGCCCATCCAGCCTGACACAGCTACATTGGCTCAACCAATGGCATGAGTTTTGGACAATCTGTTTTCGTTCTGGTATCTGTTTTGAAACAGAAAAATGTTTGGAATTCTATTTGGTCATGCAAGTGGCGGAGAAATTACACACTTAAGCTTTAACATTTAGGACGCATCATGAATTTAACTGGAAAAACGCATTCCCTTCTGATTTATCCTTGTTTCCAGGTGCTGTTTTGGTCGACCAGTATTGCAACCCTCTGACTGATGTCACTCTTGAGATCATATCTGCCCAGATAGAAGAAATTGCAGACAAGGTGAAGAAAAATCTTAGAGTAAAAAATGCCACACACCCGAGTCTACGAGCCAGCCAAGGTCAGTCAAGTAATTTTTATTATGCAACACATCGTTTCAAAGCAGGTTTACAGAAACGTATGCTGTAACAGAAAATTAAGCTGTAATATATCTCATTAAAGAGAGATATGAACATTTTATTTGCTGTTGTAATGAGGTGCATTATTCAGACCCTAGACCTGTGTAGCCAGTCTTATGTATTCTCGATATCTAATTAAAAGCTTTGTGCTTGATATCGATGGAATAAATGTCCCTGATGTCTCTTAATTTTCTAATCTACTTTGAACTGCATTGGGCAAGCATATACACTGTATATGCATATACTCCATTCTCATCAACAAGGCATTTTCATCTACAGAACAGCTGCTCACTGGATGTTTTTTGTTTTTGGCACCATTCTAGTAAATTCTAGAGACTGATGTGTGGGGTTAGCAGTTACAGAAATACTCAAACCAGCCCATCTGGCACCAACAATCATCCATGCATCTAATCATCCGGATTGAGATTTAGTCGGATTGAGATCTGGGGAATTTGGAGGCCAAGTCAAAACCTTGAACTCTGGCAAGTTCCTCAAACCATTCCTGAACCATTTTTGCATTGTGTCAGGGCGCATTATCCTGCTGAAAGAGGCCATTGCCATCAGGAAATACTGTTTTCATAAAGAGGTGTACGTGGTCTTTAGGTAGGTGGTATGTGTCAAAGTAACATCCACATGAATGCCAGGACCCAAGGTTTCCCAGCAGATCATTGCCCAGCGCATCACACTGCCTCCCCCAGCCTGCCTTCTTCCCGTAGTGCATCCTGCTGCCATCTCTTCCCCAGGTAAATGACACACACCTGGCCGACCACATGATCTAATAGTAAACGTGATTCATTAGACAAGGCCACCTTCTTCCATTGCTGTATGGTCCACTTCTGACGCTCACGTGCCCACTGTGACCTGGTCTGCAGCTACGCAGCCCCATACGCAGCAAGCTGCGATGCACTGTGTGTTCTGACACCTATCTATCATGGCCAGCATTAAGTTATTCAGCAATTTGTGCTTCAGTAGCTGTTCTGTTGGATCGGACCAGACGGGCTATCCTTTGCTCCCCATGCGTATCAATGGGCGCCCATGACCCTGTTGACGGTTCACCGATTGTCCTTTCTTGGACCACTTTTTAGTAGGTACTAACCACTGCATACCGGGAACATCCCATAAGACCTACCGTTTTGGAGATGCTCTGACCCAGTCATCTAGCCATCACAATTTGGCTCTTGTCAAAGTCGCTCAGATCCTTTTGTTACCCATTTTTCCTGCTTCCAACACATGAAATTCAAGAACTAACAGTTCACTTTGAACTGCCTAATATACAGTATAAAACCCCTTGACAGGTGCTATAAATATAACAGATAATAAATGGTATTCACTTCACCTGTCAGTGGTATTAGTGTATGTGTGTCTATGTGTGTGTGTCTGTGTGTGTGTGTGTGTGTGTGTGTGTGTGTGTGTGTGTGAGATATAAAATGGGTGTAATGGTTTATCATGGCATCGCGGTTCAAAAGTGTGGCGATGCGCATCGTGGAGATGAGGCGTTTTTTCTTTTTAATTATTATTTAAGCATATTTTAGCATCTGTTCTATACAATATGCGCACATGTAACACATGGAAACACATACACATGGAAATCACTTCATTGGACACAAGCTAAAATACGATTGCACGCTAGCAGCCACAGGTGTTGTATGATGAGTTCGGCTGAAAGTAAAAATTGTACAGTTAGAACTTGGTTCTACAATGTAACAGCAACCACTAGAGATTAAAACAATTGAAAAATTGGTAATTTGCTATATCTAAATGTTTCATAATTGACAATATTCAGTATTATTTTTATCCTCACTTCAATCCAGATTTTGTCATTTTTATCAGATAATCAAGTGTTTTAAATTTAAGCGAGGGCATGAAAAGAACAGTGCCACTATATATAACTTCATATCTTATAAATAATAAACATTATTCGTCATTAAACCTCAAAAATATAGTTATTTTAGTTAGAAGTTTACATACACTCTTTTTTTTGTTTTTCTTTTTTCTTGATTTTTTTTTTTTTTTTTTTTTCCTTCCCAATTTGGAATGCCCAATTCCCAATGCGTTCAAAGTCCTCATGGTGGCATAGTGACTCAATCTGGGTGGCGGAGGACAAATCTCAGTTGACTTCGTGTCTGAGAACGTCAATCTATACATCTTATCCATTGGATTGTTGAGCATGTTACCGCAGAGACATAGTGCGTGTAGAGGCTTCACGCTATTCTCCGCGCCATCATGCACAACTCGCCACACGCCCGAGAGCACATTATAGTGACCACGAGGAGGTTACCCCATGTGACTCTACCCTCCCTAGCAACCGGGACAATTTGGTTGCTTAGGAGACCTGGCTGGAGTCACTCAGCACAACCTGTATTCAAACTCGCGACTCCAGGGGTGGTAGAGGGGTGCTGAGCTACCCAGGCCCCCCACAGGTTGAAATCATTAAAACAAATTTTTTAACCACTCCAGATATTAGCAAACTATAGTTTTTGACAAGTCATTTAGGACATCTACCTTTTTTTCAACAATTGTTTACAGACAGATTGTTTCACTTTTAATTGACTATATTACAATTCCAGTGGGTCAGAAGGTTGCATACACTAAGTTAACTGTCAGTGAGCCAATTAGATTCTGATAGGAGGCGTGCTGAATTGGAGGTGTACCTTTGGATGTATTTTAGGGCCTACCATCAGACTCGGTGCCTCTTGGCTTGACATCACGGAAAAATCAAAAGAAATCAGCCAAGATCAATTTCCAAATGCCTGAAGGTACCACGTTCATTTGTACAAACAATAGTACGCAAGTATAAACACCATGGGACCATTCAGCCATCATGCTGCTCAGGAAGGAGACGCATTATGTCTCCTAGAGATTAATGTAGTTTGGTGAAAAAGTGAAAATCAATCCCAGAACAACAGCAAAGGACCTTGCGAAGATGCTGGAGGAAACAGGTAGACAAGTATCTATATCCACAGTAAAACAAGTTCTATATTGGCATAACCTGAAAGGCTGCTCATTAAGGAAGAAGCCACTGCTCCAAAATTGCCATAAAAAAGCCAAACTACAGTTTGCAAGTGCACATGAGGACAAAGATCTTACTTTATGGAGAAATGTCTAATGAAATAAAAATTTAACTTTGGCCAAAATGACCATTGTTATGTTTGGAGGAAAAAGGGTGAACCGAAGAACACCGTCCCAATCATGAAGCATAAGGGTGGCAGCATCATGTTGTGGGGGTGCTTTGCTGCGGGTGGGACTTGTGCACATCACAAAATAGATCACATCATGAGGAAGGAAAATTATGTAGATATATTGATGCAAAATCTCCAGACATCAGACAGGAAGTTAAAGCTTGGTTGCAAATGGGTCTTCCAAATGGACAATGACCACAGGCATTCCTCCAAAGTTTGGCAAAATGACTTAAGGACAACAAAGTTAAGGTATTGGAGTGCCCATCACAAAGTCCTGACCTCAATCCAATAGAACATTTGTGGGCAGAACTGAAAAAGTATGTTTGAGCAAGGAGGCCTACAAACTTGACTCCGTTACAACAGTTCTCTCTGGATAAATGAGACAAAATTCCAGCAACAATAATGAAAAATAAGGGGTTACTCCCTGTAACAGTGCAGTATCCCCCAAAAAGAAATAACAAGAAAATTTAAAAGAGAGGGAAAAGGCCAACGCGGAGCACCAGTGGGAGAGAGAGAGAAGGGGGAAAAAAAAACTTACTCGCTGGTTCTCCGATACGCCATAGCTTGGTCCTCGGCCACTCCTCCACCCTCTAGTGGACGACAGCCACGCCTCCCCCGGCGGATCGGAGGCAGTCCCCTGGTGGTCAGAACGCCCTGACGCATTCTCGGAGAACAGAAAGGGTCTCCCCCGCCCCTGGCAGCAGTTCTCCCGCTCCAGGCGGTCAGCAGTGAGCCCCTTACCGCTCACGGTCGGTGGTCTCAGATCCCGCCGTGTTTCAACAGCTGGTAGGGGTCTCCTCTGGCCCTGGCCCTGACCGCTCCAGACGGTCGGCTAGGAACCCCTTCTCCCCTCGCGGTCGGCGGCCATTCCTCCGCTTCCAGGCGCCCAGGCTCCTCCGTTCTCCGGAGGTCTCCTGCTCCGTTGGGCTGGATGGTAGCAGTGAGAACTCCACTACGGCGTATCCTTCCTCCTTCCCGGGTTTCGGCACTAGTGTAAAGGGATTAAGGGAAAGGGGAGGTGAGAACCGGCTTGACAATATAAATAATAGTTTAATAAAGAAATAAACCAAAAGGCACAAACACACACATAGAATGGACAGCTGCCCGTATAAGTTCTCTCTGTCGCACCACCATCCGCAGTCGGCCTTTATCCCTCTCGGAGGCTTGATTAGCCTGATAAGGGGCCGGGTGTGTAAAATCACAACCCGGCCCTGCCCTCCGCCCTATCACAGCGTTAATCATGATAAAGAAAAATTAATGAACTATTTTCATTAATCGCATGCGTTAATGCGTTAATTCTGACAGTTTTAATATATACACATACACACACACACACACACATACACTGTCGGCCAAAAGTTAAGAATAATGTACAGATTTTGTTCTTATGGAATGAAATTGGTACTTATATTCACCAAAGTGGCACTCAACTGATCACAATGTATAGTCAGGACATTTAATAAAAAAATAAATTCTGAACTTCTTAAACTACTTCTGAGTTCTCATAAAAAAATCCTCCATGTGCAGTAATGACAGCTTTACAGATCCTTGCCATTCTAGCTGTCAGTTTGTCCAGATACTCAGGTGACCTTTCACCCCACACTTCCTGTAGCACTTGCCATAGATGTGACTGTCTTGTCGGGCACTACTCACGCACCTTAAAGTCTAGCTGATCCCACAAAAGCTCAATGGGGTTAAGATCCACAACACTCTTTTCCAATTATCTGTTGTCCAATGTCTGTGTTTCTTTGCCCACTCTAACCTTCAACTGTGTTTGATAAAATGGCACGTGATTTTCTAGTACCAAATAAGCAATTTAGCATGATTACTCAAGGATAAGGTGTTGTAGTGATGGCTGCTGTAAATGGGGCCTGTCTAGATTTGATCAAAAATGACTTTTTTCAAATAGTGTTGGTGCGGTTTTTTACATCAGTAATGTCCTGACTATACTTTGTGATCAGCTGAATGCCACTTTGGTAAATTAAAATACCAATTTCCTTCCAAAACAGCAGAAGCTGTACATTATTCCAAACTCTCGGCCACCAGTGTATATATAAATGCATGCAAACAAAACCCTTCATCTGGTGAATATATACAATAGGCTATAAATAGCTTAAAGGGACAGTTCACCCAAAAATGAAAATTCTCTCATTATTTACTCACCATTTTTAGAAAATATCTCAGCTCTGTACTTCCTAACAATGCAAGTGAATGCTGGCTAGAACTTTGAATGTCCAAAAAGCACGTAATGGGTGTATAAAAGTAATCCATATGACTCCAGTGGTTAAATCCATATCTTCAGAAGCTATATGATAGGTGTGGGTGAGAAACAGATCAATATATGTCCTTTTTTTACTATAAAATCTCCTCCCTGCACAGTAGGTGGCGATATGCACAAAAAATGTGAATAGTCAAAAACAAGAGGAGAATGTGCCCGTCATAGTAAGGAAAGACTACGAATATTTTTAACAATTCAATAAATCGATTCCCTAAACTATCGGCCAATTACTCAGTTATCTGCCTTTCCACCACCTTAGTTATTGGTATCTGCAAAATCCTCTATCGGTCGACTTCGAGTTTTAGCATCTGCCCTAAATCTGTCTTCACTGGTTTGTTTTTCTAGGTGACTGCTTTGTTCTAGAAGACTTGGAGTTTCAAAGGCAAGTCATTTGTGCTCTCAACGTGGTGCTGTATGACCAGCTGCAGTACAAGGGCAATGAACGAGACTACTACAATCCACTAAACTCATACATACATCAGGTACATGACTACCATCTCATGTCAGATATATTCAAGTTAGACTGCTATTTTCCTGTGGATAACCTTATACTGTACATACATAAGCTCTTTTCTAAAACCTAGTTGCATACCTAGATAGCGACACAAAGGCAGTTCCAAGATGATCTTTTCAACTTTTGAAAAGTTGATATTTTAAACTGTACATGGCATCTACATAACATAGTGCTCTTGCACGTGACGCTGAATAAACTAGAACACAACAGCCAAAGACCTTTTACCAGCAATGTGGTTTACAAACTGCAGGGTGCAGCCTTGATTAGCTAAGAGTATGACAATCTCTGCTCAATTCAATACGTTAATAGCCACCGAAACAATACTGGCATTACCCAGATCTGACTAAATTCGCTACCCATGAGCTGTTTGATTACAGTCGGCTGCTTTCCAAAGCTCACATGTGTGTGTCTGCCCGTATGCTTGTAAAGTAAATACCCCTCTTTAGGCAATATTAATGTAAACACAGCTGTTAATGAATTACCAGTGTTAACAGATGGGATTAAATCTGCACTGTCTAAATAGTTTCATTTATTTTATTCTGCACTTTTTAACAGAATTATTATTTTTTATTTATTTTGCAATAATAACAAGGTGCTGTTCAGTTTGTAATGTATTCGTTACGCCTTCATGTGGACTTGAATATTAAATGTGGATATATATATATGATTTACAAATGTATTGCATTTTTGCATAGATTAAAGTCAGAACCTCTAGTACATTACAAGTTACTTTTAGTACCCTTATTTCCAGGTTTTGTAAATCACATATGCATTTTTTTTTTTTCGTCAGAATCGTGATCTTTATTCTAAGCAAAAAAAATCGTGATTCTCAATTTATCCAGAATCGTGCAGCTCTATTAGGGAACAAAATATGCTGTGTAATAAGATACCTAATTTTTTTTAGTTTAAGGCAGTGTTGCATGTGTTTTTGACAGATAAAGCAATACCAGAATGCAACGCAACAAGCTCAGATGAAGTTGAGAGAAATGTTGATTTCATCAATTGCTGAAAATTGTTTTTAAAATAGTTAGTTTAATAGTCTGATTAATTGTCTGTTTTGCTTATTTGTGTATAATAATACATATTATTTGAGTGAGCTGTGCATTTTTAATTCTTATTAGAGAATCATGTTGTTAGATTAGCATCATGCTAAGTCAAACTCTACTGTAATTAATTGTGAGTAAAGCCTCTAGTGCTTTTTGTGTTAAGAGGCCTATTTGTGTAGAGCACAGATTTTCCGCTAATGTATATCATTTCAAATCAGCCACTGATGAGGTTCCATTTCAGTAAGTATGCTGTTTAAGAGGATGTTCAGACCAAACTTTATTTTTTTAAAGCTAAAGTTAGCGCAATAAATGGAACAGAATTCGAGGTCTTTAGCAGGGTCGGAAATTAACTTTTTTTTTCTGCGACACAAGCGCCAATGAACAGAATTGCAAAAATAAACAATGTTTTTTAAACAGCGTTCCAAAGACGCACCTCGTCTGCTATTGTTCAAACATTCAGATAGTTCCGTCCCCAACTCGTGCCATTGGTTGAGTAATGTTGTTGGGGCGGGTCTAAGCGGGTCGCTCAAAACAAACACAGGATTTTTTTATAGTGCCACAGAGACACAGTGTTTACAGTTTTGAGAAAAATAAACCCATGTTTGGCTTATAGTTATCTCTGCATATTAAGCAGGGATTGTCAAAAGTATTTTAACTCTGAAAAAGTTAGATACTTCAGCTTTAACACAAATATGAATAACTAATAAATAGATAATTTATTTCTTCCTCATAGCATTTAATTAACATCAACTCATACTGTATACAATAATGTGTATAATTAGTCCTAAATAGAGTAATTAATTATGCATAATGTTTTGCCCCTGTATTTTGAATTTCAGGGGTATTTTTGCCCTTAACCCCCTTCATTTCTGAACCTGGTCTCGAGATATGTTTTTAAATATGAAGATCTTTAAACTTGGTGCACAATGGTCAAAGACATCTGTCTAACGCATGTTTACATAGAAAAACAACAGCACAGAGGGGCACAAAACACATGTGTATGAACAGCCCCTTAGAATTTACTAGGTTTTGGAACAGACCTGCAGTCTTAATTGTTCTGGAGGTAAAAAAAAAAAAAAAAGAAGCAAAATCACTAAATGGATTACATTTTTGTATTGCATGTATAGTTGTTTATTTACCTATAGTGTCCCCTTCTGGTTAGGTGCTGCTTCGTCGGACTGGCATTCCCATCAGTCTCTCGGTGCTCTATATGACTCTGGCCAGGATGTTAGGAGTCCCTCTGGAGCCCGTCAACTTCCCCAACCACTTCCTGCTCCGCTGGTGCCAAAATCAAAGGAGGTGGGTGTTATCTGCATTTCAGTTATTATGTTACTATATTTAATTATACAGCAAACTCTTACTTGTCTGAGCAAAATTGAAACTTTGTATTTTAGCACTTTACCTGCTGTTGCCTCCAAATGGATGGTTTACTTTTGCTGTATTCCTTATTTGTAGGTTGCTTTGGATAAAATGTAAATGCAAACACTAATGAGTGTCAAAAGAAATTTATTACATTTATTTCTGTCGTAGTTCATGTTTAACTTAGGTTAAAGTCAGCTGATATTACTGGTCTTAAAATGTTAAAATGTTCACTTTTGTATTCACTTGTTCAATTATTACAAATATAATGGTAATGAGCCATGATGACTAATGTGAGCTTGTTTCACAGAAGTGGTGACATCTTTGACTATATGTACATTGATGCGTTTGGAAATGGCAAGCAGCTTGCTGCTAAAGAGTGCGAGTATCTGATCAGACACCAGGTGACAGCAGATTACTATGGCGCTATAAGCACCAGCGAGCTGCTTCTGCGAATGGTGGGCAACCTGCTTAACATTGGCAAGAGAGGGTAAGAGGGTATGGTTTTTTACCATAGTAAAGGAGTATACAAACCTATATGACTTTCTTCTGTGAAACACCAAAGGATATATTTTCATGAACGTCCAATTTGCACTTTTCCATACATTGAAAGTGCTGTTATATTTTTATAGTCATCTAATTTTGCTGATCAAAGCTTTTTGTACTTTTAAGACTGGCGTGTTGGTAAATTTATTAACAAACCTTTCTTTTATGCACATTTACATATTTACACACTCAGTTTTGCTGATAATGAAACTGGTGTTTTAATGAAGCACATTTATACAAAATGTTTTTATTTTGTCAAGGGAAGGGAATGAGAAATCGTATCAGCTCCTGCGGGACTCTCTGGATCTCTACCTCACGATTAACCCTGATAACGTGCAGTATCTTCTGCTGCAGGCCCGCCTATACTTCCACCTGGGCATCTGGCCGGAGAAAGTAAGAATACATTTATATGTCATTATCAGTAACAATCCACTTAAAAGTAAATAAAAAAACATTTCAAGCATTTCAAGCCTTGGTACAGTGGTTGGCACATATTTTTGCCTTCGTCTTGTCACATACAGTACTGTGCAAAAGTTTTAGGCACTTGTGAAAAATGTTGCATAGTGAGGATGTCCTCAAAAATAATGCCATAAATAATTTTCATTTATCAATTAATGTCAAACAGTCCAGTTATCATTAAAAAAAAAACGAAATCAATATTTGGTATGTCCGTCTTCGCCTTCAAAACGGCACCAATTCTGTGGCCTGGGTAGCTTGGCGAGTATTGACGCTGACTACCACCCCTGTAGTTGCGAGTTCGGATCCAGGGTGTGCTGAGTGAGTCCAGCCAGGTCTCCTAAGCAACCAAATTGGTCCGGTTACTAGGAAGTGTAGAGTCACATGGGGTAACCTCCTTGCGGTCGCGATCAGTGGTTCTCGCTCTCAATGGGGCGTGTGGTAAGTTGTGCGTGGATCGTGGAGAGTAGCATGAGCCTCCATGTGCCGGGAGTCTCCGCGATGTCATGGATAACGAAACATATGATAAGATGCGCAGATTGAATGTCTCAGAAATGGAGGCAACTGAGTCCTCCTTGACCCGGACTGAGGACCTACTAAATAGTGGGAATTTGTCATTCCAAATTGGGAGAAAAGAGGACAATATATACACACACACATATATATAGAGACAATTGAATGTTGAATGTTTTTCAATTGAATTGTTCACGTTATAGGTCACATTAAAAGTGGAAAAAGTTCTGACATGATTTATCTTTGTCTCATTCTTTTACATCACAAAAACCTGCCATTTTACAAGGGGTGTGAAGACTTTTTATATCCACTGTGTGTGTGTGTATATATATATATATATATATATATATATATATATATATATATATATATATATAAAAAAAACAGCACCAATTCTCCTAGGTACACATGGACACAGTTTTTCTTGGTTGTTGGCAGATAGGATGTTCCAAGCTTCTTGGAGATTTTGCCACAGTTCTTCTATCTGTTTAGGTTGTCTCAATTGCTTCTGTTTCTTCATGTAATCCCAGACTGACTCAATGTTCAGTGGGGGGCTTTGTGGGTGTAATGTCATCTGTTGCAGGGTTCCCTGTTCTTCTATTCTATGCTATTTGCAAAAGTAATGTTTTCGAATCTACATTGTATATTTCCTATTGACACACTAAAGCAGAAGATATAAATAACCATCTTAACCTCCTGAGACCTCTGCATGACTGCTGTGTGCTTTTTCCATTCCCCTTTTTGATTTGTAACTAGTAGCCCGTAAGAAACTTGCACAAAATCTCTCTATCTCTCTCTATATCTATATACTGTATCTATATACACATATACATTCCTGTTTTCTGTTACTTTCTGCAAATACATACATACATAGATGCATGTATGTATGTATGTATGTATGTATGTATGTATGTATGTATGTATGTATGTATGTATGTATGTATGTATGTATGTATGTATGTATGTATGTATGTATGTATGTATGTATGTATGTATGTATGTATGTATGTATGTATGTATGTATGTATGTATGTATGTATGTATTTGCAGAAAGTAACAGAAAACAGGAATGAAGTTCCTTTCAGCAATTCCAGAGTGAAACTTTTTTTTTTTTTATAAATGTTAATAACCAGTTTATAACCAGTTAATTTCTTTCAAATAATTTTTCCCATGAAACCAAAGTCTAAATGGTTTATTACCATATATTTTTTTAGGATAACACCACTTCCTGTTCCCAAAAAATGAGGCTTCTCTCTTTTTAGTTGAGCAAGATAAGCATGTGCTTTTGATTCTGAAGGAAACTGGTGTATCACACATTTATTTGCCTTAATGCATGTTGTGGATGTAGCCTTCTGTGATATACTAAAGAACTTTTAGACAACTATATATAGATACTTACGTATGCATGCACAGTTAATCCAGATACAAGGAAAAATATTGAGGTAAGAAGTACATTTCTCAGTTGTTTCGAAGTCTTCACTGAATTATTGTTAGATATGATGCATTGATATAGATTTGATGCAGCCGGGTTCTGAACAAGAAGCAGATTTGTAGTTAAAACATGTAATTAAAATATTACATGTTTAAAATAAAATAATTCATCCCACAAATGATGACGTATAGTCCAAACACACCCAAGCAGTGTGTGCATTCATGCAGAAGAGAGAGATTTTGGCTATTAATGAATTTTAGATGGTCAGATGTATTTTTGTATTGCATATTTTGGGGGGATACATTTCATATTATGAATGCATATATTGAAAATAAGTTATTTTGTATAGGCTAATATATACTTTGCTTGTTGTGATTTCTATGCTGTTAATACCCCCACAAGGGAGATTTGAATGCTGTAAATGAAACGAAAAAATACAGAAATGAAAATATTTCGTTTATAGTCCCTGGACAAAAATACAGTGGTGCTACCATGCCACAAGTGCAAAAACCATGATTGTTACATGCAATTTTTTGTTACTTTTTTAAAGTGTATTAATACATACTGTAAGTCACTTTAGACAAAAGCGTCTGCTGAATGATACATTTTTTTAAGCAGGCATAGAAGTATAAATGTCAAATGCTGTGAATAAACCACAAATGCCATTAAGAATATTGAACCAATACAGTTGCAGTTCTTGATACAAGTCGTATACTAAGACCATTCGTATATGGTTAAAACACAAAAGGCTAACTGTATGTCCTCTTATACTCAAGGCTGATAATTTAATTTCATCAACGCCTAGTATAACCACTATGCTTGTAATGTCTTGTCTTGAACTAGGTATTGGATATTCTGCAGCATATTCAGGCTTTGGACCCATCTCAGCATGGTGCTGTGGGGTATCTGGTCCAGCACACACTAGAACACATCCAGCATAAGAGGCATCCAGTAGAACCGGAGGTGAAGAGGCACAGTGCACCTGAGCACAGAGACGTGCAGTACTCTGTGGGCCTTGTCATGAAACACAAAAGGTGCATTCATGTTTGTTTGTGTGTGATATTAAACTCATTATAGTTTATGGCAATATTATTACAGTAGCACTTTACAATAAGGTTCCATTTGTTAACATTAGTTAACATGATCTAACAATGAGCAATACATATAGTTATACATTTTTAAAATCAAAAGTTGGATATGTTAACATTAGTTAATTACTATGAACTAACAATTAACAATTATATTTTTATAATCTGACATTTACAAAGATAAATTCAATTATGTAAAATTATAATGTTCATTGTTAGATCATGATAACATCAAGGGAAATATAAAGTTGAAGACAGAGGTTTACATACACTTAGGTTGAAGTCATAAAAACTCTCCACGGATTTAATATTAGCAAACTATAGAATTGGCAAGTTGTTTAGGACAAGTAATTTTCCCAAAAATTGTTTACAGACAGATCGTTTCACTTTTAATTAACTATATCACAATTCCAGTGGGTCAGAAGTTTACATACACTAAGTTAACTGTGCCTTTAAGCAGGCCAATTCCAGAAAATTATGTCAAGCCTTTAGACAATTAGCCAATTAGCCTTGTGTACCTCTGGATGTATTTTAAGGCCTACCTTCAAACTCACTGCCTCTTTGCTTGACATCATGGGAAAATCAAAAGAAATCAGCCAAGACCTCAGAAAAAAAAATTCTGGACCTTCACAAGTCCGGTTCATCATTGGGAGCAATTTCCAAATGCCTGAAGGTACCACGTTCATCTGTACAAACAATTGTACGCAAGTATATATGCCATGCGATCACGCAGCCAACATACTGCTCGGGAAGTTCTCCTAGAGATGAATGTAGTTTGGTGCGAAAAATGTCCAAATAAATTCCAGAAGAACAGAAAAGGACCTTGTGAAGATGCTGGAGGAAATGGATAGACAAGTATCTATATCCACAGTAAAGCGAGTCCTGTATCAACAGAACCTGAAAGGCTGCCCAGCAAGGAAGAAGCCAGTACTCCAAAACTGCCATAAAAAAGCCAGACTACAGTTTGCAAGTGCACATGGGGACAAAGATTTTACTTTTTGGAGAAGTGTCCTCAAGTCAGATGAAACAAATATCAAATTTTTTGTCCATAATGACCATCGTTATGTTTGGAGGAAAAAGGGTGAGGCTTGCAAGCCGAAGAACACCATCCCAATTGTGAAGCATGAGAGTGGCAGCATCATATTGTGGGGGTGCTTTGCTGCAGGAGGGACTGGTACACTTCACAAAATAGATGGCATCATGAGGAATTATATGGATACATTGAAGCAACATCTCAAGACTTCAGATATGAAGCTAAAGCTCGGTCGCAAATGGGTCTACCAAACGGACAATGACCCCAAGCATACCTCCAGATTTGTGGCAAAATGGCTTAAGGACAACAAAGTCAAGGTATTTGAGATACACACACAAAAAAAGGAATTTTGCTTGTAATTTTAAATATGTAAGACACCTACATTCCAATCCATTCGTTGCACTGCGCTTATAGCTTTTCTTTTAGCGCAGGAACGCCTGTTGTCTCTGTAAGATTTTTAAGTAGATGAGGAAGAAACTTGGGTAAAAGTAGTTTACAAAAATGTTCCCTAAGTGTGAGAACAGATCATTTACATGCATGTTTTGTTGCAAGAGTACTCAAACTGACTATTTTTCTCGTAGGTCAGGTTATAACTGTGTTATCTATGGATGGGACCCTAAATGCACAATGAGTCAGGAGTGGATTAACACCATGAGGGTCCATCAACTGTCTAAGGGACCTGATCAGCCCTTCTACAACGTCCTAGTGCAGGATGGGACCTGTCGATATGCTGCACAGGGTGAGTTTTCTCAGGCCTTTCCTTTTTATTTCTTATTGATGAGATTGATTTGTGGATTGGTGTGTCAGGGTAGGCAGGTCTGTGCTATAAAGACAAAACTAGACCACAACCGCCCAATCACCAACAAGACTAGCCTAAAACCAAGTCCATGACCCCTTTCCACCTGGTATTACAATGTGTCTCGGGTGATCTGATCACATGTGGTCAGATGAGACACATCGCTGTTTACTCCTGATTGCTTAAATGCATCTCCTGTGACCACTTGTGTTCGGATTTTGAGGGGAGGGTCTCCGTTTCATACATCAATCATTATGTCAGTGTGTTACTGCATGATAATAAAGCACAACAAAGTCAGAAAAGACAAATAAAGCACGATAAAACGGTGTGCTGTTTCACCCAGATGCGGTTGAAATTTAATCTAAGCACAAACACAACATGTCACAGAGAATTATCCATTATTTTAGTGGATTACCTGTATTAAAGGAGCTTCAGGTGTTCGTGCTTCTCATCTGTGTTGATGTCAAACACACTAATACTTTTGTTTTAGCGCAGCAGTTGATAGACAGGTGAGGGGTGGTGCTTCACTGCTGCATGGACGCATACAGGCTGGGATAGCGTTTACACCTCAAATGTGATTTGGTTGCATGCATTTTTGACCACATTCATATGTGTTTTTTGTGATCCGATCACAAAAGGTTTTAGACCCTGTTTAAACCTGACCACATGTGATCGGATCACCCGAAACACATCTTAATAAAAGGTGGAAATGGGCTCCATATTATGCATTTTCATTTGAAGGCCTACTGTATAATGTAAGTAGCAGCATGAGGCTGTGGTCACACTTATTTCGGAAACCACAAATGAGCCTGTTGTTAGTCGAGTAATTCGTTTTAGTTCAAGGTTAAAAAAGGTTGCAAAACTCATTCTCTTTCCATTTGCAGAGAATCTGGAACCTCACTCTGCCCCGCTGGAAATCGCTCACCCCGAGGTCGGACGTTACTTCACCGAGTTCTCTGACACGCATTACGTCGCTAACGAGGAGCTTCAAATGTGTTACCCAGAGGACATGTGCAAGACCCACAGGACTGTAGAAGAGCGTTACCATGGTCTCACCCCCAAATCAGGGCAACCACCAGAGCCCATCGCCAATTTCCAGGACCATGATTTATTAGATCCATAGGCCAGTATGCCACCACCCTTCCCATCACAAATGCTTAGACACACTTTTAACATATCCACTTGTTCATGAACTGTTAAAGGACGTTGTTCAACACAACTGATATTGGGCCAGTTCTATTGGTTATATTTCAACTTTTATCTAAAGTGCAAAAAAAACTGATCTAGTAAGGGCAAAAGCTAGATCAATTGTTTTCCTTAAAATAATTGATGGAAAGTGAATGATGAGGGTTTTCATTTTTGGAATCTTTTTTACTTGTCAACATCTTGGTCCTAGATCAGTTTTAATTGTAACTTTGACCCAGAGCTGCAAATGTAGTCAGAGTTGAAACGATTTGATGGAATAACAGTATTTGTATGGATCATAACAAAATGTACTCTAAATAATATGTATAAATTATATTTAATAATAGAATTTACATAAAAGATTATCTGTGTATGTGGTGATCAGCTTCAGGTCCATTTGCCACATTGAAAATTCATTCATTCTGTAGTCTTACCCGTCTCACTAAACTAATGCACTAACTCATCCGTTAATAGTTCAACAAACATGCACTTTTCATGACATGAGATAATATGTCTGAGCTGTCCCTCTAAATGATTTTGTAATGTTTATTTCCAAGTTATTAAAACAAAAGAGAACAAGGGCTCAAGAAATTCTTGGCTCATAATTGTTGTAAATACAAAAGTATTGAGAATATATGAGAATGAATCACAATAAAAGGAGAAGCTTGACATTTTTTGTCCAGTTATTTGATCATTGCTTGTCTAAGTTTAAAAAAGGTGTTTAATGTCTTAAATTATATATATATTATATATACTAATATGCATTTTACTTTAAATGAAAAACAAAATATTTAAGCCTGCTTCTTTTAACAATTTAAATTGCCATACTAATATATATATATATATATATATATATATATATAGAATATACCATATTTGTTTCACAATACCATAATAGAATATTATGCATTATTCGCACTTTAATGCTTAAACGCATATCGGGTCTTTAGTGACCCAGGACAAGTTCTGCCCACCCTTCTTAAGTATTCCAAAAGTGCATAGGGTCATTAGAGACCATAGGTATGTAATAGTGTCTCTTTTTTTTTTTTTTGCACTTTTAGAAATTATATTTTTTATTATTATTTCATATAATCATATTTCATAAGTTTACTATCACAGAATATCTATTTCTTTGTTTATTACAAGATGCATGAGTACTATATTAATACAAATAGCTACTATATCACGCTGATTTTCAGTGCAACAATGGTGAATTATCAGTATCCCATCTGCATGTACACATACATATTATACATACGCTTTTAATATGCATATGTATAATATGTATGTGGTTGCGCTTTTGTGTCAGTGATTGACTTGATTTACATTTGATGTTGCTATTTAACAAAGGAACAATATGGAAATAAACTATAGCAAGTGCAACGCATGAACAGTTTTATTTGACTATTTACATTTGGGTGTACTACTGAAATTATGTAAGTTGTATGTCTATTTAGACTCAATAAGTGCCTGAGAAAATACTCGTGAGTAGCTTATGTGTATCTTCAGTGTTATGTGTAGCTCAATATGTGTTTGACATGAAAGTTCAGTGTGAAAGTGATGAATCCTGTTCTAGATTTGTCCTGATTTGTTGCATTGTTTCTTTGATAGCCTATATGAAAATATATTTTTGTTAAATTATTTTATAATTGTCTTAAAAATTGTCTTTTATAATAATACGCATTTTTAATATGATTTAAAAAAAAAAAAAACAATTATACCGTCATGATTACAGCGTATAGCCTATTAAAAGTAATATTGGCCACGCCCTAACAGAAAACCCAATAGGCTTATGTCATCTTTTAAAATACACTAAAACTTTAAACAGTGCCATGTAAACTGCCTTGTCAATATGTAAATAAACTTGCATTACTGAGTGGAATTTCGCACCACAGGCGGTAAAAACCGGACGAGCTGCTGCTCAGAGACGCAGGTATTTTACTACAGCTCATTTACATATTTCGTCATGACTGGGGCGGAGCTTAACAATAAGAGCAGTTCACATTGTAAAGTTCTGGCCATTCTTCATATGTGTTACTTACTGATCTCTCTCGGATTTTAACATGGGCGGTTCCCAGTCTGGACGAGTGCATGTTTTCCAAGATCTCGCTGATAAAACCGGCTGTGAGTATCTTTACGTTTAAGTACTTAAAATATGTACAATTTAAGTTACTGACCATACACGAAGTGAAATAGTATAGTAATGGTATCAGATGGTAATATAATGGCATTTTAATATATGGTACCTATGAATGATAGGTTTATTCATATGCATGGTACTTTAAGATACTTCAAAGAATACCATGTTAATATGGTAATACCTTGGTGCATGTCCAAGAACTGTGGAATTACTATGGGACAATAATAATTAAAAAAATCATGGTATTACGGTGGATTTATTTATTTATTTTTTCTCCAAAACTGTTCTGATTTTTAATTGCTAATTTATTTGTTGTATCTGTCTATCTTTATATATATATATATATATATATATATATATATATATATATAGTTAGCAATGCCATGAAACTTTGATTCATATTCTATAATGTCGAATACATACTAATATTTGAAAAAATTGCTTGTTTAAGATGTTTAAATGAAAGTTAATATAATGTTTTACCCTTGATCCTTCTGGATTATTCCTGTATGTTGAAGGAAGGGCAACTTTGTTAATGGGCAACTCAAATACTGTACATTAATGTTCAAATGTACACACTGTACCTGATAACTGATAATAGTGTTTTGCATTTAAAGTGATTCAATGTCAACACAAATCCATCTATCATTCTTGGAGGAGTTTGAGGGATTTTGGAGCAACACATGATTCTGAGTCACATCTAGGGAAATTTGTGTTGTTCATCGTTTAAGAGAGGTGCTTTTGCAACAATTAGTTGCTGTACAACTCTTAACGTGCAATATTTAAAATGGATATTTTACACAAGAATTCTGTCATCATTTACTCACCCTCATGTCATTCCAAACCTGTATTACTTTCTTTCTTGTGTGGAACACTAAACAACACTGATTTTCTTAACATTATGCTTTGTGTAATATTACCCTGGAATTCGTTTTAAAAACTGAATTACCACAGCTGTGAGAGGGTTTCTATTACATCTGCTGAGAGAGTGACAGTAAGTTTGGCATCTTCTCCCATCTGACTCTCTTAATCCCCCGCTCTCAATTTTTTTTTCTCTTCTGGAAAGTCATTCAAACGTGAGAGTGGATTTTCTCTTTTGATCTTGGAGCAAATGTGTAAGTGAAAATAACATTTGCTGTGATCTCCCATTCACTCCCATTCACCGCTGTCGAAGTTTACCCTGCAAAAGTTTATTTCCGCTTTCCAAAACTCGCGGTGTGAAAAGTATATTTAAGTACGACATACATCAGATTTGTAACTACAAGTTACTGTATTAACTAAAATGTTCAATAAAATATATCAATATTATGTCATGAAGTTAAGTAGATTTTACTTAATATAATACCATTAACATTTCCATAGAAAAGCTATGTGCAAAAACTTGCTAAATACAATCTAAGTAAATCGTACTAGTCATTTTCTTTCAGCATATCGTTAAGCTGAATGTTAGCATTAGTCACCATTCACTTTCATTGCATCTTTTTTTCCAAGCAACGAAAGGGAATGGTGACCTTTGCGTGTCCTGTCCATTAATATCAAACACACATTACATGCAAAGCTTTCCAAAATTAGCTGTACTACCACACAACAGTTATAGCCTGTGCACAGTCTGATATTTATTGTCACCCTGTTGTCTTTTGTGTAGGGCAGTTTAGATGAATAGACATATAACTTTCATTATGAGCTTTTCTGGTTTTCCAAGTTTTACTGGTTCTTTCTTTTTCTTATGAGTTTGTGTGTGTGTGCGTGCGTGCGTGCGTGCGCTTGCATGCGTGCATGAATGAACTATTTATATTACACCATTACAGAAAGGACAATAAGGAACAATGGCTACAATACCACATAATATTAATGGACATCTCAAGTGCATTTTAAGTGCCTAGGCAAGCACCACGAACAAACAACTAAATAATAATACAATTTAAATAAATAAATAAGCATGGCATGCATGCAGGCATATGTCTCAATTGCAGTGGCGAAGCTGTCATAAAATCAGCACTGTGGTTGAACAAATAACTCGAGTAGAATTGTTGCAGGTTGTACAATCCAGTACAAAGATTGTATCTGTGCACTCAGACCATATTTACATTCTTGTAATATAATCTGGGAAAGGGAGTGCATTACAGTTTATTATTGTTATTTTACTGAAACATGCATTCCTTGTAAGTATAGTTTTACAGTTAAATTCATCATCAATTTGTACTGCACCTAACCCAGCCACCCATTCACGCATACGGTGCATCTGGAAAGTATTCACAGCGCTTCACTCTTTCCACATTTTGTTATGTTACAACCTTATTCCAAAATGGATAAAATTCATTAATTTCCTAAAAATTCTTCAAACAATACCCCATAATGACAACGTGAAAGAAGTTTGTTTGAAATCTTTGCAAATTTATGAAGGTCCCAATGAGCACAGTGGCCAAACTGAGCGATCGGGGGAGAAGGGCCTTTGTCATAGTGACCATCGGGTTCTTGGTCACCTCCCTGACTGAGCTCCAGCGTTTCATTGTGGAGAGAGGAAAACCTTCCAGAAGAACAACCATCTCTTAAGGAGTGGTGGTGTTGTAGTGGGCTGAAGCACTGAACTGGTAAGCAGAAGGTTGTTGGTTCGATCCCCACAGCCACCACAGTTGTGTCCTTGAGCAAGGCACTTAACTCTAGGTTGCTCCGGGGGGATTTTCCCTGTAATAAGTGCTCTGTAAGTTGCTTTGGATAAAAGCATCTGCCAAATGCATAAATGTAAATGTAAATCTCTGCAGCACTCCACCAATCAGGCATGTATGGTAGAGTGGCCAGACGGAAGCCACTCCTCAGTAAAAGGCACATGACAGCCCAAATGGCACCTGAAGGACTCTCAGACCATGAGAAACTAAATTCTTTGGTCTGATGAAACAAAGATTGAACTCTTTGGCCTGAATGGCAAGCATCATGTCTGGAGGAAACCAGGCACCGCTCATCACCTGGCCAATACCATCCCTACAGTACTGCTGTTTTTCAGCGGCAGGAACTGAGAGACTAGTCAGGATCGAGGGAATGATGAATGCAGCAATGTACAGAGACATCCTTGAAAAAAAACCTGCTCCAGAGCGCTCTGGACCTCAGACTGGGGTGAAGGTTCATCTTCCAACAGGACAACGACCCTAAGAACGCATCCAAGAGAACAAAGGAGTGGCTACGGGACAACTCTGTGAATGTCCTTGAGTGGCTCAGCCAGAGCCCAGACTTGAACCCGATTGAACATCTCTGGAGAGATCTGAAAATGGCTGTGCACCGACACTCCCCATCCAACCTGATGGAGCGTAAGAGGTCCTGCAAAGAAAAATGGGAGAAACTGCTCAAAAATAGGTGTGCCATGCTTGTAGCATCATACACAAAAAGACTTGAGGCTGTAATTGGTGCCAAAGGTGCTTCAACAAAGTATTGAGCAAAGGCTGTGAATACTTATGTATGTGATTTTTTTTTTTTTGCAAAGATTTCAAACAAATTTCTTTCACTTTTTCATTATGGGGTATTGTTTTAGAATTGAGGAAAATAATGAATTTAATCAATTTTGAATAAGGCTGTAACATAACAAAATGTGGAAAAAGTGAAGCGCTATGAATACTTCCCAGATGCACTGAAATATGACACAGACAACAATGTAACCCCTGCTGATCGGCTTTAGCTGTTTAGCAATGAAGTGTTTCTGTGAAATTTTAAAGGAATAATTCATTATTATCATCATCATGTACTATGTCATTCCAAACCCTGTATGACTTACTTTCTTCTGTGGAACACAGAAAGAAAAAAATTAAAGTATGTATTAGTTGTTTATTTCCATGCAATTATGAAGAATGGGAACAAGAGCTTTTAAGATTCAAAAGGTATACAAAAGCACCATAAAAGTAGTCCATGCGACATAGTGAGGATGTCTTTAACATTAATGCCATAAATAGTTTTCATTTATCAGTTAATGTCATACAAAGTTGAGTAAACCATGTGGGGCCAGTACATCTCTTGCAGGGCTCCTTGTTGTTCTGTTCTATTCTATTAGCAAACTGAATGATTTGGAGTCTACAAAAAGCCGCCGTTGACACAGGCTCAACAAAACTGGACAGTTAAAGACTGGAAAAACAATGCCTGGTCTGAGGAATCAGGTACACAGATGGTAGGCCCGCTAAAGCCTCAGCTTTCTGTTCTTGGCTGAAAGAATTGGAACCCGACGTGGTCTTCTGCTTTTGTAACACGTTTGTTACATTGCTATTCTGCTCCATTAAGCTGCTGAACAATGTGAAATAGAACTGTGTGCAATAAATATGTGAGCACTTCAGCACTTTACTTGTGATCCCGGTGCAATAGGGCAACGTGCAGTATACATACTAGCACCTTAGCATATGCACTTTAATCCATGGAATTGCGCTGTCAATAATGTCCTTTTTCTTCTGTGTCTATATTTTCTTCTTGTGAAGTACAACATGTCGATGCTTCTCAGGTTTTTGTTGATGTGTTTTGTGATGGTTTTTTTTATTTTTTTATGAAACAACTTTGCACTGTGCCCAAGCAAAATTTCCCCTCGGGGACAATAAAGTTAACCTTAACCTTAATACAATTGTACAGTGGGGTTATCTGAGTGACCGTAGCCTTTCTGTCAGCTCAAACCTGTCTGGTCATACTCCGTTGACCTCTCTCATCAACAAGGCATTTCTGTCCGCAGAACTGCCGCTCACTGGATATTTTCTGAGTTCATTCTAGAGACTGTTGTGTGTGAAAATCCCAGGAGGTCAGCAGAAATATACAGAAATATTCAAACCAGCTCATCTGGCACAAACAATCATGTGATGGTCTAATCAGCCAATTGTGTGGCAGCAGTGTAGTACATAAAATCATACAGATAAGGGTCAGGAGCTTCACATCAACCATCAGAATGTGGGAAAAAATGTGATCTCAATGATTTAGACCGTGGCATGATTGTTGGTGCCAGATGGGCTGGTTTGAGTATTTCTGTAACTGCTGACCGAATGGTGCCAAAAACAAAAAACATCCAGTGAGGGGCAGTTCTGTGGACAGAAATGCTTTGTTGATGAGAGAGGTCAACAGAGAATGGCCAGACTGGTTTGAACTGACAAAGTCTACTGTAACTCAGATAACCGCTCTGTACAATTGTGGTGAAAAGAATATCATCTCAAAATGCCATACTGAGATGAGGGTTGGCACTATTTGGGTGGCACGAGATGGACCTACACAATATTAGGCAGGTGGTTTTAATGTTGTGGCTGATCAGTGTATGTATTTGGGCATATATGTACCTTTTCAAATTGCACTGTAATTTGTGAAAATATATCTGACAAATATGAAAACATTGAACATGAAATGTTTTCTAGTATTTTTAAATATATAAATATATATTAAACATTTGACTTTTTTATCAGTGCAAAGCATACATGAACATACATATTATATATGTGCATTACATATACTGCCATATATCAGATTTCCACAGACTGACTGCTTCTTTAAAAGTATTTATTTGAAATATTTTTTATCTCTCTGCAGTTTCCACTGAGCAAATCCAAAATCTCCATGACAGATTTATGTGCCTGACAAAAGATGAGGACACTTTAAGGTACTCTATCTTAACCCCATAAAATTGCTTGAAGAATGTCACTTTCTTGTCTGCGTTGACATATTTCCTATTAAAACAGGATGTTAGGGCGTGATATATCATAGGGCTCTTTCCTATTTACAAAAAAAAGCCAATGTCATTTAGTTTAGGTCACAGCTGTGAACCATGATTTGCCACTTGCTGTTGCTAGTGTGTAGCAGGTGGTATTAGGGGGAGGGGCATTCTCATTCAAGAGAGTATTTTATTGGACAGTTAATGTCTGCATGTCCCTGTGCAGAAGATGAGTCGTCAGCAAGTTTACTCTGAAGAGAACGGCCTATATTTTAAATGGGTATATCTTCTAGAAGTAAATTTTGTCAACTTTTAGTAGTACACTTGCATATAAATGACCTATAAAGACTGACTGATAGAGAGACTGTTGATATTTGAACTCAACAGCCAAACAAACACACCCCTCCTTTCAGTGCTTCTTTAGAAGCTCTGCCGCCAAATTTACGCATACGCATTGCCAAGGAACGACACTAAAAACTGGGCTTTATGCATCAATCCGAATAATTCCACTGTGCTAGCAAACTTGTGTTTTCAGGCCGTCGTGGCTATAAAAACCTTTCCAAATGTTGTACCGACAAATACCATGATATAGAGCAAACAACAACACAGCAATTAAAGTAAATAACGTTAGCTAGGTAGTTGGTTAGCAAACTGTTGCTACAGTTTCTGTTGCAATGATAACATGCAGAGAGGACGAGACAGTTTCCCAGAGCCAGCACACCAGCTTCAGGCAGCGACACTCACAACTCTCCTGCTACTATAGCTAACATCACAACAACCGCTTATCTTGGTTCTGTGAAACATAGCACAACTAATGTTAGCCACCTATCAAGCAGAAACAGAGCAACCTCCGCCTCCATCTTCAGGCCTTTCAACTCTTGCAGGTCTGTCCAGCGTTGGAAAGCCTCTCCGATGTTTACGTGGCTCCTAGCCCTTGCCTGATCATACCCCTTCTTTTTCATTTTATATTCATCTGAACTTTTTCTCTTGGGCTGTTTCTCGGCCATCTCTCCAGCAAGTTAACATTAGCCAGATTTACTGTCCCTCTTCTACTTCTAATGAATTTCCCTCTCGCTCACTGCCCCTTCCCCCCATCCTGTGCATGAGCATGAACCGCCCCCTTTTGCTGGTTGGCTGGAATAGTGTTGTGTGGATCGGTCCGATCCACTTTGTTTATTTTTCCATTTTCAGAGCCAGGGCTGTGTATAAGCACAGGATTTGTTTTCAGCGCAAACACAGAACCGACGGCTAGCGGACCGTGAAGAGATATTCACGGAATTTGACAAAAAAAAGTGTATTGGATTCAGGGCTGGACTGGTAATCTTGCATACCGGGCATTTTCATGGTGGGCCGACGCCCTTTGGGGCCTTTTGGGAGAACCGAGCAGGCCAGTGGGTCGGCCGAGAAATGTGAGGAATGGGCCGCGATAAGCTAAAATGAGCAGCCGCGTTATGCATAACGGACAACAAAACGTTGCCGCGATATGCAGAAAAGGACAGCGAACTGGTAAATACAAGGGTATTATGCTATAAATATGGTTTATGAGGACATTTCTAGCGTCCCAATAATTCTTAATTCTTATAGCTTAAAAAAACATACTAAATTATGTTTTATTGAAAATGTAAAAATGCAGAAAGATTTTTTGTGAGGGTTAGGTTTAGGGGTGGGGTTAGGGGTTTGTGTTTGTGTGTGTGTGTGTGTGTGTGTGTGTGTGTGTGTGTGTGTGTGTGCGTGCTTTGAAAGAGATCTTGAATGAAGTTGTTTTTCCTTCATCACAACAGGAAATTAACAAGAAAACAAAACAGTTTCTTCTGAATTTCAGACGAGAACACTTTGACAGTATTAGTTATTTGGCTTTCAACCCAATCCGGAAACAGATAATTGAGGCATTCTTTGATAAAAGGTGAGTACAGAAAATAAGTAACAAGTAGGGGAGACAGGGTACTTAATTTATTGTTATAAACAATGAGGTTTTTTAACATGCCTGATAAATGCACTTGATTTCTCAAGGAGTATGTTTGTTTTAAACACCATGTTCAAAAGTGTCTTGATTTATGGTAATTTTTGTGAATAGCTCCAGGTGAGTACAATAAAACCACACTGGGACACATTCAGGCAATGATCAACGTTGTATTAAATACACTGTATCTTTGTTTCCTTGGCAACAACAGTGGAAATGTTCAATGTTTTATTTAGCCAAGGCATTTTTTAAGCAGTCTATTGGTCATACATAGATACATATAGTTACATATTTCATACTTATATACATAAATACAATGCATTATATGTGTGTGTTGTGAACATCCAGGAACTTGGGACAGAATGAGGCAGGTTGTCTGCAGGAAATCAGATTTGAGGAATTCCTGACCATCCTGGCCTTCTTCAGACCACCCAAACCACATGCTACTGAAGAGGAGATAGAAAACATCAGGAGAGCCAAATTACGCTGTAAGACCAAAGGCTTCAAAACTTACTTACAAACGGATTATCTTTTACTTGTAGTTTTTGATTACAAACAAATTGATGTGTTGATTTCAGATACCAAACCTCAATGTAACAACTCATATTGACATGTTACATTGAACATAATAGTATTATATTCCTGTCAGTAAATTTGTATTCAAGCATATCTAAACATGGTGAATCATGAAAGACAGACAGACCAAGTAATGCCTCCTACACACTACATGACTTTCAAAGACGTCGGACCGTGGACCTGTTCATGTTACACAACTGTCTGTCTTGTCATGGAAGTCGTAGCGTTTTCAAATTACACGACGAATCGGCGACAGGGGTGAACACATTACAAGACATTTCACTATTGACGAATCCCCGACGACTCTGCCTGGACTCCAAATTACGTTTCACAACAGAGTGCACGCGAGAAGTGATACGAGATCCGAAAACAAATGCATGATCATATGTTATGCATTTCAGAATATGATGTGTACGTTTTTAATCGCTGTGAAATAATTAAGGCTTCTCAACAACTTCTCTGGGTGATGTAGCTTGCTGTGTCATCACAAAGCAAAGCTGCTCCTTGTTCAAAAGATGTTCTATAGGAATGTGTTTCCTGTCTCTGTACTCTCACGTTTCACACGTAGTTCAAACATGTATGTCACCCCCATATAAGGTAAAGACCTATTTCATTGGTGGGGGTCCAATGGAATGTGGTTTTTCTGGACCATATAATGAAGTGCTGAACAATAAACGTTGAAGAAGGATTTTTGATAGCATTGGGTGTCTGTGTCATTTCTTTCTTCCCTCAGCTGAGCTGTTCGAGATGGGGATTGCAGATCAAGAAAATAAATGAAATACATTGGATGACAAAATTATCTAACAATCGCCTAAACGCATCATATAATGTATTGGTTACAATATGAAAAATGAGCTCCTACTGAAAAAACTACCTATTTGCCTACCTGACTGTCCAAGAGAATTGGCAATTTCTCTTCAACTCTTCTCTTTCTCCACCCGGTTGTGGGACAGTTCAGATGAAACATCAAATAGGCACTGGTGCGCCTGCCAATGTTCCACCAATTTTTCCTCCATTTCTTCGGTCCAATGAGACTTTCTTGATACCGCAGCCATGCTAGTTGCTGTTCTGTTGCAGGTACATCAGGACTCCTCCCACTGAAACTTCACGTGCCCTGTTTCTTGCTCTCTCATTGGCTGTAGGTCAACGCTGTTGTTGTATTCAGTCAAAACATATTTCACATTGCACGATTTGGAATCGCAGACCCAAGTCCAGATATTTAACATGCTAGATATCTCGGTGTCATCGGTGATGCGGTCGGTGCATCTCTCAAATCGCGTATTTGATAGTTCATGAATTGCGCTCGTCGCTCATGGGAGCAAGCTCCGATTTGCTCACGATTTCAGGCTTTTGTCGGTGATATCCACGAAACTGACGGCGAGCGAAAATCGGGCTTAAAATCGTGTAGTGTGAACTCACCATTAAGTGACTGACTGATGAATGGACAGACAGACAAATCGACAGACAGATGGAGAGTAGAACTGCACAATTAATGGAAATAAAATCGAAATTGCAATATGACATTGTGCAATTGACTGCAAAGGGCTGCGATTTCATTAAATAAATAGTTTGCTCGCTTCAAAGTTTATTTGCGCTGCTCTAGTCTATATTAAGTTAGAGCATTATTACAGTGTTTCCATAGCAGGTCTGCGCTCCACAACTCCATCTCGTACTTAAAATAACATTAGTACTCAGAGTTCAGTTCCGTTTGCTTACATGCATTAAGCGTTTTATTTACACTTAACCTCCGCATCCTGCGTGAAGCGGTTTTATTATCATCTGCTTTAGCAGCATCTCAGTCTCCGCCAGGCACAGATATCATAATAATAACACAGAATACAAGATGGGTATAATTTAAACATCTTTATTAAATGATTGCTGAGCAAACAGTATTAACAGTAGCCCCTGTAGATTCCAAAAACATGTGCTCTTCCTCTATTCTCCTTTAATTTATTTACCTCACGAGAGAGCGTGTCGCCCTTATTAGACTCCCAGCGGCAACAAGTGAAAGCGGAACTAATGTTACCAAAATGAAAAGGAAGGAAAGTACATATAATAAATCTTTATAATATATTTAGATACTATAATATAATGCATTGATAAATGAAATTTACTAAAATAATGAATAAAAAATTTTCAACAATGTTCAAATTCAGTTTGACATTAAGCCTCGTTCTTTAGGACTCTTTTATGTAGAGAATAGTTTGCATATGCCTACTTGTTTTTAAGGCCTGGAGTAAAGCGTAAAATTGAATATTTTGTGTTTTTTACTAAATATTTTACAGTATTTTTGACAGCAACAACTATGGTACCCACAGGGAAATTCAACTAACAGTGACATTGAGTAGAAAGCTTACATACTGTAAAACTAGCTGCTGATGAAATATCAGAAATTTGGACAAAACTTTTTGTCCAAATCGTGCATCCCTGATGGATAGACAGACACACAGACTGTATTCACGTATCAATTAATATGTTCATGCTTTTGTTTTTTGTAGTTCTATTCAACATGCATGACACCGACAATGATGGCATTATCACATTGGACGAATATAGACTTGTAAGACTAATTTTACTCTATTCTAACAGTTTACAACCACAAAAATGTGTCATTTGATTTGTTTGGCCACTGTGTGTGATTGTGATTACAGGTGGTGGAGAAGCTGCTGTTCAGCTATGAAACTATAGACACAGAAAATGCCAAGGCTATTTCAGATGCTGCAATGCTGGAAGTTGCCAGTGTCACAATGGGTCAGATGGTAGTGTGTCATTTTCAATGATGCATCTCTGAACTGTGATTCAATCTGATTCCCACTGATTTAAAAGTTTTGAAATACCATTTTGTTTTACATCGGAGCAGTGCTTCTCAACTGGTATTGTTTCAAGGGGTGTTTTATTCTTTTGATATACACATTTATCAGTTTATGACCTTGGCGTTGCTAGCGGATTACTTTCAGGAACCAATTTTTAATTGGACATCAATTGGTGACCCAACATAATACTACCATGAACTCTATAAGAAAAACAATACGCAAAATTATTAGCATGACATATTGAACAAAGTAAATGTATCTTATATTAAGAATAACAAAAGCTTTTGAATAAGACACTGCCAGAATCAACCTGCATCCCATGTTTGGGTCACGACCCACCAGTTGAGAACTATAGCTGTGCAGTGTGATAATCAAGTGTGATTGGTCTGGTATTTGATATATGCAATATACACGTTTTGAAGTGTTTCGGTAATTGATACCTGTTAACATCCTTGCTGTAGGGTCCTGATGAATTTTATGAGGGAATAACCTTTGAGCATTTCCTGCAGGTTTGCAATCTATAACAGTCTGTTTGTCATTCGTTTATTGGAGAAATATGAATATGGCACGCAGCCTATTTATACTTGACCTCACATCTTAATGTCTCTCCAACAGATTTTAAAAGGCGTAGAGATCGAGACCAACATGCACATTCGATTTCTGGACACAACGACAATGCAATGTTTCAAAAAAGAGTAATTTGCTCTTTAGAAGAGCACAACGTCTTTATTTGGGACATACAATTCTCAAATCGGCCGCAGAAGTGCCTGAGAATTTCAACCCTTATTATTGAGTTTACTTACTCTGAAATATCTTATATGTTCAAGATACTGAGGAAACGGGCCAAATGTGTTTGTATACAAAATGTTTTTGGGACAAATGTATGTAAAAATGTATGAATGTCATTGCATTAGATAAGAAAATATCAAACCAAGTGGGCTCAAAATAAAAAAGCACAAGCACTCACTTCAATTGTAGTTTGTTGGGTTTTAAATGATAAAACAAAAGATATGCTGCTCAAAACTAAGACAAAATGTAATACATAGTGGAACATGTTCATAGTCAATGTGATGAACTACTCTGCTAGGACACCTGTGTCAACTTGAGGGGAACAGATCTCATACACAGTATCCACTAAAAATCATTTTGACACTAGTTGGTTAAAAGTAATTGACTAAGAATAGTTAAATGGCTAATAAAAGTTAAGTTAATTCTGGAACAGCTCATTTATTGGTAGATGCCACTTGGTTTTATATTTTGTAATCTAATGCAAAGACATTCACACATTTTAAGTCTGCTTAAAGGGACAGTTCACCCAACAATTAAAATTCTCTCATCATTTACTAACCCTTATGCCATCCAAGGGGAACAGATCTCATACACAGTATCCACTAAAAATCATTTTGACACTAGTTGGTTAAAAGTAATTGACTAAGAATAGTTAAATGGCTAATAAAAGTTAAGTTAATTCTGGAACAGCTCATTTATTGGTAGATGCCACTTGGTTTTATATTTTGTAATCTAATGCAAAGACATTCACACATTTTAAGTCTGCTTAAAGGGACAGTTCACCCAACAATTAAAATTCTCTCATCATTTACTAACCCTTATGCCATCCAAGATGTGTGACTTTATTTCTTCTGCTGAACACAAACAAAGCTCTGTAGGTCCATGTAATGCAATAAATGGTGGCCAGAACTTTTAAAGTCCAAAAAGCACATAAAGGCAGCATAAAAGTAATCCATACGACTCCAGTGGTTTAATCCATGTCTTCAGAAGCGATATGATAGGTGTGGGTGAGAAATCTATCAATATTTATGTCATTTTTAACTATAAATCTCCACTTTCACTTCCACATTCTTCTTCATTTTGTTTTTGGAGATTTGCATTCTTAGTGCAACTAACCTACTATGCAGTGAGGATAACATATATTAAAAAAGGACATAAATATTGATCCGGTTCTCACCCACACCTATCATATCGCTTCTGAAGACATAGATTAAACCACTGGAGTCGTATGGATTACTTTTATGCTGCCTTTATGTGCTTTTTGGGCCTTCAAAGATCTAGTCACCATTAACTTGCATTGTGTGGACCTACAGAGCTGAGATATTCTTCAAAGAATCTTCATTTGTGTTCTGCAGAAGACAGAAAGTCTTAGACACCTAGGATGGCACGAGGGTTAGTAAATGATGAGATCATTTTGGGAAAACTATCCCTTTAAGTGTCCAAGTGTAATACTTTATATTGAGCCACTAGATGTATATATCAGAATGAGTCTTGTGATTGTAAATTTCCATTCTTCACAAAATGCATATTGTGATAATGGTAGAGCTCTTTGCATAGTCAACAATCTTTTGTATTTTAAATAAAGCAGTGCTATTTCTGAGACAATCCACACCCTCCGATAAGTTAAT
Organism: Moxostoma hubbsi; assembly: GCA_032164185.1. Taxonomy (NCBI): domain Eukaryota; kingdom Metazoa; phylum Chordata; class Actinopteri; order Cypriniformes; family Catostomidae; genus Moxostoma; species Moxostoma hubbsi. The sequence continues at coordinate 16,608,410 of JAVLUX010000215.1, read as the reverse complement.
GAGTCAACATGTCTTATCTTATCAGTTACCTCTAAAACAACGACCTGTTCTTTTACAGGCCAAGCCTCTCATTACAATGAAATGCATTCCATTTAGCAAACAGAATTTATTTATCTCCCAAGGTTAAATATTAATTTTTTAAGTGGAAATCAGTGTTACAAATGACTAATTATTTATTTAAAATTGTACATTTCTAATTACTTTAAAAAACACAAATTTAAAATAATGTCTATATTTCTTTCTTGTTCATCGTTATACACAAGTCATACACTCAACACCTCAAATTTCTCCTTCACAATGACTTGAAGTAAGAGAAATGCCTATGCAAGGAATAACTGATCTCAGATCTTTAAGTTATTGAAATGAATGCACACCAGAGCGTCATGTCCGCATAACCACCTCTGAATGTGCGTTCATTTTCAATAATTCATCATTAATTTCGAACTAGTAATGGCAGATTTGGTTGTTTCTATGCAGTCATTGAGGTATTACACAAATAATTACCTGCGTAAATAAACTACAGTACATAATCATGTTCTGCGATTCTGATTTAATATTATTGTGGACTAAAACAAATGTACAAGCACAAAACATGATACACTTTTAAAAAACAAACATCTAGATAAACCCTAAGGAACAGAATTCATTTTGGCGAGAAACCATTTAAATCCAGCGGAAAATAAGCGTTCTATTCCTTGTACATTTCTCTTAAAGTAATAGTCCACCCAGAAATAACTTCCTCACCCTTATGCCGTCTCAAACTCGTATGACTTTCTTTCTTCTGTGGAACACAAATAAAGTTTTTTTTGAAGGATATACACTGTCTGTCTGTCCATACAATGCAAGTCAATGGGGTCCAACACGTTCATGCTCCAAAAAGTCAGCATAAAGGTAATCCACTCGACTCAAGTGGTTTAATCCATGTCTTCTGAAAAGATAGGATCGGTTTTGGGTGAGAAACAGACCAAAATGTAACTAATCTTTCACTATGAATCTTGACATCTGCTGATCATTATCTGAAGCTTGATTAAATGTCCTTGTGCTTGATGCATGTGCAGAGCATAAATGATGAGATCATTATAATTTTTGGGTGAACTATTCCTTTTTTTGTATTATGTCCAAAAACAGATGGGTTTGAAAATACCTGTCCAGGCTCTCATTCACAAATTATAATTAATTTTCCAGATCAGCATACAGTAAAGCAACAGTAAATTATACACCAACCTCACCTGTACAACCCAGACCAAAAGTATATCACATGTTAACATAAGAGCCATTCAATATGTCATAAGGCATGGCTAAGCCAATGTTGTAGTTGTAACCGGTGGATTCTGCGTAGTTGGACCTGCAGATGGGCAGGATATGATCTTGTGTAGATGAGTCCAAGGAGAAATCATAGTGACAGATCAGTCCTCTGTATCTACAGGCATAATAAAAATACAGTATAAATGGATGAGAATGTAATATAAAAGATAACGCAACAATGTAACAGACGTGGCTACCTGCGGTGAGCGGTGAGGTCATCGTCTGTGATACAAGCCCCCCGAGGGTTCTTCTCTTCTGGGATGTTAGCAGTCACTAGGGTGCTGGTGTTAAAGCATATGTGGCGAACAGGGTGCCTGTACATGTAACAGTTTTGTGTTATTTACGCAGCTCTGCACTTACAGATGTATGAAAACACAATCATATCTTGCTTTAATCAATGACTTCCCAAATAGGCTACCCAGAAAAGCCCTTTTTGGTACAGTATATATACTGTACTATAAAAAAATACAAAATAAATAACATTATTTAAAAGGGTTAGTTCACCCAAACATGAAAATTGTGTCACCATTTACTCACCCTCATTTTGATCCAAACCCATATGATTTTCTTTCTTCCACAGAACATAAAGTAAAACATTTGCCTAATCTTCTGTTTTAAATACGATGAAAGTGACCAAAGGGGCTTTCAAGCCACCAATATGAAATATTAAACTTCCATAAAAGTAGTCCAAACAAGTCATGCGTTCTACTTAAAGTCTTCTGAAACCGAAATTTCAGTCATTTTCTGAAAGCCTAGCCCTTCGCCATAACTCTAAAACACATATGCAAACTCAACACGGCCCTTACGAGACTGACGCCAATCTCTTTATTTGCTAAGTTTAAATATACACTACCGTTCAAAAGTTTTAAAACAAAGACATTTTTGTTTTTGAAACAGATTGATGCCTCTGTTCACCAAGGATGCATTTAATTCATAAAAATACTGCCAAAACATTAGTAAAGTTGCAAATGATTACTACTGTTTGAAATAAGCGTTTTTTATTCTTATTTAAAAATGCAATTTCTTACCCATGATTTCAAACCCCCATTTTTAGCAGTCGTTGCTCCAAATATATTTTGTTATCTTTCTGATGTGCTAATTTGCTAATCAAGAAAGATTTCTGTATTATTATTATAAGAGTTGAAAATGGCTGTGCTTCTTAAAGGGACAGTTCACTCAAAAATGAAAATTCTCTCATTTATTCACCCTCATGCCATCCCAGATATGTATGACTTTCTTTCTTCTACTGAACACAGATGAAGACTTTTTAGAAGAATATCTCAGCTCTGTAGCTCCATACAATGCAAGTGAATGATGACCAGAATTTTGATGTTCCAAAAGCACTTAAAGGCATTATAAAAGTAATCCATATGACTCCAGAGGTTAAATCCAGAAGAGATATGTTATATGTGGGTAAGAAACAGATCAATATTTAAGTCTTTTTTACTATAAATTCTCCTCCCTGCCCAGTAGGTGGCAATATGCAAAAAGAATGTGAATCGCCAAAAGCATACAAAGTATGTGAAAGTGGAGATTCAAAAAGTACTTAAATATTGATCTGTTTCTTACTCACACTTATCATATTGCTTATAAATATATTCATTTAACCAGTGGAGTTGTGTGGATTACTTTTATTCTGCCTTTAAGTTATTTTTGAGCATCAACGTTTTGGTTCCCATTCACTAGTATTGTGAGGACCAACAGAGCTGAGATATTCTTCTAAAAATCTTTGTGTTCTGCAGAAGAAAGAAAGTCATACACATCTGGGATGGCATGAGGGTGAGTAAATGATGAGAGAATTATCATTTTTGGGTGAAGTATCCCTATAATGAAGTGTGGAAATCACAATAAAGTGTCTTTTTCCAGTTGCTGAGGAATGGAGTACACAAGCATTTCTTACAAGCCACTTTACACATTTCCCTTGAAATTAATCGGTCTATTATAAGAGATGAAAGCTATTCCATGAACTACTATCTTGAAAGAAGAAATCATACTGGATCTAACCTGGATAGAAAGGAAAGGTCCCAGATGCACAATAACAAAAGACAAGTACACAAGAGTCTCTAGTTTGAGAAACAGACTCTTCACAGGTCCTAATCTGGCAGCTTCAATTATCCATACATGCCAAACAATTCTTGTATGAACAAAAAATGGAAAAATACAGCATTTATTTAAATAAATATTCATTTGTAACATTATAAATGCCTTTACTGTAATTCTTAAACGAATCAAATGCCTTCTTGGTGGACAGAAGCATTCATTCCTTTCAAAAACAAAAATGTCTTAAGTGTCCTAAAACATTTGAACGGTAGTGAAGTTAATCGCAAAATAGATTATTTACGGCTGAGGGACTATTTTCCGCCTTGTCTGTTTAAACAGGAAAAACACTTATGAGAGGATTTTTTTGCATCCGATCTGAGCCACTTCCAAAATGTTTTTCTGACTTTAAAATCGCTAAAAACTGAATTTTTGTTTCTATCTGTGCATGTTTAACAGCGTTATTCTGGAGAAACAAGATGTCAAGCAATTGTGAAATGTCATTTGCACACATTTGCAGCAGAAACGTTTCAAACTTGAAAAGAAATTAGCATAAATCAATATGCAAATGCAACCTAGTCTCACAGAATGAACATTACCATAACTAAATCTTTGCAAACAGAGTTTTATGTGCTGCTTTCTACACGTTGCCGCAGTTTCCTGGTGAAATGAATACTAGAGGTGCATTTTATTCACCTTCACACAAATCACCGGTACTATGGCTGTTTATGGCTTTAGAAACACATATTTTTCACTCTATTATTCACACACTGCTATGTTATAATTTAAAACACTTTTAGTCTGACGCATCATTTGCAAAACGGTACATTTTAACACTTGTATAACAGATGCACCTACATTTACACACTTATTCCAATGTGATTACCTTCCACGGTAGCTCACCTGATAGTGAGTTGGACTATGGACTCGGAGACCAAGCCTCGAGCCCAGCCAAGGATGCTCACATGACAACTCACATGAGATGAAGACTCAGGTTATATCAGTAACCTTATAAAAGCTGTTTTATTCTACACGGAGAGGGTCCCGCTCATGGGGGCTGCCATGTTTGAATACCATGACCAGTCAAATACCACTGTCTTAATCTCAGTAACCATCCTGTTATTGGACACTTTCACTCATGGATTAAATTAATCATGGCTGACTGAGAATAATTTAATTTAATTTAATCTATAACTGAAAACTATTGATTTTGAATGATGCTGCATCCACACCGCTAGGTGTCACCGTAAATCCGAAATGACAAAAACGTTACAGAGTGCACCTTTAAAACATCCATCTAATTTTCACCTTAATCTCGTCAGATTTAAACATTATTTTACTCGCTTTTAGCGCCCCCCGCTGGACATTTCACTCAGAAACTGCAGCCAAACGTGTAATTAAGCACATGACTTTGATTTGTAAAGGTGTTGCCATGGTCATGTAAATTTCCTGAGATCATGCTCTATAAATGGGTAAAAGGCCGGTAAGTCTATAAGAAAGTTTTACGATACGCTCGAGGCTGATTTTGTTCACACTTGACCAAATGAGGACATCCATCCAACTTCTATAGCCACTTCCAGGGTCACGGGTAGTGCTGGAGCCTATCCCAGTTGTCTCGGGCTGAAGGCAGGGAAACACCCTGGAAGGTGGCCAGTCCCTCACAGGGCAACACACACAGAGATACAATTTCACACTCTCACTCACACTCACACCTATGGGCAATTTAGGGTCTCCAATGAACTTAACCAGTCATTGGACTATGGGGGAAACCGGAGCACCTGGAGGAAACCCACGCAAATACGAGGAGGACATCAATGATAATAATTGAGTTAAATTACAAGTGTAGAATTAGCAACATGCAGCGGAATAAACACCAAAAGCAAGCCTCTGTAGTATTTCCAGAAGAGAATATCGGTATAAGTATGAGCATGTTTAAGTTTATCTGTAACCACATGTACAGGAATATTCTAAATAGATGTACACTATTTAGAGCATGTAAACTTCTTTCTGGAAAACATGCTTAACCAGTATAATGAATTACCTTTATCTGTGACGACAGACAGCGGGCTCAGTTGGGAAATCATCACTTGATAGCACTAGGGTTTGTGAATGAAAGCTTGCATGGGAATTCTTAAACCGTCCTTGTGAGTCGTCTTCTCCTTTGAAGAATTAATCATAGGCAATTCTTGTGATCGATATTTCTAAGAAATATTCCATATAAAATAATGGCATGATTGTTTCCGTTCATGCTAACCGCTTAGTAAGTAATAACACTAAATAGTGCTGACATGCTGTATGTTGACAGACAACCTACAGCGTCTTGGCGGGTATTTAATGTAAACGCAGTCTATTATGTCCTAAGTGACTGTAAACAGGCGGGCCAAAAAAAATGGATACGGTCAAACGATTGGATCTGTGCATTAAGCCTTTTAGTGTAAATGCAGCCATAGTTAATTTGTCATATAGACTACTTTTATGGTTATGATGATTTATGGTTATGATTTTTATGATTCTTTTATGACTCTTTTATGATACCTTTTTGTTGCCTTTGGAGCTTGAAAGCCCCTGCATGCTTTTGTTGTATGGAATAGACAAGCTCACACGATTTGCAAAACATCTCATGGAAGTAATTTTTTTGGAACAGGGGTGAATTTGTATTTTTTGCCGAACTACACCTTTAAGACTGCAACAACAGGATTTTACTGACAGTCACACTTTTAAAACATAACCTGCAACACCTGATATTCTCACCTGTTGTGCATTTCCCAGAGTTTGGCTCCTATCCTCATCTCCCACACAATGACCAATCCCTCTGCACCACCACTGACAATCCTCCAATCATCTGCCTGGACGGCGGTCACGCCCATGTGATGGGCGTATAAGGAGACCACTGAGGAACCAGTACGCAAATCAAACACTCTCACTCTGAAAAAAGAAATGATTGTTTCACCATTGTTTCGTATTACTTTTGGACTCATTGCAGAGTGTACACACATTTTTCTTGCTTGATACTATTGTGATATCACCCATTTCAAATTAACCTCCTAAACTGTGGTTGGTCAGTCGAATTGACTTTTCCTGTCTAATTGGATGTTTCTTGACCAGAATAAGCTGCAAAAGTGGACAAGGCTGTGTGTCGAAATTCTGCCTATGGAAGACTTATGTGTCCGAGAAATTACAATATGACGGCTTTATTCCCTTCACAGGGTTGACATTAGTGGCCAGTACAAAAAATTTGTTTTACAGGCCCAAAGGAGCTCAAATACATCTGTCCTATTTAATGGTACCAAAAGCAGCCAAAAGATGACTTGATGCTGGCGCTTTCAGAAAGATAATCGACAAAATGTAATTTAGCTTGAACAGAAAAAAAAAAAAAAACCTGTCACAATGAATGGATAATGCATATCCAGGCAGGATTTAATGTTGCTGTAATTATGTGGATGTGCCGGTCTGTTGTCCTGTTTTTAATTTTTCCGAAGCATTCACTCTTGTAAGCGGGTGTAATATATTTACTGGCAGTTTGCAGTGGTCATAAATCTAAAGCTAAAACAAGATCTAGTTGCACTGAGCTGTCAGCGGGCAAGTGTCTCTCAATTAATCAAGGATATTGTTCTCTGGCTCGCAACATGATGGCAGAGGGAAACCGGCCTGTTGAGTGAATGCACAGGGACTGCACAAGTGCTATAGTGACGCTCGTCCATAAATGTTTCTGTTTCTATGAACTCCAGAGTAAACAGCCATTATCATTGTACAGAGCTGGACATACCCATCACTTGTGACTCCTACTCACTCAGTGTACCGGTGAATCGCACGCATACGTGGCCAGGTCACATTTTACACCCAAGTCAAAAGATAAATAATAAGAAATTGTATTTTGTATATAGACAAAGCAGCCTATTTTTAAGAGGGTTATACGTTTTTTTGTATTGGCATTTACGTGACAATTAAGCTTTTATTTGTCATTTTACATTTTTATAATACCCAATATTTTCAATTGTGATTATCATTAGATTCTCTTAACTGTAATACAGTGATTTTTATTTTTGGTGTAGTATGTTATTAAAATCAGCACAAATTAAAGGCAGTACAGCTAATATTTCCATGATGTATAAATACTTTGACTTAAACTAAATGTTCCAGGTTCAATACAAGTTCATCTGAATAGACAGCGTGTGTAGCGTATGACCAATTAAACCTATTTAAGTTTTTACATTGCAACATGTTTCAGTCAAAAGATGGCATTTTTTTTTTAAATTTGAGCGATTTATCGCAAAATGCCATGCTGCAAAACACAATGTGCACTTAATTGTACTTGAGCACATTTTCCCCTTGGAAATTCTAAATTTACTGTGTATAATCACATTGATAATCAATGGGTTCATATAAAAGCTGAAAAATGTTGCTTTCAGAGGCTTTATATTGAGTTAGGATGAAAATAATGTGAAGTTCCAACCGTTCTGAGAGCAGTGCAGACAGACAGCACACTAAGTCATTCACTATATAGGGAGCAAGGGAGCATTCTATATCTTTCCTATGCAACTAAGTGCATTTAATCCTAAAATCCAGCCAAAAGTTCAGTTTCAGGCAGGAGATGATGATTGGACTACTCAGCCTGTCTGCCAGAAATGGGAAAATGATATTCAGTACATAGATTCAGAATTTATAAATAATAATTGTATTTCACCATGATTGGTTTTTGGATGATGCTGGCCATTACTTTGAATCAGAATTAATTATGCTAATTTCTAAATGTAATGCAAGTAACGTCCCAAAAACACGAATAACCAACACTCCTGGAAACATACTAAACTATTTGATTAAAAAAAGTCATCTGACTTTCTACAGCTTTGTATTATTTAAAATTTCACAACACAAAGTCCCATTGTCCACATACACTGATCAACCACAACATTAAAACCACTGACAGGTGAAGTGAATAAAATGTATTATCTCGCTACAATGGCACCTGTCAAGGGGTTGGATATATTAAGCAGCAAGTGAACAGTCAGTTCTTCAATTTCACGTGTTGGTAGCAGGAAAAATGGGCAAGCGTAAGGATCTGAGCGACTTTGACAAGGGCCAAAATATAATGGCTAGACAACTGGGTCAGAGCATCTCCAAAACGGCAGGTCTTGTTGGATGTTCCCGGTATGCAGTGGTTACTACCTACCAAACGTGGTCCAAGGAAGGACTTTTGAATCAACCCTCCTTTATTTAAAAAAAATAAAAAATACCATTACAGTAAGGCACTTACAATGGAAGTGAATGGAGCCAATCAAAAGTTTCAAAAGAATAGTCACAAGATGTAAACAATATATATGTTAACATCATTTTAGAGTGATAAAATCAGGGATTTACCAGTGTTACCAGTATCTGTACACATATAAGGTTAGGAAGCAATTTTATCACACAAAAATCATGTTAACACATAATATTCACATCTTGTTACTATACTTTTTAAAAAAATTGTATTTTAACTTTTACGGACTGGCCTGGTAAGTGCCTGACTGTAACCGTATATTTTTTTTATTTTTTATTTTTTATTGAAGCAATTCAACACCTGAAAAACGAACTGCCCCCTTAAACTTAAAAGCTGGTTGTGCCACCTTTAGCAGCAACAACTGCAAACAAATGCTTCCGATAACTGGAGATCAGTTTGTAGTGGAATTTTGTCCCGCTCTTCTTTGCAGAACTGCTTTAGTTCAGCCACACTGAAGGGTTTTCGAGCATGAACTGCCAATTTAAGTTCCTGCCACAGCATCTCAATCGGGTTCAAGTCAGGACTTTGACTAGGCCTCTCCGCAACTTAGAATTTGCTTCTTTTGAGCCATTCAAAGGTGGATTTTCTCCTATGCTTTGGATAATTGTCTTGCTTCATATTCCATGTGCAATTGAGCTTCAACTCAAAGACTGATGACCGGACATCCTCCTTTAGGATTTTTTGGTACAGAGCAGAATTCATGTTTCCCTCAATTATTGCAAGTCACCTTGGCCTTCACTATCACACTACCATCACCATGCATCTTTGGAGTCCCAGAGCCTTTGAAATAGCTTTGTTACTCTTCCCAGACTGATGTATTTCAATCACCTTTCGGCCTTGGCATAGTGTGCGACTGGGTGAGACCTTTTTGCCAACTTCATGCTACTGAAAGCATTCTATTTAGGTGTTGATTTGATTGAACAGGGCTGGCAGTAATCAGGCCTGGGTGTGTCAAGTCCAGCTGAACCGCCATATGAACGCAGATTTGGGGATTTAGTAACTGGGGGCAAATACTTTTTCACACAGGCCCAGTTGGTATTGGATAACCTTTTTGCTTTAATAAATAACATTATCGTTTAAAAACTGTATTTTGTGTTTACTCTGATTGCCTTTGTTTTATATTAGATTTTGTTTAGTATTAGATACAGTATATGCACAAAAACAGAGAAATCTGGATGGGGCAAATACTTTTTCACAGCACTTTACAATACAGTCAAAAGTTTGGCTATATTTGAATTTGTGCTTCTCGTGATCCTAAAACATTTTGATCTAAACGTTTATTCTTAAAAGCTAGAAATTTGTTTTGTAGACATATATAAATTGTACCTACTTCCAATGTATGGACAAAATATTATGTAATCTTTTTTTTGGACTGATTTACACAGAATGAGTATAATAAAGAAAGCCTTTTATGCTCTGTCCAAACTTTCGTCTGATAGTGCATCATCATTTTTTTAGCATCACAAAAGGAGAAAAGGATAGTTACGGTAAAGAGAATATTAGGGGGAAATGTGCTTAATTGTCATAAAATGTCTGTAGAGCAGAGGAGGGCGGGGCCGGAACAGCATTGATCCAGCCTGGCCCCGCCCTCCTCCGCTCTACAATGTCATATTATAAAACAATCTTAATGGTCCATAAAATAGATTTCCTTTTGGTAAAGAAAATGTATTTATTTATTTTATCCCCCTTTTCTCCCAATTTTGGAATGCCCAATTCCCACTACATAGTAGGTCCTCTTGGTGGGGCGGTTACTCAATCCGGGTGGTTGCCTCCGCTTCTGAGACCGTCAATCTGTGCATTTTATCGCATGGTTCATTGTTCATGACACCACGGAGACTCACAGCATGTGGAGGCTACTCACTCTCATTGCGCTCTACGCACAACTTTTACCACGCGCCCCATTGAGAGCGAGAACCCCTAATCGTGACCACGAGGAGGTTATCCCATGTGACTCTACCCTCCCTAGCAACCGGGCCAATTTGTTTGCTTAGGAGACCTGGCTGGAGTCACTCAGCATGCCCTGGATTCAAACTCGCGACTCCAGGGGTGGTAGTCAGCGTCAATACTCGCTGAGCTACTCAGGCCCCTACTTATTTATACAATTACCACAGAATGAGTATAATAAAGAATGCCTTTTTCTGGTAAAATTTTGACTGTTAGGGTCTCGATATTTTTTCGCATTGCAGTAAATTGAATATTAGAGGAAAATATGTAGGATCGTCATAAAATATCACAATACAAAAAAAATCTTAAAAGGGAATGTTCCGGGTTCAATACATGTTTAGCTAAACATAGACAGCATTTGTGGCAAAATATTTACTAGCACAAAATATTTATTTTTATTTTTAAAATAGCAAACGATTGCAGTTACAGCAAGGTAATTAAATTGGAAATTAAATTTTAGTGTGATAATATTGCTTACTAAACTTCTTTGTGTACATTTATAGTATATCCAATATTACAACTCTGTTGTCATGACAACACACCACTAAAACCTGTAATCTGCTAAATGCCGTGATACCAGTAAATCCCTGATTTGATCACACTAAAAACCATGTTAACACAAATAATGTTTACGTCTCGTGGCTCTTCTTTTGAAACAGTGTGTTTTTTTACGTTTATGGACTGGCCACATTCACTTCCGTTGTAAGTGCCGCACTGTAACCGAATTGTTTTTCTAAATAAACGAGGGACAAGTAAAAATTATTTTATATTCTAAAACAACATTATGCCAAATTTGCAGGTATTGAACCTGCAACATTTATTTAATGATCCTGAAAATAGATTTATTTTTCGTTAAGCAAAATATAATTTCTTATTTCTTTCTTTTAATTTTGGGCTGAAATACGACCTGGACATGTTCTTGACAGGTTTTTTTTAATTTCCTGTACACGTTCTGTTCAGATGTCTAAACAGGCAGATTTCTCTAGTCCTTATAGCTAGATCCAATCAGGCACAATAAAACGTTTTTCATTCATCAAAGGCGAACAAAAGGTGAGAGCTTTCGCTTTGTCCGAACTGTGGATAGATGGAAGAAGAAGAAAGAAACGGAAGGAGGGATGCTTTAAAAAAGACCGCAGCTGGCCATAGTGCCATCATGTCCTCACTCTTGGCACTCGATGTAGTGTCTGAGCAAAGATGCAGTTGGAATTTATTTAAAAAATCCTGCCAAGCAACTGTCCACCTGCCAAAATAGCGCTCCCGCTGTCACAAGTGTCAATGAAATGGCTTTTTATTTGGCGAAGACTAATTGAGACGCAGGCCTCAGATGTGGACCGTGCTCGTGGCTCTGTATTGAGTCTGTTGGGCAGATGCACCTCTCCACTTCTCGTCTCCAACATCTCTTTGTCCACTAAATCAATAGACCTCGGTGATGCACCGCTAACAATAACACAAGCCTTTCAAACCGAGAGCTTTCGTTATTCCCATTCCCACATCTATAAGTGCTGGAGCTTTTCAGAAGCTTTCCTTAAAACGATTTTCAAGGTAAGCCAAAACTAGTTGAAGGCAAGAGTGCTTTAATCTTTGAAAGAACCACAGGTGTGAAGAAAAAGTTTTTTCCACTTTGAAAATAATTAGGTATTTTATTTTAAGTGCTTTGATCTCGGTTATCTGATGTACTTTGTTTATTGCCATCTATTAATGTCCAAAATAGTTTGCCGTTGGAGCCGTGGCCTGGTGGTAATGCATGTGCTCCAGACATATTGAGATGTGGTGCATTTGGGGGAAGGGACGCAGGTTCGAATCTGGCTTGCGTAATATTCTGATCCCTCGTGATATTTTTGTCCACTCTCTGGGTGAATCTCAAGAAGCCTGTCCAGAACATGTCCAGGTCATATTTGACAGCAAAATCAAAATGAAAAAATAAAAACTGAATTTTAAATAAATAAAAAAAAAAGGGGAAAAAAATAGACCTATTTTAGGACCATACCTCTTCAACTCTGGGGGTGCTATGTCACAAAAAATATTTTTTAGAATACATAAGGCATATGGGGTATCATTTGAAACCTTATAATCAGAACTTTTCATAGATAACCATCACTTTTGCTCTTATGTTACATAAAATAACAAAATAAGGCTTGAAACCACCCGGAGGTCATGTGGTAGACATTTATCTCATATGAGAGCTTTTATTTGATATATGAGTTGTCTGTTGAAGTGCTATTTGAAAGACTTTTATATTCAAATAGCACTTAAACAGACAACTCATATATCAAATAAAAGCTCATATACCTAGGAATGTGACCGTACAGTTTATTTTTTTGACTAATACCACAGTTGGAAAGATCTTCAAAATAATCACAAAGTGAAATATGATATCTGTAAGACATCAATTCCAAACTTATCTTTTTATGCACCGATCACTGCTGCTGTAAGCCCCAAATAGCTAAACCCATTACATCTGCTTTTACCTTAGGCAGTTTTCTAGTGTGAATAATCCAACATGTTATCTTAGATGTCCAGAACTAAACATGAGGTCCAGCAGGAAAAGCATGCTAAAAAACCATTGGAAATATATGTTATTGACTATTGATGATGAATGTTATCCATCATCACAAAGGGGTGGATCTCAGCTGATTGAGCTTGTAGTCCACTCTGAGGCCGAAATATTTTATGAAACAATGGGATAGCGCACAAACTGAAAATTAGACTGAATGTCTATGGACGAGCAAATCTGTGAGGGCTAAAATGTGTTAGAGCACCACCTACATTTCAGATTGGCATTTTGGGACAAAACAATTCTAACACTTGCTGCCATCTAGTGAAATAAAATAAGACTTCTGGGAGGGAGCTGTGGTGAACAGAACCAGAATTACATGTTTACAAATAAAAGTTGGTTAGGGTTAGGTTAGCAACAGCAAAATAAATAAAATATTATTCAAAAACAAATCCATTCATCATAAGATTGTAAACATAAGATTGGCAACTGATCCTCAGTATGTGTAAATGGTGTGCTTTTAAATTTCAATGTGACAAGTTGCAGACGGCAGCCCAAAAATGCCCCAGAATTGAAGAGGTTAATATTGTTGCATTGTGACAATATTTTCATGACTATGAAGCATTACTCGTATTGTCATTATGTTTTAAAATGTTTTTTTTTTTAGGTGAAATACAACATATTCATTAGAATAATGAGAGATTCATAAGATATTTTAAAAAATAATACATTAAGGTAATAAATGAATAAATATTTATTTATTACTTTATTGTATTTTGGGGAGAAAAATTACCTCCCTCAAAAAAATTATATATATATTATATAAATAATAATATAGAATGAGCGCAAGTGACCCCAAGCAGTGTGTGTGTGTGTGTGTGTGTGTGTGTGTGTGTGTGTGTGTATATATATATATATATATATATATATATATATATATATACACACACACACACACAGCTTGGGGTCACTTGCGCTCATTCTATATTATTATTATTATCATCACATTTTAGAATAAAAGTCATCAAAACTATGGATTAAAAGAAATGGAACTTTGGAAATTATGTTGTGACTAAAAAAAAAAAATCCAAAATAAATCAAAACTGTTATATATTTTCATATTAGCTATATATATATATATATATATATATATATATATATATATATATATATATAAATGCTCTATAAATAGATGCTCTAGTTTGGGCAAATTTAATTCAAATGAAAAAAAAAAATACAAAAAATTTATTAACACTATCTGCATGTGTGAATGTGTGCTCTAATCTTCTGTTGGAACTCGTCAAACTCTCCTTAAAGAAACTTAGTCCCAAGAGGCTTTAATTTGCCAGAAAGATGAAAGAGTGAGTGTGTGTGTGTGTGTGTGTGTGTGTGTGTGTGTGTGTGTGTGTGTGTGTGTGTGAGAGAGAGAATTTAACAGAGATGGATGAGATACACATGTTTGTGAGCGTGTCATACCGCCTGTCTTTATTCCCACACACCAGCAGGTGAGGGGGGCTGTCTCTCAGGTTGACGCAGGTGAAGTCTCCCGCCGAGTTCCCCACGGTCAGCTCTGATTGGCTGGTCTCCAAGTTATACACCTGAATCTGAAGACAGAAGAGGGTAGCTCCTGGTGTGATGGAAAAAAGAACTGGCAGGATTTTGCTGTAACACCTGCTGAAGTTCAAGTGTCAGGCCCACAGCTTGCATCAACAGATGCCAGCAAACACTTTCGAAAGTCTTGCATGACTTCTTGTGAACTTACACTTTTACTTATACTTAACACTTTTAGCATTTCAGGTAGACACAGTCATTTAAAAAAACAGAGGTAACCTTTTTAACTAATATTATACCCTGTTATATTCTAACTTTGCACACATTTATCTAAAAGTATTTGCTGTAGTCATTTGTATGGGTCACTGAATTGATGTATACTTCTACTTAAGGCACAATAGAGGAAACTTCCACTTAGTCTTGTGTGACAATAGCTCAGCTGTCATCAAAATAGTTTAGCTTTTACCGTGACAAGCTACTTTTCCCATCAAAAAGCTGTGCAGAGTGGCAAAAGCATCTGTTTAATATTTTAAAAGTTATTGCCTATCTTAAGCAGCTTTGATAGGAGTAGAGTACCGTAAAGCCGTTGTAGTGTGCATGCGTCAAATGCGTCCATACTGGCTTGGGGTCGAAAGAGCACATTTTGAAAGGCTAGAGTGCTCAACTGTGCATGAGATGTAGCAGCATGCTGAAAAGTCTTTGACCTTACATCATCCAAACTTTTGACAGAGGAAGAGAGTGCATTCGATAATCAATTATACACATCCGCAGTATGAATCAGAGTATCACCAGTCTCCACCAGGTGCTTTAAATGTCTGAACGCTCGACTAATCCCTTCACATTAAAAGCCGTCTCTGAGGTAATTCATTCAAAGAGAGATTGGTTATCCGATTGCATCAGCTGCCATCTAAAAAGTGAGTAAAGCAAAGACAACGACACAGCCAAATTGGACACGATTATTCAGGCAACAGACAAAGATTTTAAACAAAAGAGAGAAGAGGAAAAGGAACCGCATGATGTCACAATTGAGTCCATGCCAGCTGTTTAGTGCCTGCAGTTTGGGCCAGACACACTTAATTGCGAGGCACCATGCTACCAGCCAAAATCCTTGAGAGAACCCAAAAATTACAGCCAATGGGAGTTCGTCATCAGGATACGAGAAAGCTTCCAATTTGTAAAGCTGCAATATGTAAAGACATTAGGGGGGAAGCTGCTTAGAATGCAGACATGATATGTGCATATGTCACTGGCGAGAAGACAGACTATTGGGATTGTGTATGAAGGATTTAATCATGATGATTTAATAACAAAGGAATCAGGAGAATTGTGGAGATGTTTACGCAGCTAACCGAATGATTAGATTTTAATTTTAACCGAGCACATCTCAAACATAGTATTTTTTCGTGCATCACAGCAAAACCATTTGGAAAAGATGTGTATGCCTTTCCTTCTACAGCAGAACCAAAATGACGATTTTTATAAGCACATTTCAGCTCTATTTGTCCATACAATGAAAGCGAATGGGTGCCATGACACGTTCCAAAAGGCATTTTAGGCTGCATAAAAGTACTCCACATGACTCCAGTTGATCAATGATTTGTCTTCTGAAGCAAATCGATAGGTTTGTGTACAAAATATATTGATAATTAAAAATGTATTAACTTCCTGCTACCAGTCGACCCATCACAGAGCTGTCGCGTGACGTAAGCGCAATGGCACACGAGAAGTCGGATGGCATGGGTAAAAAACGTTTTCATTATCGATCAGTTTCTTACACAAGGCTATCGATTCGCTTCAGAAGACATTTGAGTCATGTGGAGTACTTTTATGCTGCCTAAATATGCCTTTTGGACCATCAAACAGCCAGCAGCATCATGGCACCCATTCGCTTTCATTGTATGGACAAATAAAGCTGAAATGTGCTTAAAAAAGTCTTAATTTCAGTTCTGCTGAAAAAGGAAAGACATACACATCTGGGATGTCTAAAGGTGAGTAAATCATGAGAGGATTATCATTTTTGGATAAACTAAACTTTAAGGTTTTACTATTCTAACTTGTTTTACTCTCTAAATCTTAATGTTATCATTAATAAAAACGTTTAAGTGGTCCTAATTAAACAGTACATGAAATGTCACATTTTGAAATAAATCAGATATTTACATACTTTGAGTACTTCTAACTCAAAATGACAATTACATAATTGCGTCTTATTCAATAAGTGCTTGAATAAATGATGCATGTTTGGTCAAAACAAGAGAATAAACTCAATAATAATTGTTATTTACAAATGTATATAGATTTAATTCTTATGACTATTGTTGTTTTGTTGTAGCTGGTTGATAGTTGTGATTTGTGTGAAGTCACCATTAGGGTGATCAGTGTTATCATTAGGGTGATCAGTGTTATCATTAGGGTGATCAGTGTACCTATCATTTCAAATACCATCATTTATTTTAACACTATATTTTTGTTTAATTGGCAAAGATATAAAACATATACTTAAAAAAATGCTCTAATCCAACAAAAATCATTAGTAGTACCTCCCTGAAACTTGTAGTATAATTCTAGCCTTTTCAGCCCTAATATCTTCCAGAAGCACAGATATGGAGATGTTAATCAGATTCGTGGTTGATATAATGAGGCACTGCTGTATGTCTCTGAATTTCAGCACCTGGAGGTGCAGCAGTGTGCCACATTTTCACCAGACTAGATGGCTGTTAAACATGAAAGTGATGCCTCAGGGTGTACCAGCATGATCTGCTGTACAGAGCAACTGTGTGTGTCTGGATCAGCGCCTCGGACACACACTGTGGCAACCTGCATTCAGGTCCCTCCGCCAGGTTGAACAAGGAAAAAAACTGGAGGAAATCTCCTAGGAAAACCGGTAACCAAAACAACTTAATATTAAAATATTAAAGAAACACACAGCACTCAAAACCTACAGAACAGGTGGGAGATCAAAAAGGAAGGAGGACTTATTTTACCATACAGCAGAGGAAATAGAAATAAAGGAAAGAGATTTAAAGAGGAGGACTACATGCCTCCATGGATGGAATAGAAACCAATAGGCAATTTCTGGTAAAACAGGGTTTTTTGGGCTCTTTTGAAATTATGTCAACTAGTGTTTGGAAATAACTAACTATAGTAGCAAGACATATTGACATGGACCTCCTGAATGAACAAGTTCACTCAAAGTATTCACAGATTCATTTAAAGCCCTGCATAGAAGTCACTACTAGAAATTTACTGTACGTCTTTTTGTAGCAGAATATTTAGTAAAAGTCTATAACTTCTTTCGACTCGGTTATACAGTATAATGTATTTATTTTTCGAGTTTTATTTGTAGGTCTATTTAGTGAAAACTTATCTGTTCAAGTTTCATTCTGTTCCAACATTTTCAGTTCCAGATATTGCTCTGACAGCCATAATAAAGAAGAACATCTGATAGATATACAGTACATTTAAAACAATATTTCCCCATTAAATAGCTAGCTACATCTATTTAGTAGCTTGTAATGTAGCTAACCATGTTTTCAGATTGGTAGTAGCTTGAAAAGCAACAGTTTCAACGTAGCTGATATAGACATGCCCTAATGTTCACAAAGCAAAGCTCACTCCCCATCCAGACAAAACTAAGCTATGGGTGATTCAGAAGTTCACATGGTTATGATGTCACAACCATGAGAATAGACCATCCACGTTTCCATATCAACATCTATTCATCATTATCATATCAGTATTCATCAGCTAGGCTCGCCCTGATAAACAACTGTACACAAACTGATACATTAAACTGATACTAGTCAACATTAAACCAAATACATTTGAAAACTGCTTTCCATTTCGAAACGCTCCATTTTCAAGCATTTTCCAAAAGTTGCTTGTTCACACTGAAATGTATGAAAACTCTTAAATCCTCTTACTGCACATGCAAAAAATCTCTGTTCCATGTACAGTCTGAAAAGCAATTGTCCTCGTGTGTCGTCGCCAGACAGTAATAGTGAGTAAACTTCCCGTCACTTCGGATGGAATGCAATCTGAAGTTTGCACAAAGTAACATTTATCTTTAACAACCCTATGAGAGTAAATAGCCAGCACAACAATGCCACTACAACATATGCCCCCATCTTGATTTTTTGGGGTTAAATGAATCACATGACTGCGTCACATAATAACAAATACGTCACTGTTTTCAGATATCTCCGTTTTTCCTTTTATAGTACTTTTTAATTTTTGGTGCTTTGGTCACAGTAAGGAAAGAGGAGCATGCAGAACAATCTTCAAAATTTCACTGAATGTGCTCCACAAAAATAATAACAGCATACATAAGTTTGGAATGACATGAAAGTGAGTATATAATGAGAGAATTTGTGGGTGAACTGTTCCGTTAAAATGAGCATGGTAATAACACAGTCCTTTCTGTCTTTTCCGTTAATAAAGAAATTATTTTTTACTTACTACTGTCCATTAAATAGTACAATAAGTCGTTTTCCTGCTCTGTTGCACAATCTAAAAGGCTGACTTTGACAAACTGTCCCGCTATTCAAACTCTAAACAGTCGCCATGGTGCCCATTTGGTTAATGAGAGTGTTTAAATGGGGGTGATGTCAGGGGAGGAGGAGAGCCAAAGCATTGTGTGCTACAACACAACACCATCTGCAATCATCTATCAACCACTCATCTGATTACTGATAACATCTACGCCTGATGCTTCACTGAAAAACTACAACTCTCCCTGGGGGAGCTGAGCTCCCCCCAGACAACACGCTGGAGAA
Source organism: Moxostoma hubbsi (assembly GCA_032164185.1). Lineage (NCBI taxonomy): Eukaryota > Metazoa > Chordata > Actinopteri > Cypriniformes > Catostomidae > Moxostoma > Moxostoma hubbsi. The sequence continues at coordinate 16,589,044 of JAVLUX010000215.1, read as the reverse complement.
TCGTAGTGAGCGACCCATTGTGATTTAAAGAGTATATTAAGATCACGCACAGCGTTGCATGATGGTTTGGATTTTGGTCTGGAGAATATGACTGCTGGGCTGCTGTGGCTCAAACTCAAAGCTCTGGAGGAACATTGCATCGTCTGTGGGATCTAAATTAATCTCTAAGCTTCACCTGCCAAAGTTAGAATCAAACTAGGGACTCTTAGGAGAGCTGTTGGGACCAAAATTTGGGTTAATTAAGTAACAAGTCTATCTCAAGGATAACAATATGTACAGAGCATTTTATTTACTATCTTTGGGAATACGATTACGTAAAACTTCATAAATGATGTTAACATCAGGGATTGAGCACAGAATAGATATCAGCATTCACCAATTGTTGACATCATATTTTGATTGCGTGACTAAGTGGTAAAAGATCTCAGCAAAGTAAGCAAAAGGTTGTAGGTTCAAACCCCACAAGGGATGATCCATAAAATTGTGCCCTTGAGCAACTCCAGGTTACCCCCATGGGGAGTGTCCATGTAATAAGATGCTTTAGATAAAAGTATCTGCTAAATGACTACTTACATCATGCAATTTGAGAAGAAACATACATTCAGCAAACAAGGTGTGCATTTTTACTACTATGGTCTGCTAACCCTTTAAGCTCTGAAGGTGTTTTTTAGTGGCATAGTCAAATTAAAGGCTTATAACTTAAATGCTTAAAAAAACAAGGAGGCTCAAGTGGTTGATACCATTTTAAAGAACATGTTTCCAATTTATTTTAATGATATAGATTATGATAAACCCTAAGAATCTGCTGAAAAATCACACAAAAACGTTGAGGCAAATATTAACTTTTTTCCCACTTAATTTTTCTCATTTGACATTATACATCTCAGGGTGTGAATAAAGTAGCTCTGAAAAACTTTTGTTTTACTCCCAATCATGTCACCTGTACCTGAGTAAAATTTTGTGTTACGACAAAGCAATCAAAAGATATAGCACTACAAAAATAAGTTATCCTAGTGTCCAAAAACTTCTCTAAACAAATAAAACTAATAACTAACTAATTACACATGCAAATACAACGACTAAAGGTATGCTCTCCCTCCAAAGCATGCAGGCATGAGTAACGAGATCTCAATTAGTTCCATCCTGTGTCATTTAAGCCATTATTGAGTCTGTGTCATGTATTTGGCGCCATCTCCTGGTGGCCATATGTAATTAGAGTGAACGATCCTTTCTGCCCATATTTGGATGACTTCCACCTCTGGTTGCAGCGATCTGAATCCTAATACGATTGGTTTAGCGTTCCATGATGCTGGACGACGTACTGCATAATTTCCGATAAAGTCATCTGATCCAGGAAAGCTAACGTGTTTTTAGCCATATAGCACATTATGTGCTGTGTGCATATTGTGCTTTGTGTGGATTATCTAATGATCTATGCATCTGATTATGTTGTGTGTGGGCTCGTTTTAAAGATAATCACCTCCTCTAAGTAATGGTTTATGATACTAAACAAGTGAAAACGTGCCATATAAGCAACACCAGTTTACATATAAAATGTACAGTATATCAAAGGCATACAGCTATTACTCGCTATATTTTTGTCTGGGAGTAAAAAAATAGGCTGGTTGTATTCTACTCTTTGAGAGCTTTCCATTGACAGATGACACAAGGCTATTTGATCAGTGTGATGTTTTTACCAACTACAATAATATGTGCAGCTCAAAATTATTTATAAATTATCAAAACGAAACACTTCTAATTTGTCTGCAAATTTCAAAGCACTTGTTCAGTTTTGGTCCTAATGCCTACATGCATTCTAAAGTACAGCTTCTAAGCTTTAAAACTATTTTTTGTGTTTGTTAAGACTGTATTTACTAACATTATGATTTTTTTATTTTACTCGATGCTAGTTTAAATGGTTAAAGTAAATCACTTGTGTGCATGTCATATATGGAAGAGGTGCACCACAAGGCCTGTTAAACATTGAGGTTTCACTCTTCTGCCTAATAGAACTAAAATAAAATGTTCAAAAGTATATCTAAAGTTTAAAGTATTTTTAGAAATCTAAAAGACGCAAAATGTGTGAAACAGGCCAAGGTCGTGCCCGTGTTTGTGCAGGTACCTTGTTGCCTCCATCATTCATGCCCCATCCGCAGCTCTTGACACCTAGTGCAGCCCTGCTGGCTGACACATCAACGCAGGTCACTGGATGGCCGTATACAGAGTGAAGCAGTTTTGGCTCCTGTTCTTCTTTCCATCTGGAATCCAGCAGGTAAACGCTCTCACCTGCCCATGCTGTGACCAAAGGGAAGTTCCGCCTGCCTGGCACCACCAATACGCCATCTACCTGAAAGACACAGTTTATAAGGATTCGCAGTGCGTATTTTATTATTTATGTACTGGCACTTCCATTGTAGGTGCCTTTCTGTAACTGATTTTTTTTTTTTATAAATAAGGGACGTATCTAAATAATTTTTTCTGGTAATTAACACAAATGGAAGAAATGCTGTTGACTGAACATTACTTTAATGCGGCAAACAACAATATTGCTTTGCAACCTCAAACAGCCTACAGTTAGCATAATGGACAATCCTACTTGGTGGCAGGATTGTTTATTGCACTAATTATAAATGTAACTTTTATTGAACAATAGTCTCTTTAATCATATTGCTATTAACAGTTTTATAAACACAATAAGCCTTTCGAGTGATTTTATCATCGGTGCATTGTTTTAGGCCACGTACACTATTTATGTATTTTTGATTGAAATTGCATTGCCACACAATATGAAGACTTTTGAAAACGCTCTTTAGTAACACGTAGTTTGAAAAATTATGACATTAGGAAACCGACAACGTATTAGTGTCCTCCTCATATTTTGTCTAAGAACAGATCGGTAAGTGGTCATACACTATTCAGCATGAGTTGCAGTCAAAGTTACAAACAGCTTGAATTTATTGAATGCCTTACAGGTGCAAACATCCCCCACATGGATGACACATTGCGCAAAACCATTACTATGGTTGGCATCAGTGATTAAGATTAAACTTACAGGCTTGGGTAACTGAACAAGACATTTTGATTTCCAGTAGCCCTGCTCATCTGGGGCGTCCACTCGCACCTCTGGTCCTGCTGCAGAGGCCAAAGCAGGACTTTCTGGACTCAGATCCAGAGCATGAACCCTCTGGAGGTGCTGGTACTGAAGAATGGGATCAAGACCAGTTTCAGTGCTCCAAACGTCCACACAACCTAAACATGAACACATAAAACCATAAACTGAAACAAACACATACATGCATGGAATTGCTAAAGGAAAATTGACATCCTTTTTGCATAAAAGTACGTGTTGTTGAGAAAGTTCTCCCAAAAATGAAAATTCTCTCATCATTTACTCACCCCCATGCCATCCCAGATGTGTATGACATTATTTCTCCTACTGAACACAAACAAAGATTTTTAGAAGAATATTTCAGCCCTGTAGGTCCTTTCAATGCAAGTGAATGATGACCAGACCTTTCAAGCTCCAAAAATCACAGAAAAGCAGCATAAAAGTAATCTACATGACTCCAGTGTTTTAATGTATGTCTTCTGAAGCAATCTAGTCACTTTGGGTGAAAAAAAGATCAATGTTTCAGTCCTTTTTTACTATAAATTCATAGTAAAAAGGATAGAAATATTGATCTTTTTCTCACCCACATCTATCATATCGCTTCTAAAGACATGGATTTAATCACTGGTGTCATATGGATAACTTTTATGTTACCTTTGTGATTTTTAGAGCTTGAAATTTCTGGTCACCATTCACTTGCATTGTATGGACTGAGCTGAAATGTTCTTCTAAAAATGTTCATTTTTGGATGAACTATTCCTTTAAGTAAGCCGAAGTTACTCACCATTCTCATAAGCTGCTGTGGCTATGGCCTTATTGACACGCACGTGACTGACGTGCGGTGCTGGACTCTCATCTCTGATGGAATGTGTGGGGTGCAGGTAAGACGCGTCCCAATGAAGTGTGTCCCACAAGCGGACATCACCGGAGGTGTATCTGCAGAGAATAGGAATGAGAATAATTTGAATTTAAAATAAACAGATAACACCTAAAAATTAAAAAAATATGTTTCGCTAATATACCTCTGAAATTTCCTACAATAATATATAGCACTGTATTAATTAATTAGCTGAATGTTGAAGCTGCTCTGTGCCTTGTCACCATTCACATTTACTATCAATCTTTTCCACTCAACGGTTGGCCATTCTGCTTTATACAGGTTAGGAATGACATGCTGGTGTGTTCATTTTCATTTTTGGGTGAGCTATCCCTTTATATATAGCAACATACCCAGCGATTACAAGACCAGCACAGGAACTAACGTCACATAACACCTTTCCTAATTCATACTGTAGGTGGCGAATGGACCCAACACGATTCTGTTGGAAATAGGGCAGAAATGCTCAAGCTTAGATGATTAGTGTACAGAATATTCCTTTAAAACAAGTCTCTATGCATATAGTGACTCCAGCAACATTTTTCTGAATGTCTCTTTTTGTTATCTAGATATATTTACTTAAAGGAATATTCAGGGTTCAATACAAGTGAAGCCCAATCAACAACATTTGTGGCATAATATTGATGACCACAAGAAATTACTTTGACATGCTCCACCTTTTCTTTAAAAATATCTTACAGTGGAAGTGAATGGGGCCAATCCGGAAACATTAAATACTCACAGTTTTAAAAGTATAGCCAGAAGACATAAACAATATGCATGCAAATATGATTTTAGTGTGATAAAATCAATTACTAAACTTATAGCTAACCTTATTAGTATAACCCCTATATTATAGCCAATAGCTCAAATGATGCATGAGATTAAACAGAGGACTGCTTTGCATTTCTGCCTTTAAACCTATCAACAATTGTCCCCATTCACTTCCATTGTAAGTGCCGTAATGTAACCTTGATATTTGATTTTTCTTTTTTGTGTGAAACAAAATTATGCCAAAATGCTGTCGATTAACCTTAACATGTTTGAACCCAGAATATTCCTTTGAACCCAGAAAGTTCTCATAAGTGTCAAAAAAACGTAAATATTTCACAAGTTGCTATTCTGGGAACATGGAGGACAGCGTTAAACAGTTTGTGCATTACCTTCCAGTTCGCCTTCACAATACTCTCCGTGTTACGACAGTCTCTGAGCGTGCTCTTCCAGCAGGGGGAGTCAGAGATACTTGCCCCACTGTGATAACCTTCTTTCAGACACAATCTATGCCACAGAACCTCATCCTCAGCTAGAACCTTCCAGGACTTACTTATCTGGATCAGGAGAGAGAATATTAAACCATGCACATCAAGATTAAGACTTTAAAACGTATTATAGAATACAGTAAAACAAAAATGCTGGTTTGAGACCCTTTTTAATAGCATTATTTGCTACACAATGTCAGCAGTTTAGAACAGAAATAGAATAGAAATGAATTTCCATGGCAGATTTTTACAAATAATTTTATCAAGATCACTAGAGAATTTATATTTATGGTCGAAATTTCCATGGCTTTCCATGATTCTTAAGATTCTATACATTTTCATGATTTATTTATTTTTTTTTTAAATAGGCCTACCTGATATTTTAATGCATACTAATACAATGGGAAGCTACATTTAATATAACACAATATAATAAAAATATATATAATACAATAGAATAAAATAAGAGATTGCAGTCATGAATTTATACTCAGATTTTTACATTTCCACTACTTCTTAAAAATCCCTTGATATGTCTAGGTTTACCATGAATTTTGAATTTTTGAGGTTTGAATATTTTTAATTTTTTTAAATATGAGTTTATATGAGGTCACAACTGAAATTTCCATTGCCATTCCATTTTTTTAACAACTTCTTTCAAATTTCCTGACATTTTCAGGTTTCCCGTGACCATGGGAACCCTGTAGAATAGAACCGAATAGAATAAAGGGGTCTGACACCTGTTGATCTCCTGTCTGAATTCTCGTACGTTTTCACTGATTTTGTTTTGTTTAACGTTGGTGATTTTTGTAAAGTCATTTTACAGAGATTGCACTCATGGGTTGATATTAACAGCATGACATTTCCATTACAATTAAATTACTTCTTTCAAATTCCTGGACATTTCCAAGTTTACAATGATCATGGTAACCCTACAGAATAGAATAGAGACTTTTATACACTCATTTAGTTACCTGAGCACATCGTCCCAGATCAGTTCTGCTCAGGAATTGGAAAATCTTCAGTGCCAGCTCATAAGGCAACTCCGCATCAAAGAATGGGATGTCATTCACCTCATTCTAAAAGCATTAAAAACAGAACAGAGGGCAATGTAATATTAAGACAACCATATCTAAACACCTCAACCACAGCATGTCATCATCAGCCGCTTACCAGGTCCTGCAGGAACTGGTCGAGCAGTTTATGGCATGCGTTGACTTTTTTCGGCGGCGCGCCTGTGTTGAGCGCCTCACTCTCGGGTGCGCGCTTCCTGCGCGTTCTCTCCTGCTCGATTCTGTCCAGAAGTGGACTCGTCCTGCCATCCAGCAAACCCTCCGCGATAGACACGCACTGCGGCTGCTCTTTTGGTCTGGGCTGAGCCTGCTGTGTTGCATCACTCTGTTTCTCCCAAAAACTACTGTTTTGAGGACAAGATGAACTGTCTTTACTGGGATGCCCAAAATATCCCTCTTTGTTTTCGTCTGTCTTGGTCTTTTTATCTATCTCGTGTTTCCAGCGCTCCCGGAAGGTCGACAGCTCGTCCTCTTCCATCCCCATTTAAACGATGGCCATGTTGTGTTTACATTCATGAACATAAACGTGTAATACAGGTGACAGTCTTGGGGGGGGGGAAATAAACAGCCTGTTACCGTCAAAACACACAGCGGTCCGACAGCGTCATCGCCTCGGCTGGAACAGTGTGTTCACGGGACAGTGTTCCGCCTGGCGGACACCTCACCCATCCAAATGAACAATCATTCAGAACACAAGACAATGGCTTGGTCTTGACACTATAGACACTGGTGCTTTTTAATGATGCCCCAAAATGTATAAGACAAAAACTAATAAAGCTACTATTAAAGATGTACCTTTTCTGTTCCGTTCTATTGTGCATGCGCATATGGCGCCCAAAAATGCTCATGTACCCAAATTTATCAACTGTATAGAAAAGTATAAGACCAAAATTGTAAGACAAACCTTTTTTGTTCTGTATCTATTCAATCCTGTTTCTCAATACTATTCCATTCTGTTCTGCACATGCAGATGATTTCACTATTCTGTTCTTGCACCTTCATATGATGCCCCAAATTGCACATGTGCAATATAAAAATATAAAACATACTAAACAAAATTCCCCAATACTGTAATACGCCTTTCTATTCTGATCAGTTCTGTTCTATTCTGCACTTTCATATGATGTCCCAATTTGCACAAGTACAATAACAAAAATATAAAACATGCATTTTTGTACTATTCTAACCCCATATTCTATATTATTCTGTTATTTTATATTATGTTATATTATATTATATTCTACACTTGCATATGATGCCCCAAATTGCATGTACTATACAAAAATATAAAGCATACAAAAACAAAATTCTCCAAAATTGCAATATGCTTTTCTATTCTATTTTTCACTTATGATGCCACAAATTTCACAAGTACAATACAAAAATGAAAAATGGTATTATATGCTTTTTGTACTATTCTAAATTCATATTCAATTCTATTAAATTCTGCTCTTGCATATGATACCTCAAATGTACAATATAAAATATTCATAAAATATACAATAAAAAAAATCCAAAATTGTATTATGCTTTTTGTACTTTTCTAACTCCATATGCAATTCTATTCTATTCTGCTCTTATATGACTCTTCATATTACACTTGAATACAAAAATATAAAACAAAATAATTTGTTTTTTTATTTGTACTTTTTTGCATTATTCTAACCCCATATTCTGCACACATATATGATTACCAAAATTGCACATTTATAATACAAAATCATTATAAAATATCCTGTTTTTTTATTAGTATTTTTATTCAACCCACTTTATGTTCTGTTCAATAAATATAAATTCATCAGTTTAATCAATATTATAATCACAAATTTCTGGAAAAATCGTGACAAATTCACTGGTTTAATTCTATTGTACTCTAGTTTGTTTCTATTCTATATGCCCATATGATGCCCAAAATTGAACATGCATCATGCCAAAAAAATATGAAATGCAAGAAAAAATGATTATTTTTTAAAATTCTATTCCAATCACTTTTCTGCTCAATTTAAATTGTATTGTGAATATCATTTCATCAGTGTAATCTCTATAAAATTATATATCTATTCTATTCTACACGCCCATATGATACCCAAAATTGAACATGCATCATGCCAAAAAATATGAAATGCAAGACAAAATAATTTTTTTTTAAATTCTATTCCAATCACTTTTCTGCTCAATTTAAATTGTATTGTGAATATAATTTCATCAGTGTAATCTCTATAAAATTATATATATATATATATATATATATATATATATATATATATATATATATCTCAAATAACAAACGCCCAGAAAAGTCATGACAATTCGTTGGTTCAAAGTTGTTGATTCTAATCTATTCTATTCTACATTTTCTGTTCAATAACATTTTCCTTATATTCTGTTAAGTGCGATTCTATTTTGTTATTCTATTCTGCATGCACCAATAAAGCCCGCCAAATATGCTGTCTAGGTAGGCGGCTCATCAGATTTTGAGACGACAATGTACTTAATCTATTGAATCCACCTATTGTCTCACATATTCGGTAGAGTAACTGCACACATGTATGAGCGCAGCCACAACCACACGATTTGCATTATAGACGCATGTTTAGGCTGTCATTCAATTCAGATGAGGTAGCTACTGTTGTGAATTACCCGACCACCCCCGTGTTGCAGGAGAGACAAAAGCGCGTGATCAGAGGAAAAAAAGGACATTGAAGAGTTAACCATTACCGCTCTCTTTGGGGAGATGGTGATGTAAACCCTAAACCATGTGACACTTTAATAAATAATACAGCCGACAGAAACAAACACACACTGTTCCATCGACAGGCGAACAAAACGCGAATCTCCAGGTTTAAACAAAGATTTCAGAAGGAACAGAATAACGGATAGAGGGACAGCGGGAGGATGTGCTGTCTGCCGGCGGAGCAGACTTTACGCGCGTTTGGCGACTCTGTGAGCGCCCGCCGATGCGCACAGATGCCGTTAGCGCAGCGGCTTCGCTGGATCGGAGACCAGCTGGAGAAACGATGGGCTGCAAACGACAAAAGCTCCCGGAATGGAAAAAGAAGCGGAGGGGGAAAAATCATCAGAAGCTTCCAAATAGTGTGCACGGTCATTCAAGTAACGCTTCTCGTGTTTTTAGTCAAAAAGCGACATCTGTAGGTGAGATGACGCTCTCCTGATCTGGAGAAACAGCAGCAACAGGTAAGACAGAGAACAGTGAGTGCAATAACATTACACTTTATTTGCATGTGTACAGTGTAATCCCTGGCAACACTTTAAACATTACAGAGTCAATGGAAAATATATCGGCGATCATGGAAGTACAATGCATTACTAATAACAGTAACAATGTGTAATGTGTGTAAGGTATATACAGTTACTTAAGGGAAGGTCCTACAGGTGAAAAGGGGTTCATTTCCTTTATTCAAAATGAAACTTTACCACATTAAAATAAGAAAAAATTAAAAAAAAAAATTACAAAAAAAACCATGTGTGCTGTGATATTTAAACCCATAACTTGTACCTATTTAATAACAAAAAATAAATAAAATAAAATGCAAATCAGGGGTGTCATATTATACCAAAAGTGGTCCCAACTTTTGTTTTAATGTGATAAAAAAAATGGTCAGACTTTTTTTTTTTTTTTTTTTAATTAAAAAGAAAAAACTTTGTGGATGTAAATAAAACATGTTTCCCATCCTGTTTTGAAATAAAATACCAGATGAAATGCTAATGAAATAAGCAAATCAGGTATCATCATCTGTATCAGTGATACAGACTCCAAGATGTCAGTTTTGCTTTAATGTGAATAAAAAAATGTGAATAATAAAAAGCTTGTAATGCATGCAAATGAAACGTTTCCCACCTTTTTTTGAAATCATATAACTGATAGAATGCTAACAATTCTAAAATAAATAAATAAATAAACAATATATTTTCAACAGCCCCTTCACATTTACATGCCATATCATTTAAGAAGCCCCAAAAAAATGAAAGGTCTTCCTATTGTAAATCTTGAAATATATTACGTTCATGAGCAAAATATCACTTAGAGAAAATGGCATTTGAAAGAAGCTTACCAATGTCCAGCAATAGCTGAAAGTCTATAAAATCATTATAATTAAACGTTAATACATTCTGTTGGTTATTTTTGATGTTACATAGTCAACATTTTTAAATTCTTCCAAAATCATAATGAATGCCTCCCCTTAAACAGGGTCTACAATAGTTGATATTTACTTATTTATTAATATTATGTATGAAAGTGTTGTTTGCACATGTACAGATGTGCCATAATCAAGATTTGGCAGATGTTTAATGCTTAATTCCCATTTTTTCCCCCCCTCTATTAGATGAATCCACAGATTCTCCTGGGATGATCTGCTTGAGCTTTAGCGGAGAGAAGGTGCCGGTGAAGTCTGCACTATGTAGAAACTTGCCATGCAAACTGTGGGTCAATGTTTCACGTTCATGTAAAATCACAACTATTGCAATAGTGTTGTAGAGGAAACATGCAAACACCAGACACATCTGTGCTGTACATTACAAGCGCGCTGATCACTTTCATAACTTTTGATGACTTATACTCCATCCCGTAGTCTTCTTGATCACTGAAGCACTGCAAGCCGATGCCATGTGGTACATGTTTGTTAGGTAGAACTCTTTAAGGTCAGTGTAATCAAACCGAGTTTTGTCTCCTGGGAATTTGTTTTTAATACAAGGCTGATGTCATTGTCCCCTGGCATTTGCAGGAAACTTTATCACTATGGCAATAGGAGCCTTGTCTCAACTTTGATGACCTTAGAGTTTTTCTTGATGTTGTTTTTTGGGCGCTGTTGGGTCTTTTTTTATTTATTTTTTTTTTTTTTGGATATGCAAAAGTTAAAAAATAGCAAATAGTTAAAATATGATTAAAGGCATTGTTCTGTCATCATTTTCTCACATTCATGTTGTTCCAAACTTGTATGAATTTCTGTCTTCCACAGAACACAAAAGGAGGTGTTAGGCGGAATGTTATGGACTATCGGCCTCAGTCACCATTCACTTTCATTAATCTTTTGTCCATACAATGAACGTGAAACATTTCCTTTCGTGTTCCATGAAAGAAAGTCATACAGGTTTGGAACAACATGAGGGTGAATAAATGACAGAATCTTCATTTTTTTGGTGAACTATACCTTAAAAGAGTCAATCTTCAGAGGAGAACTACCAAAAACACTGTTACCAAATCCTCTCCTCTGCATAATGCACTGTTAAATTTAGTTATAAGCTACTGTATGTGACTATGCCATTCAATATTTAAGCTGTGATTTTGTTTGTTGTTTTTATGAGATATTCTCAAAACTGTACTATTCTCAATGGAAGGCATATTTATACTGTAGGATGATTTGAGGTGTTTTTGATATGGATGTTTACAAATGAAGACAAACTGTTTTTAAGGACTTTTTATAAAGAGCTTTTGGCTTGATTGTTTGTGTCAGTGTTAATATAGAAACTTTTTCATGACTGGGATTTCATGCGAATGTGAATCAAAAGGGCATGCTACTGATGTTTACATAAGCTACAATCTTTTATAGTTTACACTACCGTGTGTTTTAAAAATGTTTTACCTCTGCTATTTTGTTATTGTGAATTTTGTCACTAATAAAAAAAGCTTTACCGTAAATATACCTAGATAAACTGTGAAGTCTTTTAAATGTGACTATAAAATGTATAGTTCTGACACTAAATTCGGATTAGTCACAGTTGTAAGCGGTTACACAAACACCTGTGACCGTGTGACCGCACATCAGTTGAATTCAATAGTAATGTGCAAACCAGCTACTTCAATTGGCAATAGTAAACTGTAAGGCACTTGCAATGGAAGTCAATGGGGCCAGCCAGTAAACATTCAAATACACATTTTTAAAAGGAAAGCCACAAGACGTAAACATTGCACATGATTTTAGTGTCATAAAACCTCTTACTAACCTTATCTGTGTGGATTTATATCCAATATTACAACTTCATTGTCATGACAATGAAACCCTATCATTGTATTGGATATAACTTTACACAGTAAAGTAAGCGATTTGATCACACTAAAATCATGTTAACATGTAACATTTTTACATCTTGTGGCTTTAATTTTAAAGCAGTGTGTATTTGAATGTTTACTGGCTGGCCCCATTGACTTCCATTGCAAGTGCCTTAGTGTAACTACAATTTATTTATTTTTTTTAAACAAAGAAGGGATGATTTTTTTTTTTTTTTGTGGAACTCAACATTATGCCCCTTGTATTGAACCTGTAACATTACTTAAAAATTATTTTAGACCTTTACAAAAAATGATATCAGTAACAGCAGGAAACGATTAATTCCAGATGTGGTTCAGTTTAATAGCTTAAATAAAAAAAGTAAATTACAAAACTTGTTCTTTGTCATTTTTTTATGACTTGAAACTTGAAAACAATTTAGCAAATTTTACTGAAAGTTTAATAGCAGGCATAAGGAGACAAAGAACACATTTCTCTCTCTCTCTCTCTCAACGCATATGAAGAAATGGTGGTATCGCACATTCCATTCAGCAGCTTGAAACTGTCAAAAGGTCCCTACAGTGCACTGCCATGTTTGATCACATTACAACTTTAATGATGGGAATGTAGAAACGTTTAATGCATGATGAAAATGCTTTCGTTAATTTAAATGGATAAAACCATCTCTGCCATTCACCTGCATCTCTGATTAGTAAATCTGAAAGTGGGCGGAGGTGGTCCCGTCCTTCCAGTTACGAAGAGTTTCCACCACAGATGACCGACAGAGTGGACACGTTCGTTCACGGTCGAACCAGAGGCACAAGCACTCCTCACAGAACACGTGCTGTGGAAAGAAAACACATTGAAGCACAAGACGGCTATGGAAAAAAAAAAAAAAAAAAAAAACCTCTCACCCTCATGTTGTTCCAAACCATGAAATGTGATTTTATGAAGAACATCTGGGGGATTCTTTTACATATAATGAAAGTGAATTGGGACAGGGACTGTCAAGCTCCAAAATGACTAAAATGACCATAAAAAGGAGTCCATACAACTTACATACAGTATATACACTATAAAAAATAACAAACCTAACGCAGCACATCTAATGGCTTATTTATATTATATTTGAGAGTTACAGTGGAGGGGAAGATCAATTTCGGTCGGTTCATCACACTATTAGCTTCAGTAGACTACTTTTATGATACTTTATGCTGTTTTTTTGTAATTTTGGAAACTAGAAAGCCCCAGTCTCTATCAAATTACATTATTGGACAAAAGCAGCCAGTATATTCTTAAAAAATAAAAAAACGACTTTTCTATTATACAGAACTAAAGTAGTCATACAGTTTTGGAATGGCATGATGATGATGTGTAAATTGTTTATTTTTGGGTGAACTATCCTTTAAAGATGATGAGGGTTGAAGAAGATAGGAGTAAACATTTGGGAAACAAACATTTGATCAATGAATCAATCACAATTTTGCCCTTTAATTAATTTGATAAAAGATTTAGCTAAATGACTACTTTTTCCAAGTTTAAAACAACTGTTCTTCATAAATGTAATCAAAGCTTTAAAAGCTTGTGTACAAGAGTCATCTTTTATCAGTGAAGTATGTCCCTTGTGTTAATTTATGTTGTTCGGGGCTGAGAGAATCTGTTGGTTCTATGCCACTTCCTGTATGATTAAATGGTTTAAAGGTCTCTCACCTGACAGAGCAGTGCGATTGGCTCTCTGAACTCTGCCTGGCAGATTGCACACACATCCCCTGCCTCACTGCACTGCTGAGCACTGGCTCTCGTACCGTAACTCTGTGAAACACATGCACACATGGTGTCAAGATGGTTTACCACTGCCTTGATGCGCAATTGCTCAAATTTAATACCATGACAATCAATGCACAATACAACGGTGTCAACACAGAACAAGACATTGTTACAGTATCTATAAAAATGTGAATTCAAAAGGCATGCTTATGTGAAAATGCATGCCACTACACTCACCTGTGTGTTGCACAGAATGGCACAGGCTTTTCTAATGCCAGATATCCTTCCACACAGATCAAAAGACTGAAAAAGAACAAAATAACAATGAATATTTTAATGGCACATAGACACCTTACAGCAAAGACCATTTCATGATCAAATAACCTGCATAATCAACTCTGAAAGAGATATTTGGAAATCTCTGATGCGCAACACCGCATGAAATTTATCTCACTCTGATAAAGGCAAAGCTTTGTAATAATCGTATTTCAGGAGGTTTGAAAAATATACAATCCATCAAAAAATGATTAAATAAATAAACATACTGGGCTCATTTCAGGAAAACCTATCAAAAATTTAAAAAATAAAAAAGGAGGAATGTTTATAATATTCCAGTGCAAATTTTAAGAATTTCTTTAGCGCAATGCAAAATAAAAGCCAATTATATAATAAACAACATGCCGTCTTTATACTATTATGCAAACTAGTTTTCTCACACAGTATTAATGGGTCTTATTCAGGAAAATATATAGCTGCCTGTGTTTTTAGGAAGGGGATCCCTCGCAAGGGGATCATCATACTTTAGTGGACATTTGGCTATAGTAAATTTTTCTGAGACCTTACATCCAGTGAAATAAAAAAATATTCCTATGAAACTTAGACAAATTAATTACTGCCCTCTCCTTAACACACACACATACATATACATATATATATATATATATATATATATATATATATATATATATATATATGTATTACAAGTTGCACCAAAAAAAAAAGTTCATATAAAAGAAGTGTGTGCGAGTGCAGTGCCGCAACAGCTGGTGGATCAGATCACAGACATGGAACAATAATACACGGACTCACTTATTATAAGGACATTGGTCATTAATCTTACAGTTCAAACAAAATCAATGTTTAAACACTGACCCTTAACGCTTACTTAGTTTAATAATTTTAATCCATGACTTTAACTATACATAAGTAATATTTACATTATATTCATGATGTTAGCCAGAGGGGAACTGGCCCCCACAGTGAGTCTGGTTTCTTCCAAGGTTATTGTTCTCCATTAATCAACATCTTATGGAGTTTTGTGTTCCTTGCCACAGTCGACTTCAGCTTGCTCACTGGGGTTACTAATACAATTATTATTTAATTACTTATTTTTAAACACAATTAACAATCGTACTTTATCTAATTACACAATGATGATTCATCAACATTATAGACATTACAGTTTTATTGTCTGTTAATGCCTGATCTTCTGTAAAGCTGCTTTGAAACGATGTGTGTTGTGAAAGGCGCAATACAAATAAAATTTAGTTGACTTGACTTATTATTCTTGGCGATTTTAACAGAGCCAACCTCACCCGTGAACTGCCAAAATACAGAGACATGCCCCACCAGAGACAGAAACGTACTAGATTATTACTACACAACATTAAAGGATGCATATTGCTCTGTCCCTAGAGCAGCTTTGGGACTCTCTGATCACTGTCTGGTTCATCGTCTTCCAACCTAAAGGCAAAGATTTAAATCAGTTAAACCTGTAGTAAAGACTGTAAAAACATTTACCAGTGAAGTAGAGCTGGAACTACAAGCCTGCTTTGACTGCACTAATTTGAGTGTTTAGCTGCAGACACCAATCTGGACTAGCTCACAGATACTGTGACATCATATATTAGTTTCTGTGAGTATATGTGCATTCCTACTGGGATTCATTTAACATTCAACAATGACAAACCATGGTTTACAGCAAAACTCAGCCAGCTTTGTCAGGCCAAAGAGGATGCTTACAGGAGTGGGGATAAAATTGTGTACAATCATGCTAGAGACACACTGAAAGAAAGAGATTAGAGTGGCTAAAAGAAGCTACTCTGAGAAGCTTAAAAACAAGTTTTCAGCTAACAACCCTATATCAGTGTGGAGAGGCCTGAAAGACATTACCAACTACAAGACACCATCCCCAACACAGTAGGGAATCAACAACTGGCTGACGATCTGAATTTGCTTTACTGTAGATTTGAAAAGCCCAGTCTTACACCCCATGCCCACTCGGACCTTCACTTCACACAAACATCAACACCTCCTACAATCACTCTGGACCCCACTCACCCAGCCCACTATCTTTTTGAACTGTTGCCGGAGCTACAGAGCACTGAGCACGAGAACTGTCAGGCACAAGAACAGATTTTTTCCCACAGGATATCATCTCATGAACAGTTAAAACTGCCCCATTCAGCAATAATTATGTGCAATACACAGCATAGTCTATTTTTCCAACACATCCTTCCTCTTCTGCCATTACAGTCCCTTGAACTATCTGTATAGAGCAGATTTGTATTTGTACATACGTATAAATATATATACACTGATCAGCCACCAATCTGCCTTACATTGTGTAGTCTCCCTCACAGTGCCATGTGCCAACCCGCATTCTGAGATGCTATTCTTCGCACCACAATTGTACAGAGCGGTTATCTGAGTTACCGTGAGTTAGCTCGAAACAGTCTGGCCAGTCTCTGTTGACCTCTCTCATCAACAAGGCATTTCCGTCCGCAGAACTGCCGCTCACTGGATGTTTTTTTGTTTTTGGCACCATTCTGAGTAAATTCTAGAGACTGTCGTGTGTGAAAATCCCAGGAGATCAGAAGTTACAGAAATACTCACACCAGCCTATCTGGCACCAAGAATGGCCATACTGGTTCAAACCGAAGATAACCGCTCTGTACAATTGTGGTGAGAAGAATAGCATCTCAGAATGCTATTCTGAGAAGCGGGTTGGCGCTGTTTTGGTGGCACGAGGGGGACCTACACAATATTAGGCAGGTGTTTTTAATGTTGTGGTTGATCGGTGTATATATTTTGTCTTATTGTGTATGTCTATATACATATATATGTTCTATTCACTTTTTAAATGTATTATCTGTCATGTTGTATTGTTTGCTTACTGGAAGCTTCTATCACCAAGACAAACTCCTTGTATGTGTAAGCATACTTGAAAATAAAGCTCATTTTGATTCGGTTTCTGAAAACAGACACTGTAAATAAAGTGTGACCAATATAAAATAGATTTATTAATGTACTCTATTATAAAATATAATATACTATAATATAAAATAGTTTTATTATATTAGATATTTATGCTCCAAACACTATAAATGGGGGGGAAAAAAAAAAAAAAACTTGCAATGAATTAAAAAAGACATCAAACCCTGTGATCTTATTTGACGGTTTCAAATGAGACAGAAATCAGATAGGCTACCTTGCACAGACTGTAGACGATAATCAGTGTTGACCCCAGAAAATAGCTGCTGGATGGATCTTCACCCATGATGTACTTATACCACAACTGGATGGGAACCAAAGCTCTGAAGAGTTGACTCAGCTCCTCTATCAGCAGATAAAACTTCCCCTGTAAAGTCACACAGATACAGATCTGAGCCCAAACCTCAGAGTTAAGCATTGATCTGTTCTCAAGGTCTCTGGCCTGACCAAATAAATATATTTCTTGAGATATGAAAGCCTCAGAGATCAGCACTTCTTTGTTGGAACGGTACTAAGCAGGGCAGATAGCAACAATTCTCCACAAAGTTTCAAAAGATTAAGACATTACATCAATCAAATTGATACGTATGAGAGTTGAATCATGGTGGTGTGAGACTTGATGGGCACACAATTTGTCGATTTATTAGAAAACAAGACAGACCCTGAGATAAAAGACTGAAAAAAAAGATAAGAGAAACTATAAAATCACTGTTTTCATTTCATATTAGTATATAAATATACAGTGGCCCCCAAAAGTATGTCATTGCATTAGATAACAAAATATCAAAGCTTGAAGCAACTGCAAAACATTATGCAAGTTTTACTGTGTTCAACTATAAAAATTCAGCAAATTTACTGCAATTCTTAAATACCACAGTTTTCTGTCAAAAATATTGCACACAGGGAGAAGAGGAGGCTCATTGTGAAGTAACTTTTTACAGTAAATAGCTGTTATTTGCAAAGCATTTTGGGAAAATGAATTTTAAAAATCCTGATTCCATTTTGGCAAAAACTAGTGATGTTTTGAACTAGTGATGTTTAAAACCCAAAGTGTAATATAGCTTACATATTGTTAGTGTTCATGCTGTTGACACAAAACAATCCTACATCCAATCCTGCCACAATGCAACCTTCACTTGCATAAGTGCAATTAAAAAAAGGACACATTTCTTTAAAATATTAACAAGCTTTAACTGTTCCATTTCATTTTTGTTCTTATTTTACAAAAAAATACTGTATATTTAAAAAACAGTATTGCACTACATTGTGGGACGATGAAATACAGATAAGCCCTTGCACTTGAATAAAGTACAGTATGTACACTTGGTCAATGCATTGGGGGTTTATATGGACATGTACAAAAGTTTAGATTCAAAATAAATGTAGTTTTTGGCACTTTTTAGTGTTTTGTTTCATTATAAATAGTTGTGTTTGTTTGAATTCACTATTATGGTGATTAGTGTTCCAATGAGCTGGCACCTTGGACCTTCTTTATGATGTTCTTCTGGCCAGTATAACTGTGTTTTAGTAAAACGCAATTGGTTGCATTGTTTTACTTGGAAGCGAAAAAGCAAAACTTAAGACCTGACTGTTAATCTGATCATAAATTGTAAATAGTGCATGTTATGATTCAGTGCATAATAATATAACTGTAAGCATTTAAAGAGAGTTCTGCAATGTGGTTTAGTAAACAGAGTGTTGTTTCTCTAGAACTTCTGAATTGAAAGCCAGACACACACAGATATCAATGTTCAGCATACAAAATTAACAATGGTGACAATCAACAAACATACTTTTAGATAAAAAAGTAAAATATGAACATAAAAAAAAAACAAGTAACTAAGACTGCAACAAAAACAACAGAAAAACAAACCAGTAAAAAAAATCCATACCACAGTGCATTATGGGAACTTAAGCAGCAACATAGTACTGTGAACATCACACTATAAAAATTAATCTGTAAATATACAAGAGATTATTGTACTAAAACACATTTGTGTGTAGCATTTTCAAATAATGTGTGCAGCTGTAGTAATACAGTATTATACTGAAATGTACAACAACAGAAAGAGCTACAAAGCTTTAAAAAAAACTAAACAAACAGTTCATCACTAGTGAAACTGCTGTCAGTAACATACTGTACAATGCTGCTGCCTCAACTGTACTGTAATTACTTTGAACACAGTAGCTGTCAGTATTTGATAAATACAGTGAAAAACTGCATTCGAGCTTTACATTAAAAATGTAAAGTGTGTGCTGTACTGTATATTTGCAGTGAATTGCCCCTATACAGTTCCAAAAAATATTTTTCCATTTGATGTTTATAGAGTCCTTTTGTTGTTTAAAATTAACAATTTGATACTAAACGTTTCCTTAATATAACACACCCATCATATCCATGAGGTCTGTGGTACTGTATAAGGGTTGTTGACAAATTAAGCAGTCCGAGATAGAGTGAAATCCAATTTAAAACACATGTATCAAGTTCATAAAAATGTAATATTTGTGTTCATGCACATTTATGAAAAAAAACATTTAGAGCATTTTCTTTATGTACACAACTTAAACAACAATCTTAAAGTTTTCAAACATATTTTCTATGTAAAAAAGAAAAACATAGTTTTTACGAAAATGCTAAATTTCTGAGTCACAAATACCACAAAGCATTCTTAGGTTACTCTATTTGACATGAACAAAATGTGCCTATTCATAAAAAAATAAATAAAACAAAATCTGCTTTTTACATTTTCTTTTACAGTAGCTGCACTCAGGGTTTAATCTTCTCTGTTTGACAAACCAGATAGCACAGAGAGCACAATAACAGAACGATAATGGCACAATAAATGTCTATAAAATGATGTAAGAGCATCCAGAATTCCAAATGATCATTTCACTATGATGCTTGCAAGTGTTCCAACAATGATTCCAACCCTTTAATAATGTCTTAATAAAAAGATATACACTCAAGCACAGATAAGATGACAACAATAATAATAATAATAATAATAATAATAATAACAAACTACACATCCTTCCTCAAGCCGAATTTGAACAAGATCTTTGTCACATCTCATCTGTTCGTTCATTAACTGTGAACATTTTACCCTCAAGCTTTAAAGATTATGACATGGGGAGGGGGATGGGGGGTTCTTCTGCTCAAATATGGCCACAGTCCAACGCTCTGCACTCTCCTGGCAATTTCACTGCACAGCACACAAAACTGGCAGAAACACAGTACACCTGCTACCCACATAAAATGTAACAAACTCCCCCTACCCAAACCCTAATCATAACATTATAAAAGTAGCGGGTGGCTGCAAAACTCTGATTTCAGCGTCAAAGGGCAACACTCGCAGATTTCATGCTAAGACACGTCATGCGGCTCTATGCTAGAAACCATATCTACAATGAGATCAAGCAACGCAATGCACAAAACTAAAATGGTCTCCATTATAATCAACAAAGTTGTGTAGGTTAATCTCACTTAGAAATATCTGGGTCATTCCAAAAACCAAAAGAAAAAAATAAGAAACCATATTTTGCATAAATATGCATAAATATGCAAAATATGCACAAAGAAAATTAAAGCTATTCTTAGGACTATTAAAGTTTTGGCATTGTGACATTGTTTTCCTGACAATTAAGCAGTGTCACCCCAAATTTTCATTGCGATAATGCGAAATAGAAAATCTCGCTCATTGTAATACAGTAATTATAATCAATCTGTCCAGACACAATTACTTTACATTTAAAATCCACGTAAATTAAATCCAGTGAAAATGTTATTAAAATGTATGCGCATGTACATCAAGTACACTCAATGAATTTTATTTGTGCTCCTTTTTAAATTTAGTTCATAATTCTTGAACATTTCCACCACAACTGAATTGTATTGGCATGCAATCAATCAAGTTAAATTAAGCTGCGGCAACACTAGGCTTTGAGCATGCCAAATTAATTTGGACACCATGGCGGACATGTTGTTACGCTGAAGGGCTTCTGGTTTTAATATATAATAAATCACAAATAATGAATAATAATATAATCAAAATGTTAAAATATACTGTCAACTCACTTTCCTGCAGAAAAAAAAAAACATGCAGCTTTGAAATATGTATTTTTTGCATTGAGATCTTTTATTGGTCACGCGAGTTCCCCAAGCTTGAACTGTTTTCTGGAGCAGAATTCAAAATGTCTTCGCTTGAGTTTGCGTTTTGAGATTGCGAATGCATCTGAATGGATGTGGAGTGTGAAGTGTAGAGTGACTGCATCTTTAAGCCACTTGTTTGTTGTGATTACAAATAATTTGCATTGGCCATTACAGATGGACATTTGATGCCCGTTGACTCTCCACAATTCAAATTATGACTGTCAAATTTTTAACTAAAAGATATGGTAAAATGCATGTAAGTTTGTCCAACAAGACTAAACAAAACCATTTACATATATAAAAAAGAAAAATGATTTCATGCAATCCCATCTGTATTATGCAGATTTTAATCAAAGTAACGGATTGGGGAAAAAAAACACCTTGTAAGTTTTTCATCTTTAAAATGCTTTGATATTTCTATGACACATGCCAATAAATAAAGTTAATTATTAATATTCAGAAAGGACTGTCTATATCAGACAGTTAGTTATCGCTCATCTAAGAACCTCAACAGTGTTGTAAAAGTCTAAATTAATGTCTCAAGTTGTAATCACCCACATCAAGAGCTTACAGCATAACACGAGTCACAGCACAGGATGCAAAATGACTTGTTGGACTCCACCTGACAGCGATTAATCACCCTGTTGGGGAGCTTTCAAGCTAACTGACGGAGATCTGTAACCTCCGTACGCAAGCAATTCATCTTAGCCAGAGTCCCTGCAGTCCTGTACTCGCTCAAACTTAGTGATTAGACAAACTGAAGATGGAATCCAGCCAGCAACTGAAAAGTTATTCCAACCACATTGTGTGTGAGGGTGCATTTCCTCTTAGTCTTAACAGCCGTGTCTGCAACTTCAAAACAGTGAAGAAAACAATTAGCGTAAATGTGAGGAGGTCTATAGGATGGGAGACAGTTTAATTTATCCAAGGGCACTGATCAAAGCGTTTCTTTTGTTGGAACTGTGGCTTAGCGGAGAGTGCACACAGTACGATCCAGAAATATTGAACTGTGGTGCTCATTTGGAAGATGCAGGTTTGATTCCGGCCCTTGTTATGTAATGATCCCATCCAAATACATTGCCCAATGTGTCCATTTTTTCTCGCATATCAAAATCCCTCATCGGACATCACATCGTAATTGCGACTTTGCGAGCTTGGATGAAGGAACTTCCCGGGAGGACTTCAAGGCGTAACTACCTCAAGGATAAGGTATTCTACACTTTTCCACATGCAGTTACGTTTCACGCACAGTCAAGCGCTCAGCCTTTCAAAGTATACTCTTTTAACCACAAGCCCGTACGGAAGTGTTCGGCGCATGTGCACTACTGCTTAGTGATAGTTTTTAGTACAGTCAACGTGCAGGCAATGTGCAGGACTGTCCATGCTGCATAAAGTGCTGTAAGTGTGTAAAGTGCTGCAGAAGAAATTTCCATCACGCACACTTTGGGCAAGATGTAGCTGCACACGGAAAACCGAAGTATACATTGGCCTTTAGGACACATTGCGACAAGCTCATCCAAAATGGCGGACGAGTCAAGAGAAATTAGATACTTATTTTGTATATAATATTTCAATATTTGCAAATATATTTAAGTCAATATCAAATAAGTTATCAATATTATTTTGTCTTATCGAATTACTATTTTTCCCAGTATGTGTGTGTGTGCTATGTATTTTTATGCATATTAGAATATTCTGCATTGTTAGCTTAGTAACAAACTAACGTCAAACTGTATTGAATTACTCAATTGTGAATCATGTCTCCTCTGTGCAAAACAAACACTTGTGGTGCACAGATTTGTTGCCTATAAAGTCACTTATGAGGTTCCATTTTAGTCAAGATGCTTCCTATGGATCTGTTCACACCGGACGCATTTTTTTGCATCCATCCGCGCTTTTCCTATGTAAATATGCGTTACACTGACATCTTCAAACTGCGCAGGGTCTCTCTCTTTTATCAGTGTCTGTGCAGGAATGCATCTTTTTTGAGATGCCATGCCAAGTTAATAAGAACTTCAAACACACCTCGAGACACTTGCGTTCCGTTATATTCATTGCGCTGCGTCCAGGGTTTTTTTTCGGTCAGAACGGCCGATAGGTAGCTGACTTTGGAAGAGCTTTTGGCCCCTTGAATTTGCAGTTCTTATCTGTGTGTGCAATGAAGTGTTTTAGACAGTGGGTGTTCATATTGGCATGCACAGGCTTGCTGGTGTGATTGTGCAAGAGGTTTTCCTGACATGTATGGATGCACATTTATGTGTTGTGTCTTTGTAGTTGTGGAGTTGCTAGGCATGGAAAGTCAGCGGAAAGCCTTACACATTGACCATGACATCATTGCCTGTAAGAGAGCCACCTGGGCATGATACAAGAGGTGGAAAGTGTGTATGTGTTTGTGTGTTTGGTTTAAGGGGCTGGGTATGGAGATGATTTGGGGTTGGAGATAATAGTTGGAAGTGTATGTGGGATGGAACAACGGTAGGTTCCTGGAAGAGAACTTCAGAGGAACAAAAACTGTGTGCCAGCCAGGCAGACGCAGTGGCAAAGTGTGTGTATTTGAACCAAACAAATGCTTATGGCGCCTGGGCTCCTCTATTTGACTCAGCCCAATATTGGAAAGAGTGTTGTGTTTACAGAGCAGCATATTCTGTTATAATAGACTATAGAAGCAACACAGTGACTCCAATAAATGTGTGATTGTGCAAGTGTGTGTGTGCGTGTGCGTGCGTGCGTGCAAGTGTGTTTTCCACTGAGAGGTGACCTCATCCTAGCCCCAGTGTGCCAATGAGCTCACACGCTGCCTTCCAAACAGCCAACCATGCAGGCAGGGTGACACTGCACACTATGTTTTTTCTCATTATGTTTTACTTGCCAGTTAAACCCAGTTTGAACTGGTGCCTTGGAATTGAATGGAGGTACCTGGGATGTCTTCCAAGCTCATAGTATCTAATTATACTACTGCACAGGGTCGATACAGGTAGATCAAAAACTTTGGGAAGTTGCTATTGTGTTTTAGGCAGCTTTGATGTTCATGAGATTGAAGATATAATGCATTGCAATCATATAGAAGAATCAAACATTCCCTATACAAATTTACCAGCACAAAAATATTTTTTTTCCACAAACCCAAATTCTTGCTTTTTTGCACCTGTTCCTGTTACATTCACAAACCCACTATTTTACACCACTATCAGCATAATATGAATATTAATATTAATCAAGTGAAATTTTTGCATGCATTGTCTTTAGGCTTGTATGTTTGTGTAAATGTTTTGAGGGAGGGGGCAATCTAATGGCACAAATTGCTCCTTTTTGGTTGTTTGAATTTCAAAAATACCTGTCAAGAACATGTCCAGCTCAAATTTCACCCCAAAATAGAAAGTATAAAATTAGATATTATATTTTGCACAATGAAAATATTAAATTAAGCCCCCAATCCTCATTCCTGTAATTTTATATATATATATATATATATATATATATATATATATATATATATATACACACACACACATACACATATACACACACACACGTACGTACATATTTTAACATCATGGTAGTACTTGTTGTACTGCTTTTAATTTATACTGATTTTAATTAAAATAATAATCAGACAGACCAGATGATTTTCATTAATATATTACAGTAATGAGAAACTTTTGTGAATCATTATTGAGAATAATGAGAATTACTAACAAACTCCAAAGTAAAACATCCACCAGTATTACAAGAGGGCACCTTTTTTTTTTAGATTCACCTTTTTACAGAAAGATACCCCATATGTATGTATATACTCTATAGAGAGAGAGACAGAGAGAGTACATACACCGATCAGCAACAACATTAAAAGCACATGCCTAATATTGTGCAGGTCCCCCTCATGCCACCAAAACAGGGCCAGAATAGCATTCTGAGAGGAAATCCTTCTCAACATAATTGTACAGAGTGGTTATCTGAGTTACCGTAGACTTTGTCAGTTCGAACCAGTCTGGCCATTCTCTGTTGACCGCTCTCATCAACATCCGCATTTTCATCCGTAGACTCACTGGATGTTTTTGATTTTTGGCACCATTCTGAGTAAACTATAAAGACTGTTGTGCATGAAAATCCCAGGAGAGCAGCAGTTACAGAAATACTCAAACCAGCACATCTGGCACCATCAAATATTTTCCCCACTCTGATGGTTGATGTGAACATTAATGTACTCCTGACCCGTATCTGAATGATTTTATGCACTGCAATGCTGCCACAAGATTGGCTGATTAGATAATCGTTGGTGCCAGACAGGTTGGTTTGAATATTTCTGTAACTGCTGATCTCCTGAGATTTTCACACACAACAGTCTCTAGTGTTTACTGAGAATGGTGCCAAAAACAAAAAACATCCAGAGGGGGGCAGTTCTGCGGATGGAAATGCCTTGTTGATGAGAGAGTTCAACAGGGAATGGCCAGACTAGTTTGAAATGACAAAGTCTACTGTAACTCAGATAACCACTCTGTACATCTGTGGTGAGAAGTATATCATCTTTCATCATATTGAAATATTTTTTATTTCATACAATTTTTTTGTAGTATATGACCATTTTATTACGCTGTTTATTGAAATATTACCAAAAAAACATTGAATTGTTGTCTTACCCTGGACTTGAAAGCGAGGATCATTTTAGGCAGGAACAGAATGAAGCATTTGATCTCCATGGTGAAATATTTCAGCACAAAATCTGTTATTCCAACAGCCCATATCAGGTCAAAGAAATCAAATCTGTTGATGTTTGGCTTTGCAAAAAAAAGGCTGAGGGGGAAAAAAAATGTATTAAATTGTAACATTTATTTAATATATAATTTTAAATCACATAATTTTATAACATTTACTCAGGATGTATTAGGAAATAATAACAAAAGAAATTTAAAACAAAATGTAGAAGTTGGTTCCCATGTGAATAATGAAAAATGATGGGAAACTAAATACTCACAAATGCTGATATACACAAACAAAAAATGAGAGATCACTCTGCAAAAATGACAAAATGGCATAAATGAACGTTTAGAAAGATGTGAATAACCCTAGAACACAAATGAACCAAAGAGGAACAAACAGAAAACGAATGAACGTTTAATGCATGTAATCATAGTTACTAATGAACGTCAATGTACCTGTTGTGTAGTTCTTCAGCACTGAATGTGTAGTACAGATACACAATGTTGCCAGCGAGAAAGATCATAATCCAGAGAGCCGTAAACACAGACCTCTCCTCCTAAAAAACAAATCCATGCACAATGTGACACATACAGGGTGTAGCAAAGATCACTTTCTAAAAACATATTAGTGCAAAATATAATACCAAACAATGAGTCAGAGCTATGGCTTAGGTGTTGGTGCACATTCAGCCATGGTGCTCATTTGGGATTTTGAATCGGGCCTGTGTCTAATCCCCAACCCATGCCTCACTTTCTCCCTGTAATCTCCTGTCATCTCTCCGATGCCTCCATCAGTAAAAGTGCGCAAAAATCCAATAATAAAATAAAAACAACCATGCAAATCTTACCCGCAGAGCAACCTGATGCTTCAGAGTTGAATTAGCAAAGGCAAAAGTGCTGATCATTCCAATGCAAACAGCAATTCCTAAGAAACGCAAAGAGCTGCTGAAAAGACACTCTCACTCACTGTTGTAAATACATTTGATATCATAATGATCTTTGTGCCATCACAATAAAAACATCCTTTTGCGATATTTCATGTCATTGTGCCACATTTCACAACATGCATTCAGACAAAACAAGCACAATTTCTGTGACAACAGCTGTGAATTTGACTGCATTTTTCATTTCATAGTAAAGGCAGCTCATGATCGAGCCTATATTGTTGAGAACTGGAACCTACCAAGCTTGTGCTGAAAGCAGACTTTAGTGAGGAGAATGAGGATAAATGGGAATCCTCTCTGCAGCCATGTGACCACAGCTTTGAGCTCAGAGAGAGCAGGAGCTGGTGTAGAGGCATCATCACCTGACAGGACAACATTTTCATTATAGAAGATATTTCAAAGACTTTACACCAAGCATTTCACTATAATACCCAATTATAATCATAAAATACTATAGTTTTGACTATTGGCAAAAAGTGCAGCTTATTCTGGCCAAGAACTGCACACTTATAGAAGAAGGAGCCATCTGACTAGCATTCTGTAGTATTAAAGTTTGTTTTTTGAGTGTCAACTGGGGGCAAGTAAATATGAAATATGATATAACTGACAACAATTTGAAAGCCTAAGCACAGCCAATCAGTTAAGAACTGGCGATTTCTGCCAGTTCTTGCCATGTGAAATATGGACCATTTCATCGGAGATGAACTAGCATTATATTAACAAAAAGTGAATCAAATCATCACATTATGAACATATCAGAGACAGTCTTTTAGACGAATGATTATAAGTCATGTTGGCATGGATTGTGGATACACAGAAGTTCTCACCTCCATCATCTCGGCTCCCGTGTCTCTCAGCTGAAGTGGCAGCATGTAGGAGAGAGGAGCGATGATGATGGTGGTGATGATGATGGTGCTGAGGAGGCCGAGGAAGGTAAGGCTGGCTCTCCGTTCTGTGAGAGCCTTCGTCCCTCGATGCGGACGTCATCTGGATGAAGACGTCCGGGGGAGAACCCAGAACTAGTCCTGCAGCCTGGAAAGGAGCTGAGGACACGTTCCCAGCAGAGACACCTACCAGTCCAGAGAAGAGCTGCTGAGGGGATGTAGGAGAGTCTGGCTTCAGACAGTCAAACACTCCTCCTTCATCAAGACTGCTCTCTGATCCGAGAGTCTGACTTCTATTCCTGCAGTAACAAACAGTGTTTGTTAGCATCAAGCAATTCCCAAACTATCATGTCTTTAACTAACTTTAAAGGAATATTCCAGGTTTAATACAAATTTAGATCAATTAACAGGATTTGTGGCATAACGTTGATTACCCCAAAATTGTTTACTCATTTTCTTTAAAAAAAAAAAAAAAAGCACAAATCTGGGTCTAGCTGATGGACCAGCACAGCCATGCTGTTCACAAGCAAACGTGGCTGGTGAAATCATGGAAGCCAGTTGGGGACAACATCACACCAGCACCCAAAACTCAACATACAGTACACTGGCGATCAGATTTTCCGTCGGGAGAGAATAAAATTAGCCCTGTGGATCTATCACATATGTCTATGACAACATGACTAAAGTTAAACCTTTCAGGTGGCATGCCCTCAGTGTTGCTGCTGTGGCGTCTCTGCATGGCACCCGCTTTATCACCAGGAGCTCCAAAACTGCAAAGAAACAGGCTCTCAGATTCCAATTTAGAAACACTTGTTTCATACCCTTGTTCAATGCAATACATCATAGGAAAAAATGTGATTGAGAATGAAAAGATGAAAAGATGAAAATATTTATATATCTGGCATGTAAGGCCAGCAGAAAGGTCTTTGCTGGCCCTGAGAATTTGCCACTGCCATTTGTGTTATCCCATAATTTTTATGACTTTATTAAAAAATGTGGTCAACAGAAATAATAAAACATGAGCAAGTGTGTCCAAACATTTGACAGCCAGTGTAATTTACATCCAACAATTAACTTAAAATGTGCAAAAAAAAAAACACCCCATAACAGTATAGTACATACAGACCATACATAAATGAGACACAGTTCAGCATATATCACAGATGTTATATATATAAGTATCTTATAAATACAAAGTATCTTACTTAAATACTTACAAAATATATTTACTTAATTATATTTAGGTCCACAACATAAACTCATTTTCAATAAGCCTTTTAGTGACAACTATTGCATTTAATACGCTCAAAATCACATCAAATGTGTTATAAATTGACAAGATCATCTTACCGTTGTCATGGTTAACAATATACAGTCATAAATCAACATTTAATTGGTCCTTTTCGTGAAATGTATTCACATAAACAACACATAATAAGAGACCACCATTATAAACTGATTCATTGACGCAGAGCGGAAGTGACCCGGTTTGTTTCCGCAAGAACACGCGTCAGGCAGCCAATCACGACGCGCCGCTGCTCTGCATTTCCGCATGGAGAGATCTGATGTTGTACTGCCTGATTTCTGCAACAGTTTTAATCTCATTAATACGTTATCGAAACATATAACATTTTCGTTTTCCCGTGATCGTAAATGTATTAGACTATCACCGTGCACATTCCGATCGATTTACACAGCCCGTGATAAGAAAACAGTCAGGTTTTGTTTCCATTTTTGCAGCTGAATATGTCCGTATGAAATGTCATATCTTTGTGTAACCATAATTAATAACAGTTCACGCATTTAAAAATGGGTTAAATTCTGCTACAACGCGCTGTTTTCCATCTAACGACGGTTATCGAGCCCTTTGTCGGCCTGTGTCTGTTAAAGGTAGCTTGTGAAAGCATTTTTTAATTTTCATTGCACTCATAAGTGTTAATAATGTAAGTGTTGTTGTGTAAAGTGGGTCTCTCTAACTGAGATCTATAGTAGTGTTTATAAAGCTCGATCGCATCTACCTGGATCTGCTGCACATCCAGAAGAACGCCTCCATGGTGCTGCGCCGGCTCTTACGCAAGCGTTGGGTCCTGGGGGTCGTGTTTGGATTGTCCCTCATCTACTTTCTCACCAGTACCCTCAAACAGGTATGTTGGGTTTTGGATGCTGGTACCCAACCTGGGATGCAGATGTAGTGTAGCCTAGCCAGTAGCCACTAGGGCTGAATCCATTTGGAATATTTGGCCCATACCGATATCCTTTTGTATAAATAATTTTGGCCCATAGTATAATAGTCAATAAATAATATATTATTTTTATGGATAATATATATTTAGTAAAGTACCATAATATCTACTGTGAAATCTGTCATCAATACATTATAACATGTTTTTTTTTTCATTGGCTGATATATATAGCAGTATGGCTGTTGTCATATACAGTGCATTCAGAACATATTCTTTTTTATGTTGCAGCCTTATGCTAAAGTGCTTTAAATAATATTTTTTTTCACATCAATCTACACTCCATACCCCATAATGACAAAGCAAAAACCAGATTTTTGATAACTTTGCAAATTCATTAAAACGAAACAACTGAAATATCACATTGGCATAAGTATTCAGACCCTTAACTCAGTACTTAGTCGAAGCATCTTTGGCAGTGATTACAGCCTTGAGTCTTTTTGGGTATGACGCGACAAGCTTTGCACACTTGGATTTGGGGATTTTCTGCCATTCTTCTCTGTAGATCATGTCAAGCTCTGGCAGGTTGGATGGGGACAATCAGTGGACAGCCATTTTCAGGTCTCAGGATGTTCGATTGGGTTCAACCTGGGCTCTGGCTGGACCACACAAGGACATTCACAGAGTTGTCCCTAAGCCACTCTTGCATTGTCTTGGCTGTGTACTTAAGGACATTGTCCAGTTGGAAGGTGAACTGGAGCGCTCTGGACCAGGTTATCTTTGTATTTTGCTGCGTTCAGCTTTCCTTCATCCCTGACCAGTCCCCCAGTCCCTGGCACTGAAAAACCATGATGCTACCACCACCATGCTTCACCATTGGGATGGTATTGCACAGGTGACGAGTGGTGATTGGTTTCCTCCAGACATGACAATTGGAATTGAGGCCAAACCATTCAATCTTTGTTGCATCACTCCAGAGATTCTTGTATCTCACAGTCTGAGAGTGCTTTAGATGCTTTTTTTATGTGTCTTGCACTGAGGAGAGCTTCTGAGGAGAGTGGCCAGACCCACTCTGCCATAAAGCCCAGATCGTTGGAGTGTTGTAGTGATGGTTGTCCTTCTGCAAGATTCTCCCATCTCCACACATGATCTCTGGAGCTCAACCAGAGTAACCATTGGGTTTTTGGTCAACTCTCTTTCCAAGGCCCTTCACTCCGATTGCTCAGTTTGGCCAGGCGAGCAGCTCTAGGAAGAGTCCTAGAGAGTTGTTCCAAACTTCTTCCATTTAAGGAGGCCACTGTGCTCTTGGGAACCTTCAATGAAGACAAAATTGTTTTGTAGCCTTCCCCAGATCTGTGCTTAGAGACAATCCTGTCTCTGGAAGAGACAATCCTCTGTCTTCCTTTGACCTCATGGCTTGGTTTTTGCTCTGATATGCATTTTCAGCTGAGACCTTATATAGACAGGTGTGTGCATTTCCACATCATGTCCAATCAATTAAATTAGCTACAGGTGGTCAAAGTGGAGAAACGTCTCAAAGATGATCCAGAGAAATGGGATGCACCTGAGCTAAATTACAAGTGTCATAGCAAATGGTCTGAATACTTATGTCATTGTGATATTTCAGTTTTTTCTTTTTACTAAATTTGCAAAGTTATCAAAAATATGTTTTCTGCTTTGCCATTATGGCGTATGGAGTGTAGAATGGTGTGAAAATAATAATAATTTAAAGCATTTTAGCATGAGGCCGCAACATAAAAAAATGTGAAAAAATGAAGGGGTCTGAATACTTTCTGAATGCACTGTGTAATGGCATATTATTCAATTTAATAATAGAAAACAAGATGCACACAATTTTTAAACGAACTTAAATATTACAGCTATTTTTGAAATGGCACTATTGGCCAACCGGCACAATTATTGGCCAACATTGATTATTCAAAGAGGCAAAAAAAGCAAAAAACAACAGCTGATATATTGGTCAATCACCCTCACCATTTACATCCATGGAACAAATGGAAAAATGTGAATGGTGATTGAGACTATCATTCTGTTTAACATTTTATAAGGTGGTGAAATGTACAGTTTCTAAGGCACAGTGTTTTGCATGTGACGTGATGTAAACAGGAGGAGCGAACCATCCGTGATCGGAACCTCTTGGAGGCGAGGGACTCGGATCATCACATCCAGTGGAAGGTGAAGTTCAACCTGGGCAACAGCAGCAGGCAGATCTCACAGTGCAGAAACTCCATTCAGGGAAAGAGCCTCCTCACTGATGAACTGGGTAAATGATGTGGACGGCCGCTGCCTAGGCCAAATATAAGTGTGCACTGATTTAATTATTAAGACTATAATTTACATTTTTGTATTATGTGCTTTGTTAAATCTCAAGTATCGGGGTGAAAATTACAGATCCCATAAGAGGACAGTGCAGGATTTTTGTTTTTCTGAAAAAGTTTTGCGTGCCCTCGCAAAAGTATATTTTCATTAGATTAATATTATAATAAATTTACCACAATTTTACTATAGTAACCATATTTTAACCTTGATATTCACTGTAAAACAAGAGTAATAATACAGGGAAAAAAACATAATTGTGTGGTTATTATGGTTTTATACAAATAGTAAAACCATAGTAAGCACAAGAATAACCATGGTTAATCTATAGTAAAACTATGGTTACTATATGGATACAGTATACTGTATTAAAACCATGGTTTCCACCAAAAACATGGTTACTTACTTTTCATAGTTACTACTATGTTACTATAGAAAAACCTTGATTTCTGCCAAAACTATGGTTACTACGGTCTACAATATTACTATAGTAGAACCAGTTAAACTATGGTATTTTTATAGTAAAACAAGTACAAACACAAAATTATGATATTTCCATTGTTTTAATTTCCTGTATTATCACTATGTTTTCACTACAAATATCATGGTTAAAATATGGTTACTGTAGTAAAAGTTTATTGCAAAGGCACGAAAACTATTAAAAAAATAAATAAAAGTCGTGCCCTTGAAGGGGCTCCATAGAATCTCACATTTTTCACCCCAAAATCACAAAAATAAAATTAGTTATTATTATTTTGCATAAAGAAAACCAAAATATTGTAAAACTAAATATATTTACTGTATATAAGGTTCATGAAAATCAGCAACAACTAAAGACATTATAGCGAATACTACCGTGATGTACTGTAAAACTCTTAACAATTTAAACAATATATCTTTTTTAAAAAACATTTTTGCATTACACTAATGAGCATGGGCGGATGCTTAATTGTCACAATGCAAAAAAAAAAAAAAAGTGGTAAATTTTCTTTACGCTAAAAATGATTTATTATATTTATTTTAGTTTGTGGGTGAAATATGACCCGGACATGTTATTTTTCTTTTGATATTTACACATTTTTGGGACATCGTTTCACAAGGTGAGATGCATTTTGTCAACAGAAAACATTTTCCAGGTTCCTCATGGCAGTAGACACAGTTTCCTACAGTGCTACAGTTTAAATCGTTAGATCATTTTTGGCTTATACATGGTCGCAGCAATCATTATACCTAGCACTGTACGTGTCCCTCCAGTTGTTCCTTTTAGATATATCTACTTTTGTCACAAAGATTCTTATTGCTTTCTAATTTTTGGTACATTTAGCTTTTTATGGGACAGCACAGTGTAGAATCAAAGTAAATTATTGGGATAGAAAGAGGGGGAT
Organism: Moxostoma hubbsi; assembly: GCA_032164185.1. Taxonomy (NCBI): domain Eukaryota; kingdom Metazoa; phylum Chordata; class Actinopteri; order Cypriniformes; family Catostomidae; genus Moxostoma; species Moxostoma hubbsi. The sequence continues at coordinate 16,555,101 of JAVLUX010000215.1, read as the reverse complement.
GGGGTTGGGAAATGACACTGTTCGAATTCACAACCTGTATCCCCATGAGAGCGCAATGGCTTAACACTGACCTCTGCGCCATGACTTGGGCATCATTAATTTCCAAAGATCCATGTTTTAAAGTGTCCCGCCACCGCGATTTTCAATATGTTCCTACGCCCCTGTTTATGCTTATATAATATGTGTTTACATAAGATTTAAATAGTTTTTCTTTATCCTCAGGTTATGTGTGTGAGAGGAAGGATTTGTTGGTAAATGGATGTTGTAATGTCAATGCTCCCAGCTCAAGTCAGTATGTCTGTAAAACCTGTCTGGCCAGTGGCTGCTGCAGTGTCTACGAGTTCTGCGTCTCCTGCTGCCTCCAGCCTGATAAGGTACTTCAGACAATATATTTTACATGCATTTTCTCATTACATCTTAAACCATTGAATCACAAGTATTTGAAATGCATTTAAACAATCCAGGAACTAATAATGATGTAAACTGGGTCATAAATTAACTTGAATAATTTCTTTAAAAATATATACTTTTTGTCCCGATGGCAATGGAAGTATTTATTGGTTTTGCCCTCGCAGATTTGCGGCAAACAGCGCAGGTCATTGGGTCACTCACAGTATCATACATTCTCCAGTCGTCTGTGAAATGCCACTGCTTGCAAAAACATTACAATCATTGTAATGGAGTTGCAAAAATCAAATAAAAAAAATCTGTTATTTGGTTCCACAGCTAAATTAATTAATTTTTCATTAATGGGAGTGGTTAGAAAACTGTCGTGGACAGTCACTTTGATTCACTCACGGCACTTACAATATGTAGAAAAAAGTTTGCGTTTGATTATGTTGATTAACATACTTTTGGCCATATAGTGCATGAGATACACCATAGAAACACCATAAATTAAAATTTAGTTTAAACTCAACACAAATTTTATTTGTTGAAAGAACCTAGTTGAATTGGTTGAAACCAGCAAAATAAGACTTGTCAATGTAACTCAAATAAATCTCTTTTATTTCTTACTAGTGAAAGTTACTGTTAGCATGCTAAATACATGCTGGTTAGAAGCACTACAAAGTGTAGTTTATTAACTATGCTATGGTTAGCACAGCAATTGCTCAAACAAGCAAGAAAGCAATTTCATGTCATGTGCCTGTCAAAATCTACCTGTCCTCAAGCTCCACTCTTCACCATAATGGTAACCCCCAAAACTCCAACATAACAGAAACTCTTCTAAATCTCAATTTAACAAAAAATAAAACTCTTAAGTATCCCCCTTTATATTCATCTTGCACAAAAACACATAAAATAACACTTAATTTTAACATTTACTCTTCCTATCGTGTCCTATGCAAAGTATGCTGGGAAATCCCCTGCCTAGTTTCATCATTGCTAGATTAACATTTATGTAGTCCCAACTCAGATTAGGTAAACAAATTTAAATTATTGGAACACAATGAAATCAAGTTGAGACAAAATGTTCTAGAATTGTGTTGCTTTAGTTGATTTTAATTAAGTAAATTGAACATACTGCAATAATCCTTTTTTTATGTACACAAGTTATATGGACTATATTTATTTAATGGTGCTGTTATTGTGTTTTTGTCCTCATTGGATTTTGACAACTGTGGTTACAATTAGCTGTCGGATGTATCCATTTGGCAGGCTCTTTTATCTAAGGCGACTTACAAAAGAGAAATAATACATCACAAACAGTAGTACGAAAATTGTTAGATTACAAACTTTCAATTGCATCAGAATAATAGGATCCAAGACAGATTTAGAGTGCAACAAGAATTTATTTATATATATATATTATACACACACACACACACACACCCCGATCAGCCACAACATTAAAACTACCTGCCTAATATTGTGTAGGTCACCCCCGTGGTGTCAAAATAGGTTATCTGGGTTACCGTAGACTTTGTCATGTCGAACCAGTATGGCCATTCTCTGTTGACCTCTCTCATCAACAAGGTGTTTCTGTCCACAGTTTTTTGTTTTAGCACCATTCTGAGTGAATTCTAGAGACCATTGTGTGTGTGAAAATCCCAGGAGATCAGAAGTTACAGAAATACTCAAACCAGCCCATCTGGCACCAACACAATATTAGGCAGGTGGTTTTAGTTTTGGATGTTTTGGTTTTTCGGTGTAAATTCTTGTTGTAAATTCTCTAATCTGTCTTAGATAATATTATTCTAATTCTGTTCTCACACTTAAGTGCTCATGGAAAAATTTGAAGATAGAGAGTGAGTCTTAACAGATTGAGTTAGGAAGGTCATCCCACCAGGTACAGTGAAGCCGAAAGTCCGGGAAAGTGATTTGGTGCTTCTTTGTGTTGGTACAGCATGGCACCGCACATTAGCAGACAGTAGGCTTTTGATAGGAACGTGTCTCTGCAGAAATTATTTTAGGTAAGCTGGAGCAGATCCAGTGACTGTTCTGAATGTCAGCATCAGAGCCTTGAATTTGATACATGATGAAACCAGCAGTCAGTGTAGAGAGACAAGAAGTGGTGTAACATGCGGTCTCTTCGGTTCATTAAAGACCAGACATGCTGCTGAATTCTGGATAATTTGGAGAGCCCTAATTGCACATGCAGGTAGGCTGGCTTAAAGACCATTACGATAATCCAGTCTAGTTATGACAAGTGATTGTACAAGGAGTTGTGTGGCATGTTCTGAGAGGAAGGGTCTTATTTTTCTGATGTTATAGATTGTAAATCTACATGACCATGCTGTTTTTGAGATGTGGTCTGTGAAATTGAGTTGGTTGTTGATGGTTACCCCTAGATTTCTGACCGTTTGGAAGGTGTTATTGTAGATGAGCTCTGCTTGATGGAGATGTTGTGTTCAACAGCAGGGTTGGCTGGAAAGACGAGAAGCTCTGTTTTCACTAGGTTGAGTTGTAGGTGATGATCCTTCATCCAGGCTGAAATGTCTGCCAAACAGGCCTAGATTTGAGCCATCACCTTGGGGTTATTGGGCTGGAAAGACAAGTAGAGCTGTGTGTCATCTGTGTATCAGTGGTAACAGAACCCATGGGCATGAATGATGGGTCCCAGTAATGTTGTGTATATAAAGAAGAGAATTGTCCAAGCTCTGAGGTACCCAGTAAGTAACTGATGTGGCTTGGATACCTCAACTCTCCAAACTACCTTGAAAGACCTGAGAGATAGGACTTGAACTAGCCAACCACAGTTCCTTTGATGTCCAGAGTAGATAGCGTGGAAAGGAGGATCTGATGGCTGACTGTGTCAAAGGCTGCAGATTGGCCCAGTAGAATAAGGACAGATGATCTAGATCCAGCTCTCACCTGTCTCAGGGATTCAGTGACAGACAGCAGGGCAGTCTTGGCGGAATGTCCACTTTTGAAGCCTGACTGATTGTCATCCATCAGCTTGTTCTGTGAGAGATAGTCTGGAGAGATCTGATTGAAAACTACTCTTTCGAGTGTTTTCGCCATGAATGTGAGCAGAGAGACTGGTCTGTAATGTTCTACTTGTGTGGGGTTATGCGCAGGTTTTTTTAAGCAGAAGAGTTACTCGAGCCTGCTTAAATGCAGTGGGAAATGTGCCTTAAAAAGTGTAAGTAGAGATGTGTTAATTATGTCTGTGAGTGCAGGTAGGATGGACGGAGAGTTGGCTTATATTAGATAGGAAGGAAAGGGGTCTAGGGGGCAGGTGGTGGGGTGGTTGGAGAGGATGAGTTTAGAGACCTCAGTGTCAGTCAGCGGATGTTCTCTCCTCTGACCGACACTGAGGTCTCTATACTCCTCCTCTCCAACCACTCAAACCAAGAGCTGCATACAGGAGATGGGTGTTTGAGAGGATGTGGTGCCGAGAATGTTTTGCTGATGGCTGTAAACTTATCAGTAAAAAAAGTGGTGAAGACATCTGCAGTCAGCGAGGTGACAGGCAGTGGAAGGGAAGACAGAGGAGTGTTAAATATCCCGAATAGGCTGCGAGTGTCTGTGGTTTTGTTGATCTTGTCCTGATAATAAGAAAATTATTGAAGATATAATGTTATCAGAAAAGGAAGCAAGCCGAGACTGATACTTACTCAGATTTGCTGGATCTTTAGATTTCCGCTGTCTCCTCTCTACCACTCTGAGGTCTGTCCGATGTTCACGAAGAATGCCAGAGAGCCAGGGGTTGGGTGGTGTCATGCGTGCTGGTCTAGAGGAGAGAGGACAGATGCTGTCTAGATAGGTTGTTAAAGTAGAACATAGAGTATTTGTTGCACTGTTTACTTCCAGTGTGGAAAATACATTTAGCAAGGACAGAGAGGTAGAGATAGCAGTGGTGGGTAGGTGGGTAGGTGAAAGAGAACCAAGGTTAAGGCAAAAGGAAACAAGAGGGGGAGTCCGCTTTAGTATTGACGGGAATGTCATGTTGAAATAAATGTAGTAGTGATCAGAAACATGTATTGGAGTAACAAGAATATTATTGGTGGTACATTTATGTGTAAAAATGTCCAGCTTGTTGCCCAAATCTGTGAGTTGCGGTAGTGCAAACTAGGCCAAAAGAGCATGAAGTTCAGCGGCCTGGGGCTTATCTAGGTGTATGTTGAAATCACCAAGAACCACAAGTGGCCTGCCATCTTTGGGAAAGGTGGATAGCAGGACATCCAGCTCCTCTAAAAAGTTAGCCAGCTGACTTGGAGGGTGATAGTTGACAACAATCGTAGTGATAGCATGGAATTCAAATGAAGTATTGTTACATTGAGAAGAGAGTGGTGAAAATGTCCAGTTGTTTGAAATGAGCAAGCCTGTTCCCCCACCCGTATCGGTATGTTGAAGGGTGTGCGAGGAGGAGAAGTGGTTGGAGAGGGCAGAGGGTGTTGCTGCATCCTCTGGGTTTTGGTCAGTGCCAGGTTTCTGAGGGCTGACTGCTTGAGGCTGGAATTAAGTCAGATTTGGTCACAGCTGACTCGCAGTTCCAGAGTCCAACCGAAAATAAGAGCAGAGAATGTGCTGATGTGCAAAGTTGCTGTAGGTTGTGAGGGTTGTGAAGTGTCCTGTGTCTGCATCCTGTGTTCTGTGTAAAGTGTCTGTAAGAGATAACACTGATGTGCTTGTGGGCACATATTATGCAGGAAGT